>CM023452.1:52044164-52283690 GCA_013339765.2 Haemaphysalis longicornis | reverse complement strand
CTCCTGCGCCAGGGCATGCCAGGCAAAGGCACCGCGTAATGTCGACACATGACGCCACCGAATCGACAGCCGTCCAGTGCACTATATGAGCTCCACACCCGGGACAGACACCGCAAGCCCAACCCACCGCTTTGGGACGCATAAAAATCAATACCTCCGTGGCTTAGCTCCGAGTAAGTACAAAGCGCGGCGAGTGGCCTTGCGATCGAACCCCGCTTCTCCGGTAGGTATCACCCAGCTTTTTTAAGCCGCCAAATACAGCTGCTTTTGTCAAACAAAAGGCAGCCGCACAACTTCTTGAGAAGTGGTGCTCCTTCAATCGTACGTGCTACTACGGGTGAACCCCTTCAAGCGCTTACCGATTTCCCAGAAGTCCTGCGTCCTCCAAAGATGATGAGACGGCCACCCATTGCGCGATCTCGGATAGTGTAGCGTGGCATGCGCCGCACTACAAACCAACTTATATGAACCGACAATCTACCAGATCTTCGTGGTTGAGCTACGAGTATTCAGTACACGAGGCCACAAATTCCAACGGGGAAAGCTACGGGTGCGCAAGTTCTATAGGCGGGACGCCTTCCGACCTACCGTCTGCTGTCGACATAGCGGAATGCGCGTGCAGCACCTTCACCAGTCAATGCATATCAATGTTCTAGCCTTCGGCTGCAGGGCTAGTTTTCTCTAGACAAGAGTACGCGCCAACTTTGTACTCAGAAGTACAAGCGAGCGGCCCGATTACTTGCACCGTCCAGCATGTTCTGTAGTCGTTGCCGGTATTGGCGGTCAGCGCCGCCACGGGCAGCGCTGCAAAGCGCGCCTACGTGACGTCGGCTTAGGGATTCTCTCATTTGTCGTCTGATTCACTCGTGCTCGCTCTCCCTGCTGTTTCTTTGCGCTCGGTTTACGCTTGATGCTTTACGGCACCAGATTTTGCGTGAGCGTAAGTTTTTATCATAGGAACAGACTTAAAATTATATACACTAGCTCAACGCGTCAGTGGAAGTATAGTATTGGATACTGCTACGGAAGACACACTGACGGCGCCACCGCATTTCTTGGGAAACCGGTCCTGTGCGTAGCGCGAAGAGTCGGAGCTTGGAGTCACCTTCTGTATCAAGCAATCTTTCGAATGTGCGCTGATGCATTCAGCCCGCACACCTCGAGCACTGCCTGTACTGGCGCCACACAAGTCCCCCTAGCGGCCCACTCTGAAAGCAGTCGCGATGTCTCCGGCCCGCTCATCACGTTCGCCGCTGCTTTTGCGGCACATTCTAAAATGATATTTTCCCTTTGTATGCGTTAGAAATACCATTTTATCTTGAGCAGACAATCTGTTCACAATTGGGGTGTCTTCACGAGAGTGTAAATGTTTCTGGCGCGATCTTTGTGGGGTGCATTCGGTCCCATAGGCGCCAGGTGTGTGTTACAGGCCGGCGTCGCGAAACGGGCATATGCATGGACCGGATTTACCAACAGTACCTCCATAAGCAGCGTTTTTTCAGTTGCTCGTGCTACGGCTATACACTACGGTGCTAATCGGTTACGTGTACTTACATATTGTAGCGGAGCTCTCATGCATGACAGCACGCCAATTTTGCTTCTTGTATTCTTGTATCAGATATTGATTACTAACCTGAACATGTCAATGTGGCATACATTTCATGGGCATACTACGCAATACGTATGAAAGATAACGCAGAATTACATGCGGGAGTCAGCACAAAAAATTAACGACTGGGTCGTCTTTTCGCGAGGTAAGCTCTCGCAAACAGGCATCATGTATTACATATATCCTCCACTCACATCTTCTTCGGCGCTAAACGCTTCTTCAATACATCATCTTATGACAGAGGCAGCCTGCAGAATCTACGAAAAGAGTAAATGCAGAATGCCTGTAAGATACAACTCACTCACTTCCAATGACACCTTTTATTGCTAGTGAAGGTTTTTACTGTATACTTCAAAATTGTGTCCGCCGAGTGATCAGCTTTCCTGTTAATGTACAAAAAACATAAAAGTGAACGCGCAGCTTGTGCGTGCGATTACTAAAATGGTCATGCCTTGATTGCACTCCGCATTTGTATACAGCGATAGGTAAGCGCCCCACCCCGTCTTGAAAAATACCAGTGCATTTCGCATCTATTCGGTTTCGTCAGTCCTACCTTACTTGAGTTAAGACGTCCGTCTGGAGCATCTCCGAAGCTACAGTGGGCTTTTTTTATTCCCGTACGAGCTATGATATTGCTTCCAGACTTGGCCGTGGTTTATTATCGGTGTTTTTATTTATCTCGTCGGTCTACGCTACCAGGCGGGAGAGGACACATGTGTAATAGCCCACAGACTTCAAATATACTTAACATGTTCCTGTAGCCTCTACTACTATAAAGACACAAGTGTTTTTCATACAAGAAAGTAATAACATACCGGTATTGTAATTTCTACCACGTATATATTCAAAACAAAGCCGTATTCTTTGTCTCCTCTGCAAAACAAAACCATCCTCTTCTGTACCAGTTTCTGGTCTAGACGAGGCGACAATAGAATTTACTTGCATCTGATGTATTTGGAGGGGACAGTGGTGATATGCTTCTGCCATCAGTATCGCGTGTTCATTATCGCGTCCCGGGATAGTTCTTGTTGGCGTGCGGGAACTCCATCAGAACGCAGCTGAGCTTTGAAGTGACCAAATGTGTTTTTTGCTTACAGGCATCACCATAACAGTTTTTTCAGGGCACAGAGAAAGTGAAAAAATAAAAGAGAACCGTAACACTGCATAAGCCGCTATCAGCTCCGCAGCAGTGATCCAGTAAGGGTCCCGGAGAAGTGGTGGCAAGCGGCGCAGTGATCGCGAACCTCGAGGCGCATAAATATGTGCAGAAGTATCGCCACGGGCGAAATGTTGAAGTTGCGAGTTCTATGTCTACACCTTCACGCAGAGGTTATCTCACAGAATGGCCATAGAAATTGTGGCAGTTTTTAAAGGATTTGCGGTACCCGGAGAAGACATGACGAAGCGTCATGAAGAACGTAACCTTGTCATGTATTCCTGATATCTAACACAATGGTTCCCCGAGAGACTTCCCACAGGATCTAAAACATAATTACGTCAGGAGGTGGAAGCTGTCGCATGAACAAGGCTGTCTAAAATCGGAATCCGCTGTTATTATTTCCGATTTCCTGCACAACAGAACGATATATTCGTTACAGGAAGAGCACCCTTTTGGAAGCCGCATGCCAATGCTTTCAAGACATTTTGTACGGTGGCCAGATTTGGGCCAGCTAATAAAAGGTATGTTTCGATATTGAACATTTGTAAGGAAGTGCGGCATGGTGCTCAACGGAACCTTTGTACCCGTGGATTTACAAAGAAAAATGTTGGTCGCGAGTTCATGGCGATTTTGCTGTAAAGGATGCGAGTGTTTTGTTAGTTACAGTACGCACATACTCCATATGAAAAATGCAGCAAAAACGATTGAAAGAACTCGAGGGGCATTGGAAGCCTCCGCATTCCATGAAACGTTTGCAGCCAATGAGGGAGTCCGGTTTACATCTCCCGCGTTTGTGGACATCTCGTCGTCTAATGACGTGAAGCACGCTCGCATTCCTGCTTATCACGCCGCTTAGAATCGGGAGGCAGCAGGCATGGTTGCAAGGATAAACAGAGCTTTCCAAATAACATTTCTAAAACACAAAGAGCCAGATAGCCGCAGTTTATTGCAAGAAGTAATTCCAGAATTTCTTTGTGCGTATAGCGAAACTCCAAGTACTATCACTGACCAATTGCCGACAATTCCGCATGAAGTGTTGATTGTTGAAACGGAATTTTGGTCACGCTATGGGGGGATAAGCAAGAGTGTGGGAAACAACAGTGTGACCAGTGCCGTTGTGCAAAGGGTGTGTTTCGTGTTGGTGACTGCGCGTACGGGAAATCAATGGGCGGAGAACATCTGTAGGGGAAAGGAAGCGATGTCAACTGAAGTGGTCAGTGAGCTGACGTATATGGTGAAAGTGCACAACAAGTTTTTGGTTTCTACATGCGCATAAACGTGCGGATACTGACCCGTAATTTGTGTCTGTCCAGCGGAGCAAACTTTCCTGACATCTGCACTGCCTTCTCGCATAAACCAGAAGACTCCCGATTTCAAAACCCGTTCACCGTCTGCGAGAAAGTGAACGGAGCAGTTATACCGAAGTCTAAATTTCAACGCATCCACAGGCTTCCCCACACCCCGAAGTGACTTCCGCTCTTACTACAGCGATCGGCTCGCCGACAATTGCGAACAAACCACTGCCTTGTCGTAGCTAAGTGTGTTGTGCCTTTTCCAACACTCTGCCACTTCGGAAATAAGGAGTTCCGCAAGCGAATTTATTTCCTTTTTTTTCAGGGTGGACGAGATTTGGGAACGTGATACCCCGACCAGGCAGAGGAGGTAGTGTCGCCAGACGTTTGTTTGCGTGTGTGTTAGCCACGTGGCTGTTACTGTTGAAGGCAGGGCGATTTCACCGGCCCCTTATATGCAAGTTATTCAGCGCAGACGTCCGCCTAACTATATATCTTGACTGCCAGTATCTCGGTTATCTCCGCTGGTGTAAGACATTCACATACAGTAAAAACAGGTGGCTTTACCAAGCCAAACCGATATGTTTGTTGCGTAGCGAGAGCACGGCGACATATTCGTACTTGAGAACAACTGAAACTGATGTCATTACTTGTTTGCATTTCCTTTGTAAACAGGTACGCGCGACTATAATGTAATTTTAGAAATCCGAAAAACCCTACAAAATTATTGCAAAAAGTACGCTCTTGTCTTGCGCTTTCTGTGTTCCCGGACATGGTTGCTAGGGCCACAGCGCGCTCTAAAGCAAACTTTTTTCCCAATACAAAATAGCTGTTCAAAGGAAAAAGTATGGAAAAAAAACATTGCGCAGTACGATGGCGACCCCACTGTTCATACTGAATACGTGCGGCTTTATCTGCCATAGTGGTAGTCCCGCTGGTAATTGTGATTACTATGGCGACGCCGTTGCTGTCTCCAATACCTTTATGGCCCTCCTGTTTGGTTCTCTATGGTAATTGGACAATTCTTAGACGTACCTCCAATGTCAATCACATGTTACAAATTTATTTCATCTGTATGATAATGTTGTTAGCCCAGGCATTCAACAAAAAAAAAACTTTTTGTCGGGGCGAGCATCATGTGCCTCAGCAAGCGGACCATGCCCGTTATAAAAAATACCTGGTATGTGTCTTTATTAACATACACATTGGGCGACGTAACATTATTTTAGTATAATTAGAAAATATTAAAACGGACCATTTGTTTTTGTGAAAATGTATAAGTGAAAAATATTAGATGGCCAGAACTTCCTGATTGTTCCGTCGATGCGGTAATATCCAATAGTCGGGTGGCCACCTTAACTTAAATATAAGCCGTATACTTTTCCTCTCGCTTCTTGTAAAAATGACTTACCGTAACTGTAATCAGCCTAAAACAAGGAGGCACAAATGTTACATTTCATAAGACAGGTTCGAGTGCTCTTAGGAATATACTTGAACTGACAAAAAAGATGACTGCATGTCACAAACTGTAGGGCAGGCCCTCCATTTTTTACATTCGGGCGGCCGACATGACGACCTCCCGGACGAGGCTCGGCCATTTTGCGTCCCGCTGCGGAATCATGGGTTCCCCTTCGGCTTTGTGCTCGCATCCTTTGTTTCGCAGTGCCTGCTACTAGGACAAAAGTGGGCTGCGACATTCCAGCGTGCCCATGCAAGGGATGACGTCATGATCGCTAGCTCGGACGCGCGCGTGCGATAGTGGCCGATGGCCCCGGGAGGGGGGGAACAGAGGAACAAGGTGGAAGACGTCGGAGAAGGTCTACGGGACGGCCGGCGGCCGGCGGAGGTTATTTAAGCCATCACAAGCGGTCGCTGGGGGCAGTCGGCTGGTGATTCTTGATTTTGCTACGCGGGGAAGGGTCCGGGCGTGACTCGCTTTAGTGTATGTACGTCGGTAGGTTCGCGACGGAACGACCAACCTCTCCGCTTAGCGCTCGAGTTCGCCCGTCTCTGCGAGTCCGATGGGCGACCAGCTTCCGCACCCTGGAGGCCCGAAACACGTAAGCGGATGCCCGGCGAGGCCGGCTCAACCGCGCCTCGACTTTACGCCGTTGAAAATTGCGGGTTCTCCTGGCCTCGTAGAGACTTTCTTTTGCCGCGCCTCGCCTTCGTAATTTGTTTGTGCATCGGATTAAGATATCTGGCGGCTGGGGGTTTTTTCTGGCTTCGCTTGTAGTTAACGGTTTGAGAGTTTTTTTTGTGTCGTTTTTGTAGTAGTTGTTTTGATAAGGGTAATGATGTTGGAGGGCATTTCACGTGCCGTGTACAGCTTACAGAGCTGCTAGAATTTTTTAATAGTAAGTGCTGTGGTCGGGGGTTAACGATGTTTGTACCATAGTGTGTTTGGCGTGTCACCTACTTGTTAGTATTTTTTGTAGTGGTGTTGTCGAGGTTTAAACAAGTGTTTTCCTCTATAGTGTTTTGCGTGTCGCGTACAGCTGTCTGAGTTATGTTTTCAACCCAGAAGGTTAAGGCGTAGGCTACGGTGGATCGAGTGCCTCCGTAGCGGCCACCTTGTGTATTTGGTTGTCCTT
Source organism: Haemaphysalis longicornis (assembly GCA_013339765.2). Lineage (NCBI taxonomy): Eukaryota > Metazoa > Arthropoda > Arachnida > Ixodida > Ixodidae > Haemaphysalis > Haemaphysalis longicornis. The sequence continues at coordinate 52,277,036 of CM023452.1, read as the reverse complement.
TGTTCTGTTACAATCTAGTTAGCGCCGTGCACTAGCCTCACAGCGCGTGAGTGCGCTTAGTGTACGGCAGATTGCTGCCTGCGCGCACAAGGGCGATGGCAGTGTGAAGGTTTCTTTTTTTTCTTGTATCGGGCGTTGCCCAGTAATCTCTTGTTCTTTTAGTAAACATATATAGTTAACACGTAGTCGAGCATCTCCTTGTGATTTCAGTCACCCCTGCAATCTCAGCACTCGTGAAAACTCACATGCCGGCCACCCTGCTAAAATATCAGTAACTGTTCCCTCGCGCCCTTCTTCATTGGTTCTTACTAGCGGACGCAATTATCCAGGGGAGGGGTTGGTGACACTGCAGAAACCCACGTAACAAGTGCATACGTTGAATCTGCGCATTTGTAAAGTAAAAATTGGTTTTGTAAACAACATTAAATTTAAGCAGCTGTCTGTGCATACAGCGTCAATGAGGAAATGCTTGCACGTTGGCGTCAGATTTAAATGCCTCTAAAAGTGCAACCTTGGAATGAAATACTAAGATTAAAGAAAGAGCGCGAAAAAACGGCAAATCGTACGAACCTATTTCGGTCCTGCACCATCCTCGTCACGGTTCTTTTATTTTCGAGCATTGTTTTTTTCTCTCATTGCTACGCCTAGCTCGAAGCTTGTATAACTTGTTTTTTCTTTGTCCTGCAGCTTGGTTGCAGCCGTATTTGGAGTATTCGTGTAATACTTCAGCTCTTTAGTTCGGTATCATTCCAAGTCTTGCTTACATCCTCTGCCGTAAATTTCGGTCACCTTAGATTCGACAAACGCCAGGAATGCGAGTCATGCTTTTGGTGAGGAGTGCCTTGTGTTCGATAAATTCCAAGCCATGAAGCGCCACTCAAAGAACTTATTATAGAACCCGCCGTCTACTGTTTCCTTGCGTGTGACACAAATATTTGTACAAATACTTATTTGTATTTTGACCGACCGACAACCATGGCAACGATGCAGCCGGCGAATGCTCCTTACATTGTTAAAACGGGATATCACTCAAAAATACCCGTCCATATGATAGGTTGCTACTATCCGTGGGAGACTTTGCCGTAGTCACTATTCCAAATTATTACGCACGGATACTCTGGGAAATCACTGAAATTTATTTTTAAAACCAAATATGTGCCAGGTTTCTTGTGCAAAAAAAGGTTTATTGGAGCCAACTTGCACCTCGAGAAATAATTAATGAATGCAGAGCCCGCGAAGTGGCAGTCAATCCAGCATACGCTCCACCAATTCGTCAGCAAATGGAATGTGTCAGCACTTACCCACAAAAGCTTCGTAATCAACAACACCGAACCACTTCAAAATCACGCTTGTTTGCTATGTGTGTTCCGACTACTTCTGCAATTGAAGTGTAACAGCCTAGACGTTCTTGCAGACCGGCTTGATTTCGCACGAGAGCTGCGTGGTCTTCACCGTTTTTCATAAAGAATTTCCTCACTGATCGTTTCATAAAGACTTGTTTTGCTCGCCAGCTGCCATCCTTGCTTTACCTGACCACCCTATCAAAATAAAGCGCTGGTCATGTCATACTTCGAAATATTCACCATCGCTCATTCGACGAAATCGTTAAAGGAAAGCATGCATCACACATAGCCCTAGACATGCATGTCATATTTCATGAAATTGTGACCCAGGAAGTTTTAAAAAGGAAACAAAAATGTGACTTTATATGGTGGAGCTTCTGGCACATTGTTATTTTTTGTTATGTATTTTATTTCTGTGTCCTTTTTGTTCTTTATCTTATTTCTTTACTGTTCATTGAACTTGTTATTGGGAACCTGTTATTCGCGCATGTGCTGTTCTTTTCTTGTTCTCTTTATCCCAGTGAAGATCCTAATGGTTGCATTGACCAACCCCTACCTAATACCTTCGAGAGAGGTTCTTTGGGAGTAATAAATAAATAAATAAAAAAAATCAATCAATAAATGAATTAAAATACATAAATAAGTAGGTAAATAAAAAATATAACAATAAAAATAAAAAATTATAAAACAATAAATACATAATTTTTGTCCAACAAGCATTTATCCACCCACATAATATTTTCCAAAATCATTGTGACACTATGAGAAATCTGGTGAAAGAAGTGGTTTTTATTTTTGTTGTAAAGGCGGAGCACTTGTCCGAAAAATCGTATAACCTCTACCGTATAAAAGAAGGAAGGCGGCCTTTGCTCCGAACAGGGTGAAGACAGTCGGATGTGGCCACAAGATGTCAAAAAAAACACACGAAAGAAACTGAGAGTGCATTGTTCGCAGCATTACCCCTTTATAATAAAGCATCGACTCGAATCTCAAATAAAAAGGAATCGCAGAAACGCTTGTCGTCTGGTTTAGTACGACTTGAGGCGAACAACGTAGACAACTTCAGGAGATGTGCAGGTCTATGAACCACAGTTACCTTCAGTGAAAACCTCTTAGATAGTTAGCCAGCTCGTGTGAGATATGGGTATGGTCGAAAATTCTTTTAGAGAAGCTTCTGTCTCAGCCCCGTCGGAGTATTGGGGTCTCCGCCTCCCCCTAATACTTTTGGCTGCTCCTAAGGCCTCGTCGACGAGGCTTGTAGCGTTTGTCATCCACGAGCTGTAGGTGTAATGTATGAAGTCGAGCAAGCTGGGAGGCCTACTCTGCCGTGTTCAGGTAATCCAGGCCATTTGCATTGATATCATCATTTGCTTGCGGCTGCTTGCCGTCGAGCAACGTAATCAGATGCTTTCCGCAAACAAGATCAAACGGTGCCACCTGATTCGCATTCTGAATACGTGCGTTGTTCAGAAGCATCATATCAGAGAGAACTTCAACCCATGACACAAGTTGACCAACGTATTGACTTACATATACAGCAGTTGTTCTGTTAGTCCGGTTGTTTAGGGGTCGAACGTGGTGGTTTTTCAGTAATATGTGCTCTTGTACTGCAATTCCTGTTGCAGCTGCACTGCAGGGAATTCTGCAGTATCTTCGAAATACGTATTATTGTTTTTGGCGATGATAATCTACTTGTTCCAGAAGCTGGACGTAGGAAACACCGTGCAGAGGCCTTTTCGAACGGCTGGAAGGGTCTCAATGGTTTTGAAAGGGGTAGCAGATGTACAGCAAGGATCTTTTGCAGACTTTCCCTCCAGTCGCTTTCATGCGAGCTCGTGAGGCAATTAGTGACTTTTACGATTAGGTCGTGTCTCGTAGTATTATGCTTTGGTATTCCAAGTGTACGCGCAAAGCCGAGGTGGCCACAAGATTGGTGTCGCAGCCCTCTTCTAGGATTATGTCAATTAGGTCTTCGAGTGTGACGTGATGGAAATAATTATTCTCATCCCGGTGCGCCAGCTTCAAAGCTAAATGCAGGGTAAATTTAGATTGAAGCCTCTTGGCCCGCCAGTGTTGCACCCTTCAAGGTAGTCGAGCATGACACAAAAGCTCGGGGTCGGCGCCCTTGTGATATGCTAGGTATGGTTCAGAGATGATTCCCACAAATGCGCCACCCTCATCAATCCCATGTGGCGGTAGGTCCATGGGTGTTCGCGAAGGGCATGATGGGTGGAAGCCTTTGAGGCCGGATTTGTACAAAATAAAACGTCGACTTCTCACAGGCAGAGGCTCGATGGCCAGAGATGACCAGAGGCTTTGGTGAACTTGGTAAGTGAACACTGCGGATAGGGTCCATGACTATGTTGTTTTGTGAGTCACACACGGTTGCGCGGAATTTAGTATTGCCTACCTTCTAGAAGGCACTCCTCGGAGTGGCTAAGTACTTTGTTTAAATTTTGACGTACCTCGGCTGCCATAGGCGATTACATTTTCGCAGGCAGTTAAGCTTTACACAAGCACCGAAACAAAGCTTATTTCGCTAGTTATGCATATTTTTCTCTTAAGGCATACTCTTCGAAATCTGCTAGCGCAAGTGTGCCCTGTTGGCGGTTTGGGAGCTCTCCCAATGCGCATTCCTGCGCTTTCTCTCTGATTAACTTGACGGGGGTTTTATTATGTAAGAAATTCAGGGTTCTGGCGATATTTGAAACGTTTTTGACAAGCGCCGGCAGCACGCACACTCCAAAAAAATTTTTGCGTGCCTTTTTTGTCCTTCGGGCTCTGGAACATGGTTGCGGCAAACGTTTTCTCCATGTCAGGAATGATTCCCTTCATGTTGACGACGTGGCCGAAAACGTTATTTTCCTATGAGCGAAACCCCACATTTCCGGCTTCATCTTTATCCCCGACATGCGAACAGCCTTGTGTACAGACTTTAACTTTGCAAGGTCCTCTACGATATTTATGAAAAATATCACCACTTCTTCGAGATTCACGATGTAGGTGGGCCAGCTAAATACCCCTCCAAAATTTCCAAGAATCTTTCAAACGGTGCTGGGGCCATGCACAACCCACCCTTAACCCCTTGAAATCGTATTTTCCTTCAGTCTTTATACACGCAGTCTTTTCCCGGTCTCTCTCGCTCAGATTATTTGTCCAGTAGGCGTGGCCTAGATGGTGGAGCGTGTCTCGATCTGTCGTAGGACTACGCGTACTTTTGATGATTTTGTTTCACCATTAGGTGGCCACTACAAAGTCTCAGTGTGCCGCATTTTGTATTTAGGAGTAGTTCGACTCTGGCCTCCAAAGGTCTTTTCCAGTGTTCCATGGTGTCGTCCCCTAGAAAGTCATCAACTGACGTCCGTGAAGCTTCGCGCCCGCCTGCAATTTCTGAATGCGTTTTGGCGTTGGAAAGCGCAACGAAGCAGTTGTTCACAGCGATCGCCTCCACGACACTTTTACCATAAACTAATTGCACAAGATGCACCGAGTTTCCATGCCTCACTGTCACGTACGCCGTGTGTGTGAGGACATAGAACATGTAATGTGTGTGTGTCGCCGTTATGACATCCCGCGGCTCATCTTGAATACAACTTTAGGACTGCGTGCTCATGCACAACTGAAGCTTTGCGATTCCATTGGTCCGTGGCACTCAACTGCTGCGGCAACACGGAGTACACCTGCCTTGGTGTAATTTCTCCTTGACTCCGGAGTGCCCGAATCCCTGTGAACGTTTGCCTTAACTTTAGTTCTTCTTTGTGTACTGTGTGCTTGATCCTGCGTCAGTCACTTTGTATAATTGCGTTTGTAGGGTCTGTTTAGGTTTTTGTGTCTTCGCTTCTTTTCACTTTCGCACCTGTCATGTTCATGTGATGTAGCAATCCAAGCTCGCTGTCTGGCTGACTTCTATACATCAATAAAGGCATTCCTCCTCATCTACTTCTGGGTTTTCACCAGGGGATGATCGCAATGATGGTGATTAACGGACCTGGTGTAGACCCATGGGGATAATTCCGGATTATTTTCCATTTTCGCTGTCTTTGTTTCAATTGGATTATATCGATCGAGACCGTATTCGCGAAGATTTACACGCATTCAGAGGCTGATAAGTGTTGGACCAGCTTAGCGGTTTAACGGGAGCTTCTGGTTCATGTTCACAGCACCTCAACATTAGGTTAAGAAGTAAAGACAAATTGAGAGATCTTCCACTAAACAAGGTTTTTTCGAGCAAGCCTCCGCTAAGCAATTAACTTAAGAAATACGCAGGCATCGACGGAGCAGTTAAATAAGCTAAGTGCAAAAGCCATCGTCGGGTCACAGAATACCTTGCAGGTTTCACTGCCAGGATTTACCTTTTCACCCCATAACCTGGATTGCGACCCGTTGGATTGCAAACACTGGCTATAAAGAAGAACCATCTGCTCTAGTTGCGATGGGCCGAAACAACCTCCCCATCAAATGAAATTGCCCGGGACAGAACAAAAGTAATGGAAAGAATGAAGCCACGATTCGCTTAGAAAGCAATTAAACCGTCACTATCGGCCCTACGCTGGCAACTATATAATAATAAACACCACAGAACGCATGGCGTGGGACAATATTTTGGTATTTTACACTTTTTTCAGATATAATGCAAGCGAAATGAATACAACATGAAAGTATTTATTTCAAGCAATAAAATGAATCCGACTTGCTGCTTGAAAAACCGAAAAGTGTGCCTAACTGCCGCAACGTTACAAAAAAGAGGATGGAATAACAAGCGAATAACTGTTTAAAAAGAAAAGTCGACTTGTCACTTGATTTATCTACGTAGTCCCTAGATACAACTACTACATTGCGGTCTGATAGCTCCTCATTCTAAAGAACTAAAATCACGGTCATCGATGCTCGGTACGGTCCGTTCGTTCTCGAAACTCCATTCTACTTCTATTGAAACATCATGTAACGCTCGTTCAAATAGCTAAACATTATGAATATTTCACCTGTCAGCATTCTTGCGTGTCGTGAATATTGCGCACAAATAAAATGTCCGCTTTCCTCCAGGCCGCATGAATACGACGTCGCCAGTTGTGCTAAGTTATGACTGTGATGTGATTTCAAAGTAAACTTTTCTTGAAAACCTGCTCTGATAATATGTGTTGTAAGAAACGCTTTACAAGAAGAGTAAAAGTAAAAGCGGAATTATTGCAGTACGCTGCTATAAATTGTAAGCAAAAACTTCATACTTTGAACATTCGTTCTTTTCAGTGGCGCAAACCCTTATGGTCTGGGTCGGCTGTCGTCTCCTTCCGCCGTCGTCGCAATTGTCGTCTTATGAAATCACGGTGCTAAAACTCCGGAAATGTGGTTTATTCCTCCGGCAAGAACGTAGCGCGTAGTAAAAAAACATCGTGACACTCATTGTAAGCCTCGCGATAGAGAGCTTCGTGCTTGAAAGACAGCGGACTTTTGCAGCAAAACGGTATGCCTCTACCTCACAACATTACGACCTTCATTTTTCTTGCCATCTCCGTTGTCAAAAACGCGAAAGCGTAAAGAATACTTTTATATACTGCATGCTTCACCCCTACCCAGGTTTCACACTAGTGGGGATGGCCCGAATTGTTTTTTTTTTTTCAGCGCCTCGCACTAGAGTCTAAAGCGAAATAAAAGAACACACTGGGGCACTCGTTTTGCAACGTCTCTCGCTAGAACGTTTTACCACTGTCGGGAAAAAACGCGTAATAAAAAAACCCGTAAAGAACACACCATGACATTTGTTTTCCAACGCCTCGCGATAGAACTCTTTGTGCTTCAAAGGCGCGACACTTTTCAAGCTGAACTCAATACCTTTACCCAGCAAGGGTTTCATCTCCTAATCCAAAAACGTCAAGGCGGCGCCAAGAATGCGCTTATACAATTCATGCTTCGCGACTCTCAGGTTTTAATCTAGTGAAGATTTCGCGGAATGTTTTGGGCAAGCTCTGCTCCTCCAGTACACAATAATACCGCACCACATGCAGATTGGCCAAGAGAAGACGAGAAGTGCATGAGCTTTTAAGAAGATATCCTAAGGGCATTGGCTTCGATAAAGAGATGACGTAAATAGGCAAAAAATAGTGAATGCTACCACACCCTGTTACGGTTGCGGAACAACAGCAAGAGGATCGAAGCAAGAGTACATGAACATTGATGTCCACATGAATGACTGTGTACCTACGATACATTTCACGTTGTTTACAATATTCATGGTTGTCGTTTTTTACTATATGACGCCATACGATTACCTCAAATTTCTGCTCACAGGGAAAACCACAGTAACATATGTGTAATAAATTCTGCCTACATGCCACGTGTTGTAGAAGTTGTTTCAGGTATATTCGGTGATGCTTTTATAAGGTTCACCGCTCTCAAAAAAGTTTTTGGAACTGCAAACAGTTTTTTAGTGTTCTGACTGCCTCTGTCTATATCAAGCCCTAAAATATGAACTCTGTTAAAGCAGCCTGTAATTTCAGCAATTCGTCGGTATTTGAGGCTGCGACAGTACTTTACGGTTACCGGCCGAACCACTCGGGATGAGCACGCACTAACCATGTTCCTGCCTCCATCCAACCACATTATTCCACAATACAACAATTATGCTATTTATACGAGCTGTTTTTTGATAGTTGCGAAAACCCCATTGCACAAGTAGTAATTAAACAAGCAAATTGTTTAAAGTATTTCTAGAATTGCTGGGTAATTCAAATAATTAAAAATTTAGCAACAACAAACCGGCAATCTTTTTTAAATTTCTTCACAACACAACACTTCTGTAGCCTGTTTTAAAACCTTTTTAGGTATTACACATTAAAATTAACTCAAAAAAAAAATATTTTATTTTACATTTTTTTAGACAAAAATTTATGCACACAAATACAAAATTATTTTGGGACTCTATGGCAGTACCCTATCTATTTTTGAATTTTGTCGTCATTCATAGTTCTGGTTCAAATTAGTTTTAAGTCGTCCTTGGGCAGCGAGTCCAGGCAAGGCTGCCCCCATATCGCAACCAAAGACTGGAAGAACCGTGTACGACTCCGAGGCTACATGAATGAAACTCGCCACACTGAAACGTCTCCATTTTGCATCCAGCTTCTTCCGTCATTTTTTCCTTCAGAACGCGTTGCCATTCCGAGGGCCGTTTGCTTCCCGTCGGGCACTGCTTTACTCCCAAAATCACGCCCAGTGATGCCCACAGATTCCCTGTGCAGAACCCGCCGAATTCGATTCAAAACCAGTCGCCTCTGAAAGAGTAAAAATTATCTAAAAATCATTTGGACTCACTTCAAAATAATACTCTCGCCACTTCAGAAATTTCGATCCGTAGACATACCACGAGCGCCAACGAATTACGGCCTACAAATACTATGCCACCTTCTTAAAATTTATTTAAACTAGATTTGTTACAGTCGTCTGCGGATGAAATAAGTAGCGTCTTTTTAGGCCACTTACGATATACAAGTTCTGTTGCGTGCCATCCTACGATTTTTTATAGTTCCTATGAGGAGTTCAATGGATAGTTCCTTGCCCCAGTGTTTCATTCATAAAATATATGTTTAGTTCTAGCATTTCTTTTCCAATTTTTTTCTCTTTCTTTAGATTAGCATAGTCTTAGCAGCCTCGACCTGATATCAGTGAACTATGTTATTTTGAAAACCTAATAATGCGTCTCAAAATAGTCAGAATAGTGGTTCATTGTACTATTAAAATAATTATTATTTGCCTGCTGCGGTTTTTCTTTTTTTTTTTTACAGAATCCATGGCATGTGGCACAACAGGGCTCGAGTATTACTCGTAAAGTCACTAACTAATCATAAGCGCACTTTTACATCTTATTCTTTCCCCGAATAATGAAAAAAGCTTTGTGTATTGGAGCGAGGAGTTTAGGCACAACAAAACAGTGAAAGGTCGGAGGAGCTACTGCCGCTCCACAAGCAAGGCAAAGGACGCGAGTACCGGAACACAAATAAGAATATCACGTACTTCATCACAGAAAAGACAACCAAACACATATCTCAACCGAGGTTTGCGGCTGACGCTAGTCGAGCGTGCGAAATGATTTGCATTGCACATGATCGGCAGCACTTTAAGCTAGTACTTTGCACGGGAAGTGAAGTTTCGCGATTTCCCGTGAAGTTTGTTTTTCGCGTGAGCGCTTTATTTGTTGTTGACTTTTGCACAAAAAACGGACGCATTGCGCAGTTGGCGATACACTGTCATTTTGTTTCTTTTAGGTATTGTTCTAAAACTGCCGGAAATGTGGTTTTCAGAACACACAGATTTTCCATTATGGCGGTAACGAAGATAGACACGGATAAACCACGTGTTTCATATCCAACGCAATAAATGTTTAGTGCTTTACGGTCGTGACTTTCTTTGTGTACAAGGGCAGAGGAGTTCACATATAAAGATAATTTGAATAAGCAGTTGTTTGGAAGACGGCCGCAGCGTTCAACTGACATTTGGGAAACTCGATTGCTCATTAGAACAAAAGCGGCTGTGTGCCTTCGAGGATACACTAACATTTCCTTCGGCAGAATATTAAGTACTGTTGTTCGCGATGGGATGCACCAGATTATTGCTACCGTGCAGTACTATCCTGAAATAATGGACGAGAGTGTGATGTTGGGCTGGTTGTTGATGCATCCTGTAAATGAAGCCGTTTTTTTTTTCAAAAACGTCGGTTTCACAAGAATGTTTCAGTTAGAAAAAAAACAGCAAAGATGGCCGCGCGCACAAAACAATCGAGGCGGACAAGTTCTGCAGGTTGGGCATGGAATGTGTCACCAGTCCCTCCTTTCGTCTTTGTCATAACGATGTCGGAATACCCAGGCAATTAACGCCTCGTTCAAGGGAAGTGTTTGATGTTTGAATGTTTTTAATGAGCAGTTTTTGCTGTTTTGGGGGTGTCCAAAGCTGGGAAACATGCGTTCGTCCGTGACCAACCTCAATTTTCATCCTGAGTCTACTTTTGAGCTCCGTCTACAGAAATGCAAAATAGTGGACACGTGCATCGCATTGTATGGCGATACAATAGATGCGCGGGTCGCTGATGTTTAATCCCTGGTGTACTCTACAGCCATTCAGTTGTTCTACAATTTATGTTTTCCTATTAAGTTTGCTTCCAATCTGTCATTGCTCGATGTTTTTCTCGGGGCGTGTATCTGCTTTAAAAAAGGATTTTGCAACCCCACCCCAACATTTCTGTATTTTTAGTATTATTCCCTGTTGTTGTTTCTGTTTTTTATACAAAAAGGCAAACTATGGCAAGCCGGTCATGCCTTTTCAACCGGGCATAACAGAAATAAAGAGAAAACAATGCACCATACTTACACTTTGGCTTGCGGAAATTATGCGTACTGAAGAAAAATGTCGACACTCCGTTACAGCGGTATCTTCGCGATCAAATATCGTTTCGTAGTAACGAAATCGAGCATTATATTTTAAGTTACACATGCCACCGCAAGATTTCTGACGTAGAACACCTATTTATAGTGACAGTTTGGGCCTCAATAACCTGATTTCAACTACAGAATGTGAAACACGGACAGTCTTTTTTTCTTGGTAACAGTCTTACACTAATTTCTTCTTGAACAATATTCCAAAACACGGCACACGACAGAAGAAGCAAGCGGGTGATCCACCTACAACACAAATTTGGGTTGACTCCCCCCGGCTATGCCCTAGTAACAAAATAAATACATATCACAACAGTATGGGCGGCATAAATTCTTCTCACAAAGCGCAGTGACCCCATTGATGAAATACAATACTTTTACAAAGAATACAGTACCACCAATTTGATGGTGTACGGCTCCAGTCGAACCCCATAAACCACCAATGGGCACAACCTCTAACGTGTTCTTGTGCTGTCGCCATGGCGCACAACATTTCAGACAAGTTGCGAAAGAAGTGGTTGTATTTTTTTGCCCCAAATAATTCCTCACAATATCAACCAAGCCACGTCCGCTGACTTTGGGGTAAACTTCAAATAAGAGGAACTTCGGTTCTGGCCTCGGTTTTGGAAGCCTTGATGCCAAGGTAGCTTAAGAGGGTTTTCAGCCAGTTACCCGCTTATGACAAGCTTTAGACGTTCGCGTCACGCCACAGGGGGTTGAAAAGAAGGTCCCCTTCTCCCCGTGTAGTCTGAGTGGCGTTCGCTACCACCCTCAAGCGTCAGATACAGTTGTAGTAAATATATATACCCCAGAAAGTGAAGGAGAACACAGTTGCCCAGATAGCCGAATTGGTAAGGCATTCGAGATCTAAACGAAAGGCGTGGGTTCAGTCCCCACTCTGGGCGCGTGTTTTTCTTTCTTTCTTTCTCACGTAATTAATAAAAAAATAATAATGTAATGTCACTAACGGTAAAAAATAGTGTAATCTTTCGCATGTGCCTTTTTTGGCGTTATACACTGCTGACATTTCTTTCTATATATATATATATATATAATATATATATATATATATAGTATATATAATATTATTATATATATATTATATATAGATCTATATATCATTGTCTTGATCCGGCATTCAATTTAATAAGTAGTTGTGGGGGAACTTTGGCGGTCGGCCGTCGTCTAACCAGTAAACCTGCGTCCTTGGTGTGCTGTTACTGCTTGAGATGCTCCATATATTAGCTGAAAAACACTTGCCCCGCCGGGAATACCATTCACGTAGACGGGAAGCGTGTTGGGCTTGAATATCTACATGCGCTTGCGACTACTAATCACACTGTAGAAACCAGAAAGTACAAAGTTACAGCTCGCGGCGGAATGCTTGAGATTTTCCAGAAAAAAACTACACGGGCGGCAACAAACCCTTCTACGCGGATTTTCAGAGCTCCTTTTCCAGGCTTTCATTTTTTTAAATGACGAGATAAGGTGTTCTGGGGTTCTACGTTACGCATGTTTTCCGTACTCCAAAAATATCCTCCTTTGTTTTCTGAACGTTCACTGGTATCGGTGATCCTCTACTGGCCTTCTTTGCTTGCAATGTGGGTAATCCGAAAGAAGTATTTAGCGACACAATATTACTGAGTGTATTAGTTTTTGTTAGTTAGAAGGTTGTCTTTTCGCTTTTCCGGCTATAATAAATTTCTTGTGACACAAGTGTGCTGTTAAATGGTTACACTTAGCAGACCGTATAAATACCCATTCTTTTCTTGCCTTACGTCGGACTTCACGAAAGAGTAACCAAGCGCGTTTGGCTGTTGAACTGATGTTCCATGGCTTTCACTCAAAAATGAGTTATAATGCCAGATGCCCTCTAAAAAATTTGACATTATAAGGAAAACGTAACCACAAGCGTTGTAAAGTAGCAAAGAAATGATCACTTGTAATGTGAGCTAGTGTTCTGTCCAAAACACACGTGTATCTTCACCAGTAAATGAGAGCGCTGCAATTTGACCGCGAGTGGTTCAGCTCAATTTTTAATATCTGTCTCTTCTGCAATGTTTAGTTTCGTTTGCTTGAAGCAATTTCTTTTTCTGCATTTTTTCTTCGCGCTCAGCGGGAATGGTCTCTCCAATTACTGAGTTAATTTTATTAATAGTATCGCGGTAGTTCTGCTCGTGGAACGTTCGTAGTAAGTACAGCGTCCATCACCACTGTTTTATCAGGACTACAAAAACCGCGACAAGCTACTATTTTACACGCTACAACATCAGTTTCCCCAATGCAATAAAGTATATTTTAAAGCCCTTGATTCTTCTATGTACCGGTAGAGGTTTGCGTAAAATCCCCATTGCTAAAATCACTATCTTAATAAGCGTAACCCGAGGAGCTTAAAATCGCAGCAGAAGAAAAATGCCACTTCACCAAAGACCAATAATTCTTTAATATTTGCCGAGGTAATTTGGCCGTAACAAACCGGTCTGTCATAGATGGCTGCCACCGGCACAGCATGCCTGGCATAATTTCCGGTGTGACTTTTAACTTAGTTTGTCAGCGGTGAGAAGAGAAAAATTGATAGATACGTACTAATAAAAATGTAACAGGTGCCCAAAGTCGCCGATAGGCTGTCTTTTCTTCTTTATTCATGTTTCAAAAGCTGTTTCAAAAGCCCGTGAGAACGTGTAAAATCTTACCAGGCAACTGCTTGAGCATTTCGACCTAAGATAAGAGCTATGAAAACAGTCACAGGCTTAGTTACATAAAACTGTTTCAGGAGCGTTCATCTTCGATAAGCTTGGAAAGTCTCGGACGAACGGCTCAGGTAAAATTTATTTTATAAAGGAACATATACACACACTACCGGCTGATGGTACACGCTAATACTATGAATTGCATTATATGGTCTTATGTAGATATGCTACGTTTTGCCGCGATATTCCTAGAAGCGGCTGGCTGACACATTCGTCGTCTGGTTTTTTGATTACATATACTTCGAGTGTCTTCCTGGTTGTCTACAAGTGTGCCTGTACAAGCACGTGGTAGTGGCCGAATTTGCAGTACATCTACACTCACCGAAATGGGTTGCCAACTGCGCGAGTTTGTTTTTGTTGTTGATAGCCCATTCAAGTTCATTCAGTCTTACATTAACGTATCTTCCGGTTTGTATGACATAGCTCGCAATACATGATACACCGACATCGTAAACCACCCCTGTGGGACATCGTACATGCTGGGACCGATGTTTTGTGCCACAGCCTTCGCTTCGCATTTCCGCCCTTTTTGTCACTTTTTTTTGGTAACTGTGCATCTACCTCCCAGCTTTCTCGGTGCCTTAAACATCACCCTTACCCATACCTAGCCTCAACATCTGTGGCTCGTCTGACAGTTTGAGTTCATGCGCAATGGTCATGTTCGCCCCTTTCTTTTCTTTTTGCTGATTGGGGCTTGACGATACGTTGCGTGCGTTCACCCATCTTGGCCTTTATTCGCAGGCTCGCGTGAAGATGTATTTTGAGTAAGCAGCGCCGCAAATACGCGCTATCTACGCTGTTAGGCTGGCCATCATGGCATGCCTCCTTGACTTAGTCACCGCTACCTTCCAAAAAGACAACGCTATGCAATCTGATTACTTTTAAAGAACTAGACTTCCGCTTCGGCTACGATGTGGTGGTTGTAGGGTGGTACCTCCAGCACACATGATGCGGATCAATCCTCGGGTGTTCAATGGTGAAGGGAAGACCGTGGCCGCACCTTCCAATACAACTCGTAACTTCTTCCTCTGCACTCTGTACATTGCATTTCTTAGGAATGCAAGGTAGCCTTCCACATAGCAAACGCATTTCTAAATCTTAGCACTTAACAGCAGCCGCCTCTAGTCCGGTATCTACCGTGCCAAAAAATACTGCTCAAAACGGGTGCTACCATGCACCCAATACAAGCTCGGCCTTTTTCGACAAACGAAGTTCCATCCCACTAAATATTCGTACATCCTGTGTACGGAGATAAGAGCTCAAGGAAAGATTCCTCCAAGAGGTCACATTTTGCCGTTAACTGGGTTTCATCATTATCATCGACTCAAGATGACTGAGTGTATTAGTTGCCTCTGGATGTCTGTAATCCCATTGTATCACGCTTTCTAGTTATGTGCAGTCGGCGATTATTATGAAAACACTAAATCGCTACCCTTTCTGCTTTGTGGCGCTACTTCTGCAGGTCAATACTTTGTATTAAAAAATTGGTAGAAGATTGTCTCTTTGCTTTTCCGGCTATACTAAATTTCTTGTGACATAGGCGTGCTCTAAATGGAATATACTTAGCATACCGTATAAATCCTTATTGCCTTACGCCCGACTTCACGAAAGAGTAACCAAGCGCGTTTTGCTGTTGAACTGATGTTCCTTGGCTTTCTCTCAAAAATGAGTTATAATGGTAGCTGCCCTCTGAAAAATTTGACATTATAAGGAAAACGTAACTACCAGCGTTGTAAAGTACCAAAGGAATGATCACTTGTAATGTGAGCTAGTGTTCTGTCCAAAACACACGTGTATCTTCACTAGTAAATGAGAGCGCTGCAATTTGACCGCGAGTGGTTCAGCTCAAATTTTAATATCTGTCTCTTCTGCAATGTTTAATTTCGTTTGCTTGAAGCAATTTCTTTTTCTGCATTTTTTTCTTCGGCACTCAGCGGGAATGGTCTGTCCAATACTGAGTCCACTTTATTAATAGTAATCGCTGGTAGTTCTGCTCGTGGCCTGTGAACGTTCGTAGTAAGTACAGCGTCTATCACCACTGTTTTATCAGCACTACAAAAACCGCGACAAGCTACTATTTTACACGCTACAACATCAGTTTCCCCAATGCAATAAAGTATATTTTAAAGCCCTTGATTCTTCTATGTACCGGTAGAAGTTTGCGTAAAATCCCCATTGCTAAAATCACTATCTTAATAGGCGAAACCCGAGGAGCTTAAACTCGCAGCAGAACAATAATGCCACCTCACCAAAGACCAATAATTCTTTAATATTTGCCGAGGTAATTTGGCCGCAACAAACTGGTCAGTCATAGTTGGCTCTCGCCGGGACAGAGTGCCTGATGTAATTTCCGGTGCGTGTGTTTATTTGGTTTGTCAGCGGTGAGAAGAGGAAAACTGAGAGACAGATACTAATAAAAAATGTAACAGGTGCCCAAAATCACCGAGAGACAGTCTTTTTGTGTTTATTAATGTTCAGAAAGCAGGTTTAAAAGCCCGTGATGACGTGCAAAATCTTAATAGGCAATTCCTCCAACATTTCGATCTAAGATCAGAGCTATTTTAACAGTCACAAGCTTAGGTTCATAAAACTGTTTCAGGAGTGTTCATCTTAGCTAAGCGCGAAAAGTCTCAGACGAACGGCTCAGGTAAACAGAACAAGGCGTCACTCAAAACGGAAACTAATTTTGAAAAAGAACAGATATACACACTACCGGCTCTTGGTACACGCTGATACTATTAATTGCATCATATGGTCTTATCTAGATAAGCTACTTTTTGCAGCAATAGTCCTAGAAGCAGCTGGCGGACACATTCGTCGCCTCGTTTTTTTTTATTACATATACATCGAGTATCTCCCTGGTTGTTTCACATTATGCCTATTCAAGCTCGTAGTAGCGGAAAATTTGCCGTACATCCACACTCACCACAATGGGTTGCCAACTGCGTCAGTTTGTCTTTGTTGTTGATGGCCCATTCAAGTTCGTTAATTATTACATGGACGTATCTTCCGGTGTGTATGGCATAGCTTGCAATACTTGATGCACCGACATTGTAAACAACCCCAGTGGTACATCTTACATGCTGGGACCCATGTTTTGTTCCACGGCCGTTGTTTCGCATTTCCGCCCTTTGTTTTCACTTTCTTTTTGATAACTGCGCTAATACCTCCCAGCTTTCTCGGTGCCTAAACATCACCCTTCCTCCATACCTAGCATCCCACAATCTGCAGCGCGTGTGACAGTTTGAGTTCATGCGGAATCGACACGTGCGCCCCTTTCTTTTGTTTTAGCTGATGGGGCTTGATGTTCTTGCAAAACTGCTTTTACCCATCTTGCCCTCTATTCGCAGGCTCGCGTGAATACGTGTTCTGGAGAGGCTGCTCCGCTAATACACCATCTGCGCTGTAAGGCTGGCCATCATGGCATGCCTCATTGACTTAGTCAACGCTACCTTCCCCCAGGACAGTGCTATGCCATCTTTGATTACATTTGAAGAACTAGACTTCCGCTTCAGCTACGGTTTGGTGGTTGTATGGTGGTATCCCAGAATTGCAATTTACACTTGCTCGGGTGTTCAAAGGTGTAGCGAAGACCGTGACCGCACATTCCGAAACACCTCGTGATTTCTTCCACTGCACTGTCTCCATTGCCTTTCTTACGAATGCAAGGTAGTCGTCGACATAGCAAACACATTTCTAATGCTTAACAGCACTTAACATCAGCCGCCTCTACTCCGGTATCGACCATGCCAAAAAATATTTATTTATTTATTTTAGTACCTCAACGGCCTCCGCAGTGGAGGCATTACATGAGGGGTGGTACAAAAAATACTCTTGGTACGAGCATAGAAGGGTGACATGAGCTCCATGATAACAACAACAAAAAAATACACAAAGCTAGTTCGAAAAAAATGTACAAGAATGTAAACTTCAGTGGACACCGAAATAGTATCAATACGTAATGCATTAATGGTAAGGCTGAAACACAAATACCATGAAAAACAACGAATAAAAAAGAATGAGCTGGAAATAGCAATCATCAAGCGACGGACATCAAACAAAAAACGGCACCAATATAGCACACAATCCCGGGCACTGTAAGCGACGACTTGAACGGGTCAAGGTTTCTTATTTGGACCACGTGATCTGGTAGACTGTTCCATTCCTTTGTAGTGCGAATAAAAAATCACTGTGCACATGTGTTCATAATGCTTACAACGGGTGCTACGCTGGACCTGATACAAGCTGTAGCTTTTTAAACAAACGAAGTTCGATCCCACCCATTAATCGTACATCCTGTGTGCCTAGATAACAGCTCAAGGAAAGATTCCACCAATATGTCTCATTTTGCCATAAACCGGGTTTCATCAATCAGTTCTGTTATAAACGCCTCTACGAGTTTCATGTGTTGTACGTGGGGCAGAGAATATTAAAGGCCCTCAATGTCAAGGCTCAAGGCCTTAAACCCTTTTGGATTTGATTCTAACAGGAAGCTCACCAATTCTTGTAAATTTCTTATTAAGTACGAATTGCATATTCTTAGTGAGGACAGATGCTTCTGTAGATGCTTTGACAACAAATACTGCGAGGTGTTGTTCTCTGAAATGATTGTTCTGACACCCACGCCTTCCTCGTGCATCTTCGCGGAAACAAAAGGGTCTAATGTTGAATGTTTGAATTTATTTAAAATCGCTCCAGTAAAATATCACACAATATACCCCCCAAGCACGTCGAACCAGGCTGTTTCATAAATATCCAAACTGATAGAGCCACACAAAGAGAGGATTGGAAGCTCACAGTAAAAAATACCAACACTACAGCAACTACCCGGTGAAAAAAAGCTTCCAGATAATAAAAAATGCACGCACTTAGAGCGCCTGCAAACAGTTTTCAATTTTTACTCCGGCCGCTATTGAAGCCGCCTTATGATACTTACGCAATTAAATCTGGTTGCACATATTTGGCGGCCGATTTTTTTTTACAGGCAGCCCGTTCTTGAAAGGAAAACACATCATTTGAGTGATGACGTTCCTGCTTGTATAGAATTCAAACCGAAAGTTGAAATTCCACTAAAAATTATTTGGATGGAGCAAACCGAAAGTTTAACATTATAGGTTAATTTCAAACTTTTGGGTAGTAAGTACCCAAGAATTTCTACCATGCAAAAGGTGGATCCAAGGAAAATTTATTTTCTGTCTGAAAAATTGTTGTGGGCTTGCAGTGTCTTCCATTTCCGGCAGGGTGTTCATCTTTTGATTTTGTAGCCCCCTGAAAAAAAGTCTCCCCAGAAACAAAGTCAGCCGTATTTCATTATAATATGCTTTGTTCTAACGGTTCGATTGAAGGAGCCATATGAATTTGTAGAAAACTGAACTGGCCTTAGATCTTGCATCAGGATCCGAAAAGTTTGTTATATAGCTTTTTAAAAACGCGTGTAAAAAGATCACACGACCTTGCAATTTTTCCGTGAATACAATATATAGCTGTTTGTCTGCCCTAGTGACCAGGAAATAACTTTTAGCCAATGTGAGGGAATACTCTTCCATTAGACAGAGTCCAAGCTTTGAATCTAGCAAAAGAAAGTCTACATACATGCAGTTGGCCTATATCAACGGCATTACGCATGCGCGCGGAAAATATGATGTTGAAATTTAAGTATAAATTTCTTCGCAGCAGCGATAAAGTCATCATTATTTTTGTCGTATTTACATGAGCAGCTCTACCTCGACCTACCTCCTCTTCCTTATATCGCCATTTTGTAACTAGAACACCACCCTACCACTCGGATGTCGTGGCCCTTGGTCTTTCCTCTTATTTGACTTATGAAGCTTAAACAACTTGACACTGGCAACTCCTGTAGCGCTTCTGCTGAAAATTGTTCATCGTTCCTGCAATGATAGTACCCTACTGTTTAGGTTTAATTTGAAACCGTTTGTGCAAGAGCAGTTTCCCGGCGTGCGATTTCATTGAAACTGAAAACTGCCGTTCATCCTCAAAACGCGTCTTCTGCAAACGCACTGCTGCCTGCAGGAGTTTTGTTAGCGCGAAAGGACTGAAATGAATCTTGGGCAACTAGCAAAGCACGCTTTTCGCTTGAAACCGTGACAGAGCTTTTGATTGAAACACTCCCCGCATACAATCAAGTAGAAGAAGGATACGCAAGGAAAATACGTGAGGATAATGAGAGCATGGAGTTGCACCCGCGGACTTCTTCAGTTCAGGTGGAATTGAATTCGCCGTAGTCTTTGTAGGCGGCACTTCATGACGTTTTGTGAAATAAGCACGCTCTTGTTCACTCTTCACTGGGTCTTCAAAATACCTGCGTGTGGTGTATACGGCGACGGCCCGCGCACTATCTGCACCACCGGCAGTTGTGAAACGTGGCCAGACATGGTAATTGGGCGCGGAAGAGTAGACGGAGCTTCTTAACTCGGCTAAAGAGCTAGACGAGCGACCAGCCATGTACATCACAACGAGAAATTGATCACCGCGATGATCATTCAAAAGAGCAGCGTGTGATGCATGGAGGGAGAATCATAAGGTGTAAATCGAAGAGAGTGCAGATACTACAAGGGACTACTAGTAGCCCACCAAAAGGGCTGCTGTGGGAATGCGAATTTGCGGCGATTACTAAACTGGTAGCGCGCCAGGACACCATCATCAATGCGGAAAACGCACTTCAAGGCTTCATCTCAAATGCAACAGATGAGGGCACACATTACAGCGGATCCGCTCTACAATTCTACGTTTCTTTTTTCACGTGCGCTACATTATGTAGTTGCTTAAAAGACGTAAACTATTTTTGTTGCAATACTATCGCATATGCTTTAGAACACTGCGTCATGCTGGAACTTCGCGCAATGGTCTCATGAGTGTCGCATTACGGCGGCGATGGGAGCAGCCACTGAATTTACCAAACCGGCCGAACCGCTTCCGCTCACCGACTAGCCAAAGCCACTGGTAATAATTAATAATTACTCTGGCTAGTCAGTGAGCGGAAGCTGTTCGGCCGGTTGAGTAAAAATCAAGAAGACTGCTCCCATCCAGTACAGCAATCCTCCCTGGCGTCGTTGGAAAACAGCAAACGGATCAGCCTGTCCTGATTTTACCAAACCGGACAAACCACTTCCGCTCACTGACTAGCCATAGTCTTTGTTAAGCATAACAGTGACTCTGGCTAGTCATTGAACGAAACCGTGAAGGCAGGTTGCGTAATATCAACTATCATTGCTCCCATCGCCGCCTTGATGCAACACTATTTAGGCTGTTGCCGAACTTTATTGGTATCCTTTACATATACACAGCCCAACTACAGACACGTGTAGAATAGTGCAACAGAAACAAGCTCAAAATATACCATGCGCGTTCAAAGTTACGTGTCTGCGTCCATGCTCTGCCTGGCATACTTTTTTTCGCAGCGATCACCCTCAGCTTGGGATGCAGCAGTCGAAATACGCGGATTTGGGCAAGATCGGTAAATCTTGGTAATGGTGTAGGCATTCTGGTTAGAGTGCTTCCTCATCCGAACCTTTCTTAATATTGCAACTTTATACCTAGTAGCCTACTTTTTGACGCACGACCATATGAAGTTTTTCTTCTTCTCATACTTTCTCAGGCGTGGGTAATAGAGTCCTGGGTGAAGGGCTCTTCCGATGAACCACCCCCTTTTCTAATATCACAGCCTCATTTCTGCGTGCTAGATTCCGCTGCAGTTGCATTTCTTGAGTCCTGCAGAACTGGTCAACAATAATAGAATTAACAACGTGTAGGTGTTGGTCTCAGGCAGTTATTTTGTGCCGTGGCTCTGTATTTGCAGACAGACTCAAATTCGCCTTTCACCGCAATCATTACAGTTATTCCCCACACTACAGCGTAGCAGTTTTAAGAGCGCAGTGGTTTACGGGCTCGAAACGCCTGTTCGCGCTCGTCCACGCGAGGTGAAAGTACCCCGCTGGTCCTATAGATGGCGCCATGCCTGAACGGCCGTCCATTGCGCAACTATGGCTCCTGCGCCAAGGCATGCCTGGCAAAGGCACCGCGTAATGCCGACACATGACGCCACCGCATCGACACCCGTCCAGTCCACTATATGAACTCAGCCGCCGTGGGACGCACCGCACACCCACTCCGTGGGTGCGCTCTGAGTTAGTACAAAGCACGGCGGGTGGCGTTGCGATCGAACCCCGCTTCTCCAGTAGGTATCCACCAGCTTTCCGAAGCCGCCAATTACAACTGATTTTGGCAAATGAAAGGCAGCCGCATACCTTCTTGAGAAGCGGTGCTCCTTCAATCGTACGTGCGACTACGTGTGAACCCCTTCAAGCGCTTGCCGATTTCCCAGAAGTCCTGCCTCCTCCACAGATGATGCGACGGCCACCCATTGCGCGAGCTCGCCGCGGGCACCGGGGCACGCGCCGCACTACTAAACAACTTATAGGCACCGACAATCTACCAGATCTTCGTGGTTCAGCTACGAGTACTTAGTACACGAGGCCACAAATTACAACGGAGCAAGGTATGGATGCGCAATTTCTATAGGCGCGACGCCTTCTGACTCACCGCCTGCTGTCGACATAGCGGAATGCGCGTGCAAGACCTTCACCAGTCAATGCATGTAAATTTTCTAGCTTTCTGCTCCAGGGCTAGTTTTCTTTAGAAAAGTGCGCGCGCCAACTGTCTACGCGGCAGTACAAGCGCGCGGCACGATTACTTGCACCGTGCAGCATGTTCTGCAGTCGTCGCCGGTATTGGCGGTAGAGCGCGGCCACGGCCATCGCTGGAAAGCGCGCCTACGTGATTTCGGCTTAGGGATTCTCTCATTTCTCGTCTGCTTCACTCGTGCTCACTCTCCCTGCTGTTTCTTTGCGCTCGGTTTCCGCCTGTTGCTTGGTCGCACCACATTTTGCGTGTGCATAATTTTTTAACATAAGCAAAGTCCTTAAAATCGTATACACAAGCTCAAGGCGTCAGTGAAAGTAGAGTTTTGGATACCGCTACGGAAGGTACTGCCGGCGCCACCCCGTTTCTTTCTAAGCCGGTCCTGTGCGTAGTGCGAAGAGTCGCAGCTCGGAGTCACCTTCTGTTTTAAGCAATCTTTCGAACAAAAAAAAAAAACAGCCAGCTGTAGAAAAAGGCAACAGCGAAAATACAAGACCAAAACATATTCCAATCCTTCGGGGCTGTCGGCTTTGGCCGAAGGCATTACGATTGCCGGCTTTACGTTGTCATGGCATGAAAGTATGCCACAGGCATATATGGCCTGCGAAAACTGCAGGTTGAGTTCCAAATAATCCACTGTGTGTATAGGGGCGTGCTCGTTTAATACCGGGCTTGAACCTGTATGGAGGTTTACTGAGCAAACCGAATCACGTCTACTGTAAAGATAGCGTTACATAATGTTTGCTCACACCTGGAGGGATATTTCGGTAGATTTTCCACAGCCATACCTTCTTAATAATCAGGTGTGCGTTAGAATAAAACTGCACTCAAGAGCAGGTAGACGAGGAGGTGAAACTTTATTTTTCATTAAAATTGAGCCTTTTAGTCGGCCGGGTCGTCAGTCCACGACAGAACAATACGAGTAATTCTTTTCGGTTCATAGAACGCCATCCCAAGTAGACCAGGATTTGTTCTTTACGCCCGGAGATGTTGGAAAACAATAAGAAGCTGTTTGGAAATATTCATCAGTTTCAATTTGTGCTCTATATGTAGGTGTACTATTTACTGCGTTCGTTAGCGAGAATATCAAGCGTTTCACACCGTACTCATGTCATAATTGGTCGGTTTTAGATTCAGTTCATGGCAATCTTGACAAGTATAGACTTTTTTACGGGATTTGTACTTTGCAAACGTGTTTCCTGAACAAACGTCTGGTTCAGTAATAATTAAAACTTCCTGCTGGACGCCTCAGAGAAAAAGCCACACACCCATACACACAAATAAATTTTATTGGAGCCAAATCGCCCAAGACTATCGTGCCTAAACAACGACACATTCCCGTATGCTTTCCGCACAGGTGCATGCTATGGGGATGGGCATGGTAACAGGAAAATGCTGAATCTAAACTTTTATTCAAACAATAAAAAGTCGTATACAATTTTTCTAAAAATGCTATTTATTTAGGCCGAGTTTTCATTTTTTACGCTTAGTTAAAAATGAGTAGAAATTTTAGGTTTTTGCCGGATGCGGGAACAACAGTTGAACGGTTTCAAGGTAGAGATGTAAATTTCTTTCGACGTTTAAAGGCACCAAAACTAACAAAGTAGCACGAATAAGTGTTTCAGTGTTCGTGATATCTATCCAGTGTTGACAATCAGCTCATACAAGTCAGACACAATCGTCTTCCTCAGCAACAGGCTAGTTTAGCCAACTACGTCTCCTATTCTCCTCCACCCGCTACTGTCCTGCGCTGTACGAGGTCATTCTTTTCCTCCGAATTTTGTTATTTTGTCGCCCCACCCAGTAATGGCCTTCGACATCTTCCGGTCCTGTCTCTTCGTTTCCATTCTATGCACCTCATGGTCGACCTGCAGTTATTTTGTCCTCCTACATCTAGCCCAGGTCCATTTGATTTTCTTAATTCTTACTATTATATTTTCTGATAGGCTTTTCTCACAAATTCAGATTGCTAGTTTCGTGTCCCTAGGTGTTATTCGAAGCATTATTCGGTCCATGGCGCGTTGGGCGGATCTGTTTGCTTTGTACTTGTTTATTAGGTAGCCAACTTTCCTCTCCTAGTTTGGCGCATCTACTGCATGTTTTATCCCGCGCCTTGCATGACTTGGATTCTGCGATATGCCGTGAAGACCCGCAACAAAAGCAAGACTTCTGTGACTCCGGCAGCGGTCGTCGTGATTCTGTACGGCATGCCATCTGACGTTTTTCCACCTTTCGGATGCTCGCAGCCGATGACTACAGCTCAAATGAGTACTTAGTAGCTTCTTCGATATTTGGTTGCATTCGCCAGCACACGCTTGAGCGTCAGTGAAGTGCCTTCTAGAATTAGGCGTTCCCGAAGAATATGGTTGCACGTTTGTGCTACAAGTTGGTCACGAATAAAATCGTCAACATGCTCACCAAAGGTGCACCTCGATGACAGCTCGTGCAACGCCGTGAAGAATGCTGCTGGGGTCTCCACAAGCAGTCGAGTTCTTGGTCGGAAGCTGTACCGCTCCACGACGACGTTCGTTTAAGACGTGAAATAGGCGTCCAATGTAGCCACCGCTGCATCGTAGTCGTCGCTGGTGCCGCTTTCTTCCTTTCCCGCTGCAGGCGCCGTATGCAGTTTCTGCTCTTGCATTGCGTAGTTCACGCGTGGACCTTCTACATCCAAGCAGTGCAGCAGCAAATCTTCACGGCGCGCAGGTGTGTGGGCGTATCTCCCCGATGCTAGGAGATAATTCTTGAAAACGCGATACCACTGCGTCCAAGAAATTGGCGGTTTCCTCGGCGTCAGCAGGAATTCGGGCAGTTGGTTTAGGCTCATTGCTCCCGTGTTCGGTTACTTCACCACTCGTCGCCAACTGTTGTGTCCCGAAAGATGCCCTGCCCGACCACGGTGCAGGCCCGTCGAAGTAAACCGCATCCGCCATGCCCTGAACAACACTGACTTTTATTAGTCCGTGAGGAGTTTATACAATGCTTGTGTCAGCTGTCGCCATTAGGCGCTTTCTTAGCTCCATCTATTTTACATAAACACAAGTCTGCAATACAACCTAATGTTTTGTTTTTTCTCGGTAATGTTGAAAAGTGTGGACGTTTTTCGGGATTTTAGTTTGCATACGTGTTTTCTGTATAAACGTCTCATGCAGGAATGATTATAACTTGAGACGGACGCTCGAGAGACACACGCGTACTGACAAATCAAAATTTTTGCATCAAAATCGCCCGAGAAAGACTACCGTACCTAAAACGCTACACATTCCCACTTGCTTTCCGCAGAGCGGCATCTTATAGGGAATGACATCGTAAACAGGAAACGCAGCAGTTAATCTGCTATCTAAACAATAAAAAGTCGTATACAATTCTTCTCAAAGAAGCTATATATTTAAGCTGAGTTATCGTCTTTTTTCTTACGCTTAGTTAGAACGCAGAGCAAATTTTACGTCAATTACTGGGTGCGAGAACAACCGTTCAACTATTAAAAGGTAGAGAAGTACAATTTTTTAGGTTTAAAAGAACGAAAACTAACAAACCACCACAAATAAATCTTTCATTGTTCGTGATATCTATCTTGTGTTGACAAACAGCCCATACAATTCAGACACCAACAAGTTCGTCAACAAAAGCCTAGTTTGGTCCACAGCCTCCCCCATTGACCTCCACCAGCTACTGTCCTGTGCTGTGCGAGTCTATTATTTGCCTTCGAATTTTGTTTTTTCACTGCGCCGAGTTAATGGCCTTCGCCATCTTTCAGTCCCGTCTCTTCCTTTCCATTATGTTGCTCTCGTAGCCCACATGTTAGTTCCTCGTATCCAATGCAGGCAAAGTCCCTTTCGTTTTCTTGATCTTGACTAAAGTCTCTTCTATTTGGCTTTTGTCCCAAAATTTAGGTTGCTAGATTCCTGCCCTACGTTTTATTCCTATCATTATTCGGTCCATGGCGGGCTGGGCGGATCTAAGTTGGCTTTCTGGTTGTTTATTACGAGTTAACTTTCCACTTCGCATATCAACACTGCAGGATGCGTTGATCAAGACATTTTCTTGGCCTAGGGGAAGCTCACTTTTTATTATTTGTATGTTCTTTTCGAGTGCACCGAAAGCCAATGTTGTTCTGTTCTGTATTCCTTCGGCATAGTTCGGTTTGCAGTGCTAAAGGGTGCGTTCAGCAATGCTAAAAAGGGCGCGTTCAGCATGTTTCTTCTCATTACTTTAAATTTCTTCATATGTATCTTTACCCTCTTGGTGAAACTATCCGGTTGTAGTTCCTAAATTATTTGTCGAGTGGTTCTTCAGATTCGCTAAGCTAGAGTACGTCGTCTGCTTATCCCGAATGTCTCAAGAATTGATCCTTTATCCAAAAACCTAAGTTCTCCCAGTCAAGCTTTCCGAATGCTCACGCCAGACGTGCTGTGAACCATTTTGGCGAGAGGGTATGTCGTGTGCCCAACCCATTAGGGATCGCAAATATTCGCTCTGCTTGGGAATGATATCCTGCCCATACATTCCTTATATATGTCTTCCAGGAGTCGTAGCGAAATCTACTCTATTCCGTGGTCTTCTAAGGAGCCCATCACTGTGGCGGTATTAATGAATCAAACGCATTTTACTAGTATATAAATGTCATTAAAAGGGCTACTCTTGCCATTGTTGTATTGATTGGTAAGGTGGATGTGGCCCATTTTAGAGTATCCTTAAGGGCAAAATCAGCCTGTAAACCAAGCCTGTTTCCCGGGTTGTTGAAAATCGAGGTGATCTTTCATGCTGGTAACCATTACCGTGGAGAACGGTTAGTATACAACCGGCAGAAGGATGGTGGGTCTGCCGTTTTTAAGATCTTCGCTATCTACCTTTCCGTGACTGAAATCAAGGTTTGCGCTTTCGAGGCTGTTCGTAGCTTTAAAGTGCTTACACATTCTGAAATTTTAGCAAACTTGTCTAGTATTATTTCTCCACCCTCCTCCAGACGTACAGTGGTAATGACATTGTCGCCTGCAGGTTTCCCTCTTTTCATGCCCAGAAACAGTTTTTACACTTCCTTCTTGCACCCCCTAAGCTGAAAATGCTATCAAAGGTCTCCAACAGTCGCACCATGCATTGTACTAATCGTTCCACAAATGACCCTTCTATCCGAAATTGTTGCCGCAAGTATAATGCATTCAAGTCTATTGTGCGATTGGTATATTCACGCCTTTCAGCACAGCACTATGGTGTTGCACTCCGAATTCAGAAAACATGACTACTGATACCGTTATATGATCATACATCAAGGCAATCACTGATACATAAAAACAAGACCCCCGCAATGAGTCGTCTGCTTTCGAAGTGGGTTGTTTAGTTGAAATTGCCGAATGAAGCATTTGCCCGTCTTATACCCCTCAAGATTTCTCCTCGCTATCGTGAACCTCGGCTGTTGCCCCACGGCACCCCCTATTCTTTTAGCTGGACTACTTAGTGCTCGCGGGCATTTCAGGGGTGACGTACCATCCCCCCTGGGCAACGAATGCGTGGAATGCATACCGGATATTATGATTGGTCACCTCGTATTCAGATTTCTATTCTTATATCATAATTTGTTGTGTACAAATGTAATTCTCACTAGGCTCTCAGAAGTGCAATATGAACTGAAACTTTTTATTGTGGTCCCAGCGTGGAACACCGAGAAAATTATTTCTTTGTCAAACATAGTTTTGTAACCTGGGGGCTAAACGTGTGACAATATACAACTCAGAATTGAAGTCCGTTTTGTTAACTGTTTGCAAAAAAAAATACGTTCTTTATGTATAGCTATCTTCTTGGACGACCTTCGCTTTGAAAGGAATATTACAATTTAGCTTTGTAAAATAGTTATGAAATAAATTTTAAAAAGTCGCTGCGTAATCTTGTGTGTCTGGTTTTATATCCAGTGATTCTGACAGACTTGATGGCAGATTCCTTTGTAAGTTTTATTAAATGATATCGCTTTAAGCTTTGAAAAACAATGCGCCGCCACAAATGATGGTGATTGCGCGCTTCATCAGAAATCCCTAGGGAGAAATGCACGCAGCTCCCCTAATTCTTGGCCTATATTTTAGCCCGTGTTTGAAAGCAAAAAAGTTTTGTTCACAGTAGAAAAGAATGTCGTTCGCTCAAATTCAGCGTCGGAGCAAGTTCAACGATATCCCGCCACAAATTCATTAATACGCCTTTAATTAAATTTTCTTCGACCTATTTCGCAAACTTGTGATACCTTACACAATTACAACTCAAGGACAATTTAATTAAGATCAGTAGGTGATGCCTAGAACAGGATTGCATTGGAAGTAATATAAACCCTCCTGCCTTTCCGGAGTTGTTTGCAGTGGCTAAGCATGCATGTGTCATGTGTAAAAGTTGGCTAGAGGGCAAACCAATGCACGATAAACCGGAGCTGCCATTCTTGGTCCCTACTTGCCTATCAAATGGAGTCTAGACGAATGTAAAGAAACGTACCTGTATTTAGAAAGTGCAGCTGGTCACTCGTCCCCACGAGTACAAATGGTATTTATTGCCTTGTTTCTCAAACTACAATTTATAAGGCCTTCATGAAATGACTCCGTTAGAGTTGCTCGCAGTTGACAGAAAGGTCACCTAATATTGTAACCACATTCATTGCCATGTCGCCATACATTATATAATAAACATGTCATGGGGTTTACTTTCTCTAAAGGTTGAACACGAAAGCATGCACAGCGCTTGCATTCAATATGAAACAAAAATAATATGTTTGCATGCCGTCATCCTTGAGGTTCTTCATTTATAAATGCATTGAAATGAAGGTCAACGCCATTCTTGACTTTAAAAAAATATAAAACGAAGAGGCAATCCTAACCTATGAAAGCAAGTTACCATTATGTCCGTTAGACAAGAACAGAGTTCTGATAAATGCGGTTTCCGTATTTAACCTTTGAAACAATATGCTGATGTCAATTTCTGACATCTGCTTTTTCAAACACAAGATGTTATTCTAAAAATCTGCAGGAATATACGCCCTGTGGCAAAATAAACGTTCATAAAAAATCTCGAGATATTTTTTCTTGCCGTGATTTATCTGAACAGACACAAGGTCGGTAAATTTGATTTCTTATTTAGCAAAACCTCGATTCCAATCACATTTGATTTCTTATTTAGCAAGACCTCGATTCCAATCACATTAAATTATCTCACTAGGTGTTGTTTTTTGCACAGAACGTTAGTGTTTTTGTGGCCTTACCTACCACTTCCACTACCTTAGCGCTGAATTGTGAATAAATCGAAAAAAGAAGAAAAGGACGATTTGTCTTAGTGCCTGCTTTTTAAACACCGGGATCACGCATGGTGAGGGAACTTTGCAATTGTATTGCCACTACTGCTTGTCGGCCCCTTCTGAAATAAATATCAACTAATGTACTGTCACGTACCACGGCCGCAATGAAAATTATACCTCCCTCATACCCAGTAGCAATCACGAGCTGTGGAAGCGAATGTAAGGCGAAAAGTATTGCAATAAAATGTTGGCTGTGTGACTGGTCTTTGTCATCACCAAATAAAAGTTGTGCTTATAATTGTTACTAGATCTATTCTTTTTGGCAACGTCAAAGGAGCAAGCAAACATTCCTCTACGACAAGGTAATTTTTGGTTTACACCATCTCATAACCGCAGTAAGAATTGAAACCGTCTTTTGTAACTCCCACGGCTAGACTGACGTCGCGGGTATTCTATAAGTTCATCTTCGGTCGATTTCCTCATACCAATGCAGAATGCGAGCAAGAAGTACTAATCATTTTGCCAGGGCAGGGCCTCAGCGCTGCAGCCTAATGTCTACGAACGAGCCAAGAATTGTTTTACAACACGAGATGCTCAAAAAGAAGGAAAGAAGCGATATTTCCTAGAATATTGCAACATGTTTAGCTAAGGGCCGAACGGGCAGAATTACATACTGGAAATAAATTACTATATTACAAATATGTTAAAAATGACCCAAAGAAGTACTGTTTGCCACAATGTATCCGAAAATGTTATTGCATTTCAAGAAAAAAAATGTGGCAGTGCTGACATAAATTTGTGTACGTTCCAGGCAGGGCTAATTTATTGTTGCGAAAACAAGCGTCATGTTTGTACTGCTCGCTGGACGTCTAGCCATAACCTTGAGAGTGACGGAGGAACTCTGCTGCAGTTTTAGATGCGGAGCATCTTATAGTCTGGGCATGTACCGCGTCGGCGTCAGCACTCCCACTGCGCATGCGCAACTCTCCTCCTTCCTCTCTCCCACAGCTGCGCGATACTCCCGCGACTTCTTCTCTGGTACCAGCTGCGTGCACTTCGCTTTCGCTTCTCCCGCGTTCTCGCTTCTGCTTTCGCGGCGCATGCTCGGCGCTTGTGCATCCCTCCTCCTCTCGTGTCCTCTCCTTCAACCTTGAATGTAAATCGGGTAGGGCGCTGCGCGCGTTCAGTTCAGCGCTTGCCGCGGTTGACCCCACTTCTCTCCATTCTTCCAAAGAAGTGAGATAGAAACAACAGTACCGTCAGTTAGTGGGTGGGCGCAAGCAATCGTCAGCACCACCCCACAAACTAACAGCAACGCTATGTCCACTGAAGACAAAGCTGCGCAGCGAAGGGCACGCGACGCAGAGCGCAAACGCTGAAGCGAGCGGCGGACCCTGAGCTTCGTCGGCGCGAATGCTCGGCGCTTGCGCATCTCTCTTCCTCTCGTCTGCTCTCCTTCAACCGTGAATGTAAATCGGCTAGCGCGCTGCGCGCGTGCACTTCAGCGCTTCCTGCGGTTGACTCCACTTCACTCCGTTCTTGCGATGAAGTGTGATGGAAGCAACAGTTCCGTCAGTTACTGGGTTGGCACGAGCAAGCGTCAGCATCACCCCACAAACTGCTCCGAATCTACTCAGCGTTCACTTCGGGAAGATGGGGCTAATGTTGTTTTGTCGGTCCTTTCGCTCACTTTTAAAAGATATTCTTCCATGGGCTGACGAAGATGTCGGAGGGTGCAAAATGATGCACGCGTTCTGACTAAAATCTTCTATAGACTTTCGATAGAAATAACGTATATTGCTAAGGTTCAGTTACTCATTTTACCGCCTATTTAGCCCTGTGTGTTTTGTTTAAAACATATGATCCTGTATTTCTGAGCCGTGCACGTGATAGCGGCTTACGATAGAATCAGTTCTCATCCGTCTGCGCCCTCTTAAACGTAAACTCATAAGCAACTCTCTTTTTGGCCGTAGCCTTCAAGAACGCGTGGCGATACCGGTGGTGTTGTGTAGGTTCAGGTATATAATTTTAATCTCACCGCCTTGATTTTGGATCTGCGGCATGCCGCGAGGAGGAATAGCGAAGGGTGGGTATAAATATTTCGGTACTCGTACTTATTAAAGTATACAAGGTGCGGCTTGCTCCTCGGATGAGGGGGCCGCCATGGCTAGCTCATATCCCGTCGCTCCCAACCGGGACAGCCGCGGAAACAAACCCGCTGCCTCGCAGACGCCCGGCTCTGCCCAGAATGCAGCGTTTCCCCTCCTTACCTCTTCGTCGCCCACTCTTCAAGCTAACAATGAGGACATAGAGCGTGTCTCGTCTGAAGCCAATGGGCGCACGGCATCGGGGGGACTGCATTACGGATTGACAGGAAATACGCTGCGGCCGGCGCGTTTTGGTGTTTGTGTGACCAGTCCACTGTCAGTGGTGGCATCACGAGCTCGGCGGAAGGCAATAGTTTGTCTCGAAGCTATCTCCGGATACCACACCGGCTCATCTCCAAGAACACTTTTCTAGCATTGTATGTAGCCTCTGGCCTGTCGACGACTGAAGACGCGTTATGCCTCATATTCGAATTTCTACGTTGGTTTGGAAAACGAGGCGTTACAAGGGCTCCAGTATCCTTACCTGTGGCCCAAAAATGGTCTGTTCAAACCGTTCCGAGGAACCCTACGCGAACATCATATACACCCATCTGAAACTAGTCAGCTGTAGAGGACACGTAGCGTGTTCTGAGTACTAATGTCTCGGCAGACAAAAATGTCGTCATTTTAAAATGTTGATGTCTTTCTCAAGGCTTTCCAACCATTGTGTTTCAGCTCTTGCACTGTTCTGGACGTCAATATTTGGAGCATTCGAAAGCATTGGGATGAGTTGGCCATAATCTCGAACCTTCTCTCAAACACGGTTGACGTTTTTGCACTCACTTAAATTAATGCCACTGATGACTGGTCCAGGACCTTCTGCCTTCCTGGTTACAGTAAGCACTTCCTCAGCCGCAAAAATAGCAGAGGTAGTGGTATTGCCGTGTTCATAAAACACAGTTTGTTAGTTTCAATATTAACATTGTATTTTCATCAGCAGAAGCTCTGGCTTTTGAGCTAACCAAAAATGACCTTGTAGCTCGTTTACTAGTTGTTTATCGTTCTCCCTCCGATAGTGCGCTTTGTTTTACAGAAGAATTGCTGGGGTGTGCAGAAAACCTTTCAGCTCAAGCAACTTCTGCATAATGGGGGTCTTCAATATCGACTTGCTGCGAAGCGAGCGGTCAGCTGTTGAACAATACTTTAAGGCCCTTTCCGAATTCGGTATTGAACCTCTTAGCTGGGAACCCACAAGGGAGGAGTTCCTAAAAGATAATCTCACCGCACATGCATGCATTGATCATGTAAACGTGTGAGCATCCGACCAATCTTGAGTGGCCAGGGCTGTAATTATGTAGGAATTAGCAGATCCCTACTTCGTTGTGGGCCAGTTAACCAAATCCAACTATTCACAATCGGATCATACTCATACTGTCACCATCTTAGATAAAAAAGTTTTACAAACGCTTAGCTAGCTTTGTCTTGAATTCTTTCATTCTAGAAAATACCAATGTCACTGCATATGACAATTTTGTTCTGACGTTAGAATAGAAGATGAGGGGCGTGTCAGAAAACGGTAGTAATAAAAACGGAAGGCTGAACATGAATGGCTTACCTCTTTTGTTTTGGCACTGATAAAATAAAATAAATACGCTTTGGCCAAGATGTCGCCGAGTTCCGTACGGTGAGAAATATAGTGACCGCGCAGATTCGTTTGTCAAAGAGGCGATTCTGTAGCGAACATTTCATAGCGTCTAGTCGCAATATGAATAAAACTTGGTCCTTAGTTAATCAATTACGAGGTAACGAACGCCTGTCTACAAAAAGCACAATAGAACGCCACTTTGGTTCCGCTACTTCCGACCTGGCCAACAAATTCAATGAATCATTTTCATTGGAACAAAACAATCCAGTTAAGTGTGCAAGCAAAAATATACTACCAAATCTTGTGGCATCGTCCGCATTTATCCCGTTTTTGACAGAGCCTGATCTCCTTTGCAGAGTCAGTGGTTTAACCCGCAACAAATTATTAGAGCTTTCTAACATACACATAAGTGATGTCTGCAGAAATATTGGGTATTTAAAAGGTGTTATTTTGTTTATACTGTACAACAAAATTGAACATTGCTCTTGGCCAGACAGTCCATAGTGCGCACGCGTGGTTCCCCTCCGTAAAAGCGACAAAGAAGGATCCTGTAAACTATTGCTCTATTTCAGTTCTATCTTGTTTTTATAAAATTCTTGAAAAGCATATATTGGGTGTCATGAATTCCTGTGTAACAAAACTTGAGTTACTGAGTGAAAAACAATACGGGTTCATCTCCGGCGCGGGCACCCAGGTGTTATTTGAAAAGTTGTCTGATACCCTTCATAACACCATAGATCAGAATTAGGTTTCGTTTTGGGGTATTTCTTCATATTAAGAAAGCATTTAATACTGTGAACCATGGTATACTCTGTACTAAATTATACGTTACGGCTTCAGCGAACTATTTCTATCTCTTCTTCAAAATTACCTATAGGGGTTGTTCTCGAGTGGTGTCACTTGGATCGGTGCTGAGTGAGAGTATCACACTTAAGAGAGGTGTACCGCAAGAGTCTATATTCTCACCTCTTCTTTTTAACTCGTATGTTGATGACTTAGCTACTGCTGTTAAAACTTCGAACACCCTGCCGGTATCTGGCAACTCTGGTCATTCTCTCCGCTCTCTCAAATCTTCAAGACGATGCTAGAATGGTAGCAGATTGGTTGGAAGCAAATTTGATAACAATCAACCCTGTAAAAGGTCGGCACGTTTGTTTCCCAAATAGACAGAAAACAGTGCCGAACGACTGCTTCATCACATCACACTCATCAAATTCTGCATCTTGTTCATGTGCCCGTACGTTATTTGTCGAGTCTGTCAAATACCTAGGTGTACATTTTGATGGGGATCTTTCGTGGAACACACACACCGCTCACATATGTAGGAAGCTTAGAACTACTGCCTGGAGGCTGTAACACTTAAAGGTGTTTCTGCCTTTCTCTGTTCGAAAAATACTAGCTCTAACTTTGGGGTATGGTGTTCTTCGTTATGGCATGTGCTGTTTTTTCAACTGCTCCGCTCTCTGCAAAAATACAGTTAACAGTATTAACAAAAAATAGCCAAGAGTGTACGTTATCATTTACATGGGCAGGATTCGGACTGTGTATTTAAGGCAAGTGGTTTGCCGTCATTCGATACATTGTTTAAGGAAATAGTCATGCTAAAATATTTCTGGTGTACGGATTACAGAACTCCCAATGGGAAACCTATGCCTGTGCGGCACATACCTCGATAATTGACGCCAAGTGTCCGTACCCATTAGGAATGGCGGCGCGGCCATATTATATTCCTGCTATCTTCAACGAATTGCCTGACGGATTGTTCTCTTCAACAACGCGGAAACACTTGCGTGCGGCTATGATGGCATTGGAAGCACGCTGAAGTATGTATGTGTATGCGGTGATCGGTAGCTATTTCTTTGTTGTCTAATTGTTTTCTTGTGATAAGGAAAATGCCACCCATGTAGCTGAAGCCCATGTTGGCCTATTGTATCATTGTTTGTCTATTTGTATTGGTCTCTTCTGTTTGTCAGTTGTTTGCTTTCCTTTTTCTGTCCTCACTCCAATTTTTCGTCTTTTCGCTTTTTTCTCTTTTTTCTTCTCTCTTTTTTCAGTTTGCTTTTTTTTTGCCTTCGTATTCAGTTAGCACTGTCAATGAGTGTTTTTTTTACAGAAGTGAAGGCTGTTGCTGCCGGCCGACGCCACACAAGCCCAACTGTAGGCTTTGGCGGCCCCATTTTGCTTCTGTATGTACTCCTTCCTAATAAACAACGGTTATTATTATATGTTAGTCCTAGCTACTGCTATAGGCCATTGATATTTTTTGGACTACTTTAGGTGACTGGGTACAGCTCGCAAACGGATGTCTTTGTGCTAAAGCTCCGGTAACCATTTCTATATAAATATTAAAATAGATATAGCAGGACCAGGGTGTTATACAAGCGTGTTTGTGGTAGCGCCCACCTTAAAATACTCTCGCTCGCGTGCTATCTCACGACGCACCTCCAAAGTTAAGCTTGTCAAAAAAGCTGGAAGCCATTGCGAATACGAAATATTATAAGTAAACATATCAGCCGTCGCAGCATAACTCTAATTGATTTCCAGGACACTACTTGTTTGCTTTGCACTCCTCTAAATGATGTGCTATTCCACCCTGTGCACGACTAGCGAAGAATTTCTGCACAAGACATAGAGGAAAACAGATTTTAGGTGAAACTGGAACGTTTGAGAAAAGTTTATTTTTATTGAGTTTTGACGCCGGTATCTGTCAAGAGAAATCAGCGCACATACAATGATACCCAGTTCTACTTGATCCCAGTGGTTTTGATAATGGTGCCTTTTGATAAATAATTACCAAATATCCACGTTCAAGTAATGACACATATAGGCTTGCAGGTATAACCAAATGTTTAACTGGCATGCGACTGCAGTGGGAGCGCGTGGCTATAGCATACATACCAGGACGTTAGCAGTTCAATACCTCGGAATTCAAAGACACTAGAGCGTGGGAAGGTTGTTTTTCCAGTACAAAAATAATAAACAAAACACCGCGTTGCTTAAAAACCTCCTCTGTGCCATAAATGCGGGCGAGATTTCAGAAGAAGATATGTTCGACTGCTTACTTTCTTCTGCATAAAAATGGCTCTTATGGGGCATCATCGTCGTCATCACTGCTCCATTGCATGATCGCACAGCTCTGTAATGAAGCTACCAACAGCCTCCCTTCCGTTAAGAATTAAGGCAAGGCCCGTAACAAAGTAAAATAAATCTAGGCTTCGGCGCACCCTCAAATTCCTCGCCGTCCTTCAGTTTTACACCAGTGTCTGTTTAAATGCGACCGTTTTAATTACTGGAATTTTCTGCAATGTTTCTTTGTTGTCTGCAATTACGCCTAGATACGTGCAACAGCAAAAAACGTTCTGCGCTATTTTCTAGCCCGATCTTGCAGTAAGATGTTATTTCAACTTCATATATCGGGAATCATATTAGCCATACTATTTTACTGTCGACTGCATCAACCAAATTATCCGAATAATCTTCCAATACGCTGTTTATTTATAATGAATTCCGTTGCTGTCCATACACTACTGTTCAAAAGGGTCAATATTGCTCGGTGCGGTTACTGAAGCCATCATCCCGTGCTGTCATACCTTTGGGAGCTCAGAATAGCATTAGCCTATTTCTAGAAGGACATCGGTGAAGTTAAGAGTGACGGGACTCTAAAACGTTCTTTTTTTAAGGAATTATTCTAATGCTTCCACGCAACCAAAGGTGCGCTCCAGATAGTGACTAAAGGTAGTTGTGCTCTAAAGTCATCTAAATGATTGTGTAAAAAGAAAATATATCTTAATGGGCTTCTGGGAAGCGTTGCCGAGTCTACTCGGCAGGCCCCTGTCTGAACAGGGTCTGTGCAGCTTTGAATATTTTATTTGCCGCTTCGCCAAATGCCTGTATAATAAATATGTCGTGCACAAACGTACTGTTTTATTTTCCCAATCGTTTCTTATTCCTAATCTCTAGTTTTGACATCGAAAACAAGTGTATCTTTAAGTAAAGATTTATCTCTCTCTTCTCTCTCGCAGTCTCTGCATTTCCATATTTCGTCTACGTCACATCGTATGCGTCTTCTTTCGCATAGAGTCGCTGGATACAGACTAAATCATTTTACCGTCCTTCTTGTGTTTCTATTTTAAAAAATAAATCGGCCCCTCTATATTATTGTACAGGAATATGTAGGAGGTTTTTCATTGTCAATTCATCACGCATTGTCAGGAACATTTTAGCTTGACTCACTGAGGTACGGAAAAGGAAGACTTTTTTTATCGAGGACATATCGACCCTAAAAAACTATACCCGAAGCTTCCTCATTTTATCACTCGGCCTGAACAGTATTTTCAATACTCAGATATTTACTGTGCCGGTTCATTATAGTTAGCATGGAATATAAAACCAGTATAAAAATGACCGATCGTACATCGCCCTTAAACAAGACTTTGGTTACACCAGAACTTTTTGAAGTATCTCGGCTAGTTGGGTCACCTAAAAGTGCAGGTTATGAAAGCTATTGTTAAGTCTGCACTTTGCTGGAATAACAGGTTGCCGTCGTAGTAGTATACGCAGGCGTACTGGTATTGTGGAAAACTTAACCTAGGGTGGATTATTTTAATTCAGGCCAAGACGAATAAGAAACACTAAAAAAGAAAGAAAATGCAAGTACAGAATAATTATGTGTATGTTATTTGCACATTTTAGGTCAAATTTATAAAAGTATTTTGTATTCAACAGATCTACTACAATCTTCTGCCACAGGGACTTTTCGGGCGTTATCTGAACGGACCTAGACGCTGCATAGTGAGGATACCACTCAGTACTAGCAGGATACCCCGCCTACGCATTTAAAAACCTATTACAGATGACACAGGACTTCACTGCGCAAACCAAGTTTATGAGCTGTTATAACTGATTGAGTCCCTATAGTCCGCCCGAAGAGAAAATTTCTTGAAGTAGTCTGCGGCTTCTCCTGTGGCTACTATTCTTTCTTTGCATTTGCCATTTGCAATGCACTTCCCAAGAACAAGAACAGAAAACCCTCCATTATTTCAAAAAGTTCTTTAAAATGTCATCCCCTCAAACGGAATTTATAGCTTTTTGTAATATTTAGCTATACACAAGGATACGGTAAGCACAGAGCGTTAAAAAAGTTACTGAAATTATGCACCCCGCTCTTTGCTCATTTTCACTTTGAAATTAATATTATTACAATTACTATTAAGGCGTTTCGACTGTTTCTCTATTTTAAATTTGTAGTATTGATTCTCTTGTTTTATTGGTTCAATTTTTCTGGATATTCGTACTTGAGTGTATTTATTATATTTATATTTAGGTTAACTGGCATTTTGTAGAACATAACACCTACTATGTTGCTAATAATAACGTAGTGATTGGAAATGTATGCTAAAAATGCCATTTTCTTTGATTATCCTGTTTGCTCCGCTTTGTAAAATCACGTATGTCAATCTTCTAACTAGGTCCCGTTGCCGGCTGTGATTTTGAGACCACCTTTGTATATCCTATCCCTGTACTGAACATTCTCTTTATTATAAAATCTTTGACTTTGTCTTAACGTCCTTAGAAAAGGCCTGGCAAGCTATTGTTTAACTGCGCCTGCACGGTCAGTTTTACCTGTCCAAAGGCCATATCCAATTTGCGTTCGAAATTTTGTAAATTGGAAAAATGTTACTGGCCCTTTTTGCGGGGATGTATATTTGTTGTCTTTTACCACTCTGCCTTCTCTTTCAGCTTGACGTTGTTTGGCACTTTTTATCGGCTATTTAATATTGGTCTACATTTGTAAGCCTCCAGGAGATAGCTCAAATTAGGTAGTCTATCCTAATAAACACTTACTCTATTTATGATTAATACTTCTGCAAGCAATTGCTATGTTTGTAAAACTATAGCAGAGCTTCGAAAATTTTTAATGGTTTGTGTCCTATAATTTGGCCTGCTTTATTTTGGCAGATTGCTCTTGAATAATCATTAGTGATTATGTTTATGTCGGAGCATCAGTTACACTTCAAGGTAAATGACCACGCTTTCATCATCTATGAATCTATGGAAGACAAACGGCACATAAACACTTTACAACGCGCTTCAAGAATAGAATACCAAGATGGCGCGCTCGGTGCTTCAAACATGAATTATAAATAAATGGAACACACCACGACGTAATGGTTACTCATGCACGAAGACAGTTGCTGGTGGCGGAGGCTTTGCGGCTAAACCGCAACTTTGGATACCACTTCTGATAAACTGGGTTTGTCTACTCCGTGCCAGGGTACAAAAAGGCCTAGTCTTGACGCTGCCATGATGTGCAAGTCAAATCTTATCAAATATTAGACTGTTTCAAGTCACTTTTAAAACATAAGATATGGGAGCTCAGCTGTCGCTGTCGCTATTATGCGCCACACACTTGGGGCGTATACTGAAAACTTGCATTGTAGTAGTAAATTCCTAGCAATGAATCATGTAATCTCAAAGCGGGCACTGAATGTTATAGGGTCTATGTGGTCATTGCGGTTACAATTTGTCTTTTTCTCTTAGGCAGGTCTTATTGGGCGAAGCATAAAAAGCTGACTGACCGGTTTTAATAAGATACCTAGGACGAAAATTTATAGCGCCATGCCTTTGGTACTGCCTGTCCAATTTTTACCGCGACATCGGCATCAGAAAGAAGCTTGCTTCGGGTGTCCGTATTGCGACAATCTAAAGCCTTGCACAGCACGACCGCAGGAAGTGTGCCAGTGAACCTCTCATTCTGTACTATCAGGCTGACCATTTTTATACGATACGTGGCGTCTGCATATGCTCACATCTATTTACTTCTCCCAGATCCGAGCATTCCCTTTCGTAACGACCCTGCATGGTTATTTTAAGCACAAAATTTATATTATAAAAAGTTTAGGCGTTAATATCACACCATTTTTTTAAATATGTGGCCAACAGATCCGCGGATGTTATCAGGAAGTTTGATCTTATCAACAGCTCTCTTTTGATATAAACCCCATGCTCGAAGGCCTCCGTTAGGGTTGGTTGTTGGGAAGTATTGCTGCGCTCTTGGCAATTTCCTCACGAAAGGATGCAGAACTTCTTTTCTGTGGGTGATCTTTAAATCATCACACCCACCAGAGAAAATTTCAATGGCAAAAGTGCACCCCACTGTCCGGGCCGCCATTTCATAATCAGTGATGGTTTTTCTTTTTTTCCTCCTACAATGTTGAAATCGTAATCGTACATCTGTTGGCCGTTAGTTGAACAGTAAAATATAAGTATTGTGGAATGCGTTTATAAAACAATAACGGCACCTTTACCTTATGCCAACAAGCATTTTGGAAAGCAGTATTTTGCCGCTGTTACTGTATACATAGGTTACACTTCCATCCCTCTGGCGGCCATGTGTTTGAGCACTCGCTGCGCATTGGAAGGCCTGAACTTCTCTCCGGCCCTTATTTCAAGAAGCACTATAAAAGCTGAGAGTACTCCTCTAGAAGCGGATTTGTTCACGTAATATTCAAAATATGCATTTCATGGAATGAAGTATTTGGGCTTCGTGCGGAACCCAGTATGAAGCTAAGCCAATTATCATAAAATGTATTTAAAAAGATTGTAGAATACCTCACTTTATTATCAAATTTGCCACTGCTTGTAGTTGTTAACTCAAGTAAATATTTAGTCTGCAATAGTTTATACACGGATAAAAAGGAGAATGAAAGTATTTGTGAACAAATAAATATCATAATAAATATTTCTGGAAACAAGCCGAATATGTCGTAAGTTTAAACTATTCGCAAAGTAGTCCAGCGCCATCCACAATCTAAGGAAGAATGGCGCAATGTACACCCAGATTGAAAACACCCAATCCAGAATTTTCCGAACGAAAACGCAAAGTTAGCGCTTAAGATAAACTGGTGTTTTAGATCTGTTAAGGTTTTACTTTGGCCGCAAGGTTTCTCGCGGTTAAAAAATCCCGGAACATCTCAACTATCGTGAAACCTGGTGAGGGGGGAATCATTGCAGTGTATAAGTGTATTCGTGGCGTCTTGCTGTTTTTGCCACCGGAGATGAAACCTTTGGGGGTAGAGGTCTACAGCGTTTCTGTACAATTCTGTTCTCTTTGAAGCAGGAAGCTCTGTAGCGCGAGGAGTGAACGAGTGCCGAGGTGTTTATTCGGTGCGTGTTACGTTCTAGCGCGAGGTGTAAACGACCTCCCGGGTGTTTTAGTACCATGAGTGCACGAGGTGAACGGCAATTACTGCGACGATGACGCCGACAGGAGACGTCAACAGCCCCAGACCCTTAATGGCCTAGCTCTTAAAACAGAACAGCGGAAAGCTACTACGACCAAGAAAGACTACAAGAACCGAAACAAATCGGTGATTTTGTATTGTCTTTTTTATTTTTGGTTGTTTTTCACCCTTTCTTTCCCGTAAATAAACTTACGCGGGAAGTCGTTCAGTTTTCAAAGTGTTTGTAAATTTATAGAAAGAATTATGGCTTTTATTTACGTAGTTCAAAGCGTCAATCTAGCTTTCGCGTTTGGTAAGAGTAAAAACACGTGATATATTTTTTTCTCCTTAGCACATTCCGGCTGTTTAGGGAAAGCTGGTAACTTGGTTGTTTAGAGTAACACTTTTTACTGTACAAAAATTTTTTTGGATCGTAATTTGACTTACCGTTTCATTTTTTTATAACTGGTATTTTTGCAGTGTCTTCTTTTTCTTGCATTTTCCTTTTTTCGTTTCTTTCAGCAGCTGCAAGCTGCGGCAACGCTTTGTAATAAGCCCTTGGGCCTTTAGTATCCTTTGTTGAGTAAAAATAAACATACTTCCTTTCAGAACTGTTCATATCGTTGTAACACTTTATTGTCGTTAGTTCTACCCCCAAATATGGCGCTGTTTCCAGTTCACTGTCTTAAAGTTGATGGTATTTTTTTATTTTTAACAATGTTTTATGATTGTCTGGGTGCGTTTTATGGGTGATTATGTATGTTTAAATGTAATAGGAGTGCTTTTTGCATTTGATTTTTTTTTGCCAATAAACTGTTTGTTTAAACTGTTCTGGCGGCCTTGATTTTTTGCACTTGTGTATTTGCCTTAGTGGAGGGAGCCCGTCAAGCTGGTTTTTCCAGGGTTTTCCCCTATTCCCCATCATTAAGGAATAAAAACAAAGGCATTATTATTGTTATAACATAACGACCTAATAACTAAAGCGATCTTTTTTTGCGGTTTTTGCTTCCTCCAGAGCCAGAATGACCGCCAAGTGATAAGAAATACGAGTAAAACTGCCATTGCGCTTATAAAAGAATGGTTGTTGTGGACGTCATTTCTTGAGAACTCACAGTTATTGTTACTTGGGAACACTGATGGCCTAGTTTGCTTTTGAAGCCTTAAAGACAGGTAGTGGGACAACTGCTGAATGCTTTAAAACATATTCAAGTGTTCAGGAAAAAAATATATATATTATATTCTTCAAATAACTATTTCCCATTAGGTTAATGTGCATCATGGCTAACAGACTTTTTTCATACAGAGACGCCACAGAATCGGAGATTCGTATCTCCGCTTCTGTGGCTCCGATTCTTGGTTCCCCAAAAACTGTTTTAATAAGTGTGCAAATGCGGAGATCTGCTGGCCGCCTAAAATAGGGGAACTTGCTTTGCAAGTCGACAATAAAAGTTTCGTCAATAGAGATTTGTTTACATTGTGGTTTTTAAAGGGGCACTGACACAAAAATTTTGCATCTCGTTTTTTTTGTTGCGATAAGTAGCTAGTGACCTACTTATAACCTGTAGAAACCTCATTTGCTTCAGCGTGCGACGGTTGTTTAATTAGAGGCATTTTCAATGCGGCCAGTCGCAGTTTCGGTTTCAGCGAGTGCCGCGAAACGATGGATTTTGTGGATTTTGTGTGAACAAAGCTGACCACGTGACCGTCGGAGGGATATCACAGAGCAGAGCCGCCGTAGCACTGTCGAATCCGCATCGACGGCAGTTTCTGCGAATGCCCCCACG
Organism: Haemaphysalis longicornis; assembly: GCA_013339765.2. Classification (NCBI taxonomy): domain Eukaryota; kingdom Metazoa; phylum Arthropoda; class Arachnida; order Ixodida; family Ixodidae; genus Haemaphysalis; species Haemaphysalis longicornis. The sequence continues at coordinate 52,233,864 of CM023452.1, read as the reverse complement.
TACTGATCTCGTGAGGCGCTTAATTAAAAAGCGACCATGGATGTGACTCAGGCGCTGCGAGTGCAAATGCTACCGCGGCTAAAGAACGACGCGCGACGCTCGAGACGGTGGGTGGCAAGACGCGCGCTGGGAGCAGCCGGCCGGTCTGCCTACAGGTCCGCCTACAGATGTGTTCGGCTTAGCACTGCGGCGGATATTCGCGTGCCGCTCTCGTAAGCGGTGCAGATGACAATTTTTAATGCAACCCGCCATCGCATCATTAACTCCTTTCTCATGTAAGCCACCATGGTCGGGACTTGGGGACAATTTCGTGCAGCGGTAACAAGCTATCACTCGAGCTACCTGCGCCGGCCGCGGCCGTGGCCGCCGCCTGCACAGCGACCGTGCGGCTAGCTCAGTGGGCTTTTCTTGCCTCCGCCGCGTTTTCGCATCCAATGGTAATAAAGAGTAATAGAAACAGAGTGCCTGGAATCGCTGTAGAACTTTGGTCGTGGCCAGCTGCCCGATGAGCTGACGAAATCACGGCGCCTCCGCCGCCAACGATCGGGTCGTTCGTTCTCGAGAGCAGAAGCTCCGCCCTCCGGCCCTCCGATTGGAGCGGCGAGCCGGGTGAGCCGGCAAAAAGCGCCGGCAGTGCGGAAGCGGCAAACACAAACTCGTGACGTGTGTGGATGTTGTTTATTTACAATTGCGCGTGGTCCTCTGCTGGCTGCTCGGTTGCGTTTCGCACACTTTAAAATTGATTTTAAATATGTTCTAGGCTGTATTCGTCGCTGATATTTTGCAGATGATGTTGATGTGTTCCCACCAATCTATCTCCGAAGTTATCTCGCCTTCAAAATTTTGTGTCAGTGCCCCTTTAAGTTTTCAAATATTGCGTGAAACGTCACTAGATACGAGAGGCATAGATAAAGTTGATTCATTCAAACTTATATTCATTAATTAACATAACTAAAATCTAGTTTTTATTGCTAAAGGTATCATTCTATAATTTTTCCATTGTGTTTTTCGCTTTGTAACATGACGATTCGGACTAAGATTCTAATTGTGAGCTCTCCACTACCTTAATATTAAAGGGACACTGAAGTGAATTTGTCAAGCTCCCGTTTTTGCTTGCACTGTGTAGACTGGCTCAAATTAACACACTATTCATCGTTTATCCGGTTGACAAATCGGTAATTATTTTACAAAGCGCGAAAGAAGAAAAACTACCATGCGCGGTTTGCGGCGGCCGCACCAACTAAAGGCTGTGACGTCAGGAGGGGGGGGGGGCACCGTGATTGGACGATGCCCAAGGTTAGCAATCAAACAAGTTTCTGTTTCGATTTCGGGTCTGTAAAACACAACCGTTGGCGTTGCTGGATGGGCATTCTCAATAACTCAGTAATCACCGTACCGCGCTTCTGCCATGATATCAGCTGTAAAAATGCATAAAGATAAGCCTCCTAGGACGGCTTGGAATCGTAGAAATCACTAGACGAGGCCTACGCAGTGGATGAACGCCCTCCGCGTCACCGCAGACTCTCAAATGCCATGCGCTTTTCCCGCATATTCGGAGCTTGCCTCACTCATGTCTGTTCGTAAAAAGCTAGTTCGCACCAGGCCAAGGGTGTGCTGATTGAGGCCTGGGCCCACTGCCCGCAAGCAGTCGGTGCTTGTGGCAACAGCACGCCAACAAGAACTCGCTAGCGCGTCATTGCCAGTATGCGCGCGTTCTGCGATCTCGCTCGTGGAGCAGTGAACGTTACGGCCCAAAAAGGGTGAACTCAGTCCAGAAAACATCGGCCGCATACGAAAAAATCAACTTAAAAAAAAAAACATGTACTCTCGGGGATTCGAACCTGCGAGTTTCAAAACAGTAACCCCAGCGCCTCAAACCACTAGGCCACGTGCCGGCACTGACCAGGCTGGATATATAAGGTCTATAATGTATAACCATTTTACACTTTTATTTATTATAAGCATTTCAAGTACTTTATATGACTATTTGTTGTATAGCGCTCCTGCAGTAAGCGTCCCCCAAACTTCCACAATATCTCACTTCTAGCAATTGCATTTCTTTGACGGAAAAGCGTTCGCAGATGTGCGGTCGTGCTGCTGACCGCTGTGCTTGTTTACCCAGCGCAAAAAATGCTTCCGGCTCCCTAGTTTTTCGCTGTACGGTAAAAGTTTCAGTTGATTTTATTTTCTTAGTACCTATATTGACTTCGCTGACTCTTCTCCCGCCTTCAATTGGCCTTAGATTTTCCTACTAGAGTAAAGTCAGCGAAGTGTCGCATGTGCACTTGTGCAGCGCTTGTGTGGAGCGACCCGGACACTGAGTTTGACACAGTGTACAAACTAACAAAGTAAAGAAAGGCACATTCTTTCATTCACAAAGGTGTTGTGGCTTAGTTTAAATTGAGCGAGCGAATAGCGACGACCCGTCGGCGGCCGGCGGACGAAACGCTGGGCCGACTGACTCGATCGGTAGGTCGGCTGGTCGGCGAACCGTGCAGTAGCGCAGCCATTTTCCAGCTCATCTCCTGCTGACGTCACACGAAAACGCCACAGAAAATGGGCGAGCGTAAAGAGAGGAGGACAGCATTTTCGAATTGATTTTTCTACTAAATAAATTCGCGTAAACGCGGCCAGAGTGGTCGAAACAAGGCCTACGGACTCCGAACTACAATTTGCGCTAGTAATCCCGCAATGTTTACAAAACTACATATCTACTCCTATTGCACAGATGGCACAACATAATATCTGTTAAGGACAAATTCATTTTTTTCTAAATAAAAATAGAATACCCTCATTTATCAAGGTTCCTCTTGGGCAGCGGGTACAGTTCTGGCAGTTTTCGCCGCCGCGTCACCAAGCATTCCAGCCTGCAGTAAGTTGCCTCATTTTATATCCTCCGACATGCAATATCATTCATATGGTACTGTTATCTACACGTCGTAATACTCGATTGTGACGAATAAATTTATAGCTTCAATATCTGGAGATTCAGTCATATGTGCGTACTCCCGGTAATTAAAGGGCCCATCTCCCCGTGAGGGGGACTCGAGTAAATGCGTCGCATAGGGGGTGGGTGTATTGCGTTAACGTTTAGTGTTTGGGGAGTTGGTGGTAGTGAATGCGTTGTATCAGCAGCTTCTTGACGTAGTTTGAATGAGTCAAGGATATAAGGCGCGTTCGTAGACTTCCTTTCTGCGTCGGCTTTGTGGCGCAGTGGGTAGAGCTCCATGTACACTGCGTTCCGCCCGCAGGGTCGTTGGATCAAAACCAGGCGCCGGAAAGTATTATTTTTTTATATAGTGTAGGGGGAGGGGTGCGGACCTGTTGTTGAGAGCAAGGAGGGTAGGGTGATGCGGGAGAGGAGGAGTGGGGAGAAGGCGCATCTGGAACTGCTGTTGCGGACGCCGAGGCACGCCGATAACTCGCGTGACATCGTGAGATAAAGAAATGCTCTGCATTTAAAAAGCAACACTGTAATGACCTAAGAGGACGTCTTCGCGTTGCTGCAATATGCAGCCTAATGAATGTATTTTCCGCTGTTATCATTTTGTTGGATTGAAGCATTCAATTATTCTTAAATGGGTGAGTGAGCAAAACAAAACACCATGCGCTATTGGCGGCTGTCACACCACGTACCTTATTGATGTCCAAGATATTTGCTATATGTCGACTTCCTGTTTCTTCTCCAAAAGTTTGATTTCAGTAAGTTAATTTTAAATGCCGACCTTATGTTTGTTAAAGAACATTATGGACGTGCAGACAATTCCGCCTAAGTTTTCCTTTCTAGCGCCTGCAAACGATCCCGGACAACGACGAATTTTTCTTCAACTGCAAAGTTTTTGAGGAAGCTGTGTAGGTTTCTTTTGTAGCTGTACGGCCGCATTCAGGTGGATGTCAAACGTTCCTTTGCAGAACCTTACTCCACCTTGGTGATTTCCCCCAAATATGGTCGATTTATACTTCACTGACGTGGCAAAACACCAGCGCAGCAGAAATCCCGACTACGAACGGATATATTTATTTCTCTATAAATTAGTGTAATATTGCACAACTTTCTTCTGCCTTTTGATAGGAAAGTTAAATGAACAGAGCTTAGAGCATTTTGGGTGTGCTCTTAGGGGCGCGCATTATTTGTCGCAGGCTCTTCATCATCAACCCCATTATCTGACGGTAAATTGTGCTATCTGAACAAACAGGCAACCAGCATTTATTTTCATGACGTTGGTTAGGCGAGAAACTTGAGAGTAGAAGCATTCGAGGGGTTATGTGATAACCCTCAAAAGGTGCGAGGAAAGCGATTAGGAAGGAGAGGCGTTCTGGAAGGAAACCTGAACGCCCTTGTTTGCAAAACCTCTCTAGCAGATAAAGACTGAAGGAACGAACGACAGCATAGGGCCTTCAGGCTCTCCTTTGCGATATCTTTGACGTCAAAGCTATCATTCATTGCTAAACAACATACTCCAGCTGGGGCTTGAGATAAAAGGTTCCTATGTTTATTGAAAAAGGTGCTTACACGTGCATTTGCAGGAGGGGAGTGCTAAGAGAACAGTGGGTTGATATAAAGAACTGCAGTAAATTGTAAAGCCGGGCAATATGTGAACTGCGCCCACTGACAAAAAACAGTTATCGAATTCCGGTTGCGCGGTATGAGTGCAGCGTTTCTTACACGTCGGCTTTTTTCTGTCCAATATTACTTCAATGAAGTTCGGATGCAACAAACTCATAATTTTCTTCACACATTTCTGGTATGCTTCGTTCCGCCGGGCTGCTCATAATATAGGGCCAGGATACTTCGCCCAAGGTCTTGTATTCGTTGCCTGTCACTGCCGGTTGCCACTTCTCCGTATCAAAAGGCTATCTAACTTTGAAAGAATTGTCTAACCTTGCAAGTATGGACCTCGTCGATGCTGTCTGGTCTTCATCATCTCTGGAAGCTCATAACTTTTTTCAGTTAAAAGCAGTTGAGGTTTTCAGCTAGCGCAAGTCAATATCTGCAGTTTTCACAAGCACTGAGATCATTTTCTGACTGTAACCTCCCCATTTTGTTCACGTGTGAAAGTTTTGGCCTTTAGAGACATAAATGTACCTTCGTCTGTTCGACCCCAGTATAACATAATCGGTTTCCACTCATACTCTCCCACCCTATTTATTAGAAGTGGAGCGTGCTGGACTATTTATAAAAAAAAGTCGATCGGTATGGGAATGCAGTTTTGCGTTTTTAGCGCTGACGTCGTGCCATACCCCTGAGCGCTGCCGAGCTATCTTTGGTTTTATTATGTGTTCACCGCCCACCTTCTTGTAAGGGTTGTTTTTTTTGCAGTAACTACATTGTGCGCTCGAGTCCTTGCTCTTGCAGACAACCTATGTATGGTTGGGGATAATAATATTAACGCCCTTCGCCCAAACATCGTTTTTGTTGGTGATTAGCTTGGTACATTGTTTAGATAATCAAAACAAAATACTAATAAATGCAAAAGACGCGAGAAAGTGTTTTCTGGTCCCCCAGTCTCATCTCGTATAGACCACATGGTCGTCTAAGTTGACACTCTTACCGTAAAAGGGAAATTCATTTATTTTTTTTGTATATTTATTTATTTATTTATTTATTTATTTATTTATTTATTTATTTATTTATTTGTTTATTTATTTGAATACTCTTTAGGCCCTTAATAGTATTAGAGTTCTGGCAGTTTTCGCCACCGTGTCAGCAAGCATTCCAGCTTGCAGTAAGTTGCCTCTTTTTATATCATCCGACATGCAAATCATGCATATGTACTGTTATCTACACGTCGTAATACTCGACTGTGATGAATAAATTGATAGCTTCAATATCTGGAGATTCAGTTATATGTGCGTACGCCAGGTAATTAAAGGGCCCATCTCCCCGCGAGGGGGACTCGAGTAAATGCGTCGCATAGGGGGTGGGTGTATTGCGTTAACGTTTAGTGTTTGGGGAGTTGGTGGTAGTGAATGCGTTCTATTAGCAGCTTCTTGACGTAGTTTGAATGAGTCAAGGATATAAGGCGCGTTCGTAGCCTTTCATTCTGTGTCGGTTATGTGGCGCAGTGGGAATAGCACCATGTACCTCGCGTTCCGCCCAGAGGTAGTGAAAGCGTTGTATCAGCAGCTTCTTCACGTAGTTTGAATGAGTCAAGGATATAAGGCGCGTTCGTAGCCTTCCATTCTGTGTCGGCTTTGTAGCGCAGTGGGTAGAGCACCATGTACCTTGTGTTCCGCCCGCCGGGTCGTGGGATCGAAACCAGGCGCCGGTAAGTATTATTTTTTGATATAGTGTAGGGGGAGGGGTGCGGACCTGTTGTTGAGAGCGAGGGAGGGTAGCGTGATGTGGGAGAGGAGGAGTGGGCGAGAGGGCGCACCTGGAACGGCTGTTGCTGACGCCGAGGCACGCCGACAACGCCGGGTGACATCGTGAGTTAAAGAAATGCTCTGCATTTAAAAGGCGCTACAAAATAAATTACCGGCGTCGCTTCTTTATCAAGCATTTTCCCTAAACGTAGGCCACACTCTCAAGCGCTCTGAAAGTGCTACGCATGCGCGCAGTTCACTGACTGTGCGGCCAGATGGTGCTGCACGCGTCACAGGCAGCGTGCTCCGTTGTTCGTATGTCTTTTAACCCCCCTGTGCTCACGTTTTGCGCGAATTAGTGACTGGTATAGTAGAACCGATGTAGTAGCGACAGTGGAGCATCAGGAAAGTTGCGCCGCAAGTAGTCCAGTGTTCGATTAAGCATTATTACAGATGTAGGGATGTGAGTGGGCCAAGATAGATTATTGGTAATGTAAACGCCGAGTACTTATATGAAGAGACATGCTGGAGGGGCATGCGGAATTGGTATAAGTACAAGCGGTAGAAGTAAATCGCCGGGTTAGGAAAATGCTGGTGAATAATGTTGAATAATACTAGAATGGATTATTTCCCAATCTTACCATCTCCACGCATTAACACAAGTTTTGAGAAGAAAACTTGTGTCACTCTAGCTCCGATTCTCGCTTCTATATTTAACAACTGTATAAAATCATCTACCTTTCCGCGCCTTTGGACAGTCGCGCGTATTGTTCCTGTGTTTAAGTCTAGTGTGAAAACAAAAATAGAAAACTACAGGCCAATTTCTATCCTCTGCTCGGCAAGCAAACTGTTCGAATAAATTTTGCGCGTAATTTTGTCCAGTAGTGTCAAAAACATCCTTCTTCCAGAACAACACGGTTTTTTATATCTGGCCGTTCAACTACTACAAACCTTGTGTCTTTTATGTCCTTTGCCTCGGAAGCTGTGCATGGACCGGGGTCAGCTCGATACCGTGTACTGTGACCTCAGGAAAGCGTTTGACGTAGTTGACCATTCCTTGTTTCTGCGTACAATTTCTAACTATAACATTCCCGTTTGCTTCGTGGAGTTACTCAGCAGCTATCTTAATAATAGGTCATGTTTTGTATTTGTTAATGATAAAGAATCTGCTCCCTACTATGCTTCCAATGGTGTGCCTCAGGGATCTGTTCTGGGGCCCTTTTGTTTCCTTTGTTTGTTAATGACGTCTCAGCTTCTATAAATCTTCTAGAAACAAACTTTCTTCTATCTTGTATAAACAAAAATCTTCTATAAACAAACTTGCTCTTAGTGGCACTCAAGCGAAGGTTATGTCCTACACTCGTAAAACAAACCGCATACTGTATCCGTACATTGTGAAAAGTGTGCCACTACCGCGTGTGTTGAAAATATCTACCTTGGAGTGGTATTTGACAGTGCGCTAAACTTCTGCTACTCATATGGATTCAATTTCTAAGCGCGCCCTTCGCCGCTTGGGGTTTGTCTGTCGAATATCAAGAGAATTCAGCAATCCTATCTCCCTACTAAAGCTTTATTTGTCTGTTGTCCGCCCTATTTTAAAATATGCTTTGGTTGTTTGGAACGGCACGTGCCAGTCGAACAGTAATATACTTGACAAAGTGCAAGATAAGTTCATATCTATCCCCAAGCATCGTTTCTCCCTCCACAGTAGCAATGGTTCAGACTTTTTTACTTCTAATACTCTCCAAAGTTTGAAGTCAAGACGAACAAAAGCTGACCAAATTTTTTATTTAAACTTGTACACAGGATAATTTCTTGTTCGGCGTTGCTTGCAAATGTAATTCTTAGAGTACAGTCGAAACTTACCCGTAAGTCTCCTATACTTCGTACCCGTAAGACATGCAATAGACACTGCACATTGTACCACCTTCAAGAAACATACAATCTCTACTCCCATAATATTGACCTGTTTCATACACCCCTTCGGTCTTAAGTGTGCGAACTTCTGACTTCTGTCTCTCCCTGACTTGATTCCGACGAGTTTTAATTGTATTTTCATTGCCCTATTTCCGTTTATGTAGCTCGCCATTGTTACTGTTCCTACTGTTACTCTGCCCGTTTGTATTGGTAAATTTTTGTGACACTGTGTTTTATCGTTTCGTGAATGTTCTAACTTTAGTGTGCCGAAATCTTTGATTTTGTTAAATGCCCTTTATTCTTGGTTCTAGTTTTTTTCTTCGCTTGTATTTTGTAGTTCTTCTCACGCGTGGATGTATTTGTGTCGTCGTCTGTTTTTTTCTGAAGTGCGCCAGAACAAACGCTACGGCTGTATCTGGGCACACTAATAAAGAGATTGATGGATTGATTGATTGATTATTAATATTATTATTATTATTGTAACTGTCAAGCAATTCTACAACATTGGCTTGGCCAAGTGGGTTGGATTAGCTGAAGAGGAGAAAGAGGATGCGGGAGCTGGGCTCTCTGGGCTAGAGGAAGAAGAAGCCGGACCGCTGCTCGCGTCGTGCTCAACGGTGCTCGACTTTTCCCTGTCTTCGGAGCCTGCGCTCTTGCTTTAATAAATTCCTCCCGGACGTAACAGTTTGGTCGAGGTGCTGGGTACGTAGCGACGACGGAACTCCCAGACTTGCGCCGAAGCCGACGCGTTGCGGGCCTACCACGAGCGCCAGATACCATGCCACCGGCTGCGGACAGCCGTCTTCCCAACTCTCCGCCAATTGCCAGCTGGTATCCGCCACGAGAACCACGAAAGTTCTATGGGTACGCTGAGGAAGACGTTGAGGAATGGCTCACCCATTACAGGCGTGTGAGCCGATACAATCGCTGGGATACACCTGCTCACGTCGTGTTTACCCTAGATTAAACAGCGCTCACTTGGTTCGAGAACAACAAAAGCAAGTTCACAACTTGGGAACGCTTCGTCGAAGAAATCACCGGACGCTTCGGCGACCCCGCAGCAAAAAAGAAAAGGGCCGAACAGACGCTGCTTTAGCGGGCACAAATTCCTGGAGAGACTTGGACCACCTACATCAAGGAAACATTGAAGCTCTGCCGAGTTGTCAACCCGCAAATGTCGGAGGAAGACAATGTAGGCCACCTCTTGAAAGGAATCGCAGAAGACGTCTATCATTTTCTGATCGGAAGAGAGAAACTGGAGTCAGCAGCGGACGTCATTCAGCAATGCCGCACATTCGAGGCATTGAAGCTGCGTCGCATTACGCCAAAATTTGGTCGCTTAGCTAACGTGACTACCGTCACCAGTGTTGACGACTGCCCACCGTCTGACTTGGCCGACACCATTCGCCACATCGTGCGCGAAGAACTGTTGCGACATCAAGAATATCGGGAAAGTTCCGACCGCGGCCGTAAGCGCGAAGACTCGTTGACAGAACAGGTGCGAACGAACGCTCTTCAGCCCTACAGCGCTGTTCTCAACGACCAAAACTTTGCCTCCCGGATTGATTGTCCTAGGCGGGGTGGTAGCCGCGAGTCCGCGGGATATAGTCTTACGGAAAACTTCCTTCGCCGTTTCCAACGCCAACATTATGCCCCACGTTTCTGCGGCACAAATGATGAATACCTCACTGACCGCATCCGCGAGGGCCCCGTTTGCTACTTCTGTGGCATTACCGGCCACATCTCCCGCTACTGCCGCCGCCGACGCCAGGCGACAAGGTACGAACCACCACGCACGTTCTACCGCTCGGAGGCTGACGATTCACACTACAATGGTCACTGGCCGAGAGGCTCTATTCCTAGAGGACAGCCGCCCGCACGTCATCATTCGCCCGCTTCGGATCGGAATCTTACACCTCCCACCATCCGCCAGCGACGTTCGCCTTCGCCTCGTCGCAGGTCACCGCCGCCGGAAAACTAGATGGCGCGACCAATGGAGGTGAGGTCGCTAAGGAAACTGCGTCTAACATTCTTCTCAGCGGACTGCCTTCAACGGATTTACCGTCGCCTGTCCTCATGCTAAAAAACAAAGCTGAAATTGTGATTGATAATGTTCGAACAATGGCTTAGTAGATACGGGAGCAACAGTGTCTGTGATGAGCGTTGATTTCAAAAACAGGCTTGGACGTAAGGTGATGTTTACGTGGGACAAGGTGGTTACATTTCGTGGTGTGGGTGGTGAGTGGCTGCACCCTCTTGGAGTATGTTCAGTGAATATCTCCTTCGGCGGCCATTTATTCAGAGCAGAGTTTACTGTGCTCCCGCGGACTACACATGATGTCATCTTGGGGATCGACTTTTTGAAGCAGTATGGTGCTAGGGTTGACTGTAGAAGTGGAGAACTTTTTATAGACGGCACTGCGTTAACTGCGCTTGTTGAAAACACTGCTGGCCACCAGACCGCTGCATTGGACACATTTTGCGTGTTGGAGGACACCATCATGACAGCACGATGTGCCCTATTTGTCCCAGTATGGTCCTCCGGAGCCCCAAATCGTGAAATTGACGCATTAGTGGAGCCCATTTCCGAGAATTGTGCCAAGAAAAACATCGTCGTTCCTCGCGCGGTTGTTACCGTTGTCCATGGTCACTCTACGTTGTGGACTGTCAACTATTCCAGTGAGCCCGTCGTGTTGCCAAGAGGTCTCAAACTTTCCCACGAGATTCCGTATGCGCCCCTTTTAATCGCAGTTCTGAACGACGACTTGAACGCATTTGTTAATAGTTGCCCAGTGGACCCCTCCAAGTTCCTACACATGACTAGCGAGTCACTTCAACCAGATGAACGGCGTTTCCTAGCCGATCTTCTGTCCAAGCATGCAAGTGTTTTCGACGTCTGTCACAACCAACGGCATTTTCCTATTCCGCCAAATCGCACTCAGCATTCAATCCATACTGGGGGAGGAAGACCGATTCGTCAGAAGCCTTACCGTGTTTCCGCGCCAGAGCGACGCCTAATCAACGACCAAGTCTAGGAAATGCTATGGAATGGCGTAATTCGAGAATCATGCAGTCCTTGGGCAGCACCTGTCATACTCGTCAAGAAGAAGGACGGCTCATGGAGATTTTGCGTCGACTATCGACGCCTCAATGCTGTAACTAAGAAAGATGTCTACCCCTTACCCCGAATCGACGACGCCATTGATGGCGTTCATTCAGCTTCCTATTTTTCCTCCGTTGACTTGAGATCAGGATATTGGCAAATTCCCAAGGACCCCAGTGATAAGGCAAAAACTGCTTCTTTGTGTCGAAACTGTCCCCTTGCACAACCTCAGCGCTACTGACGGAGCACCTGTCGACGGTGCACGTCGTACCCCCGGCTTTCCAGCAGCTGAAAACTAAGTACACACCATACTCCTCTTTCTGTGTAACATTCAACGAGGTCTCATTCCGGCGTCTGTGTGATCCTTTCTTGTGGCCCAAGGGCTGTCTCTACGAACGCTTCCGTCGCAAGCTGCATGCCTACAGGTTATGTCCCACTGATGTTCAAAATTACAACTAAAAATTCGAAAGGTCGGACATCTATTATCAGAATGCGCGACCTTCGAACCAAAGCGAGTGAATTCTTTTTGAATGCGATTTCTTAAAATTTTGTGAATCTTGTTATTTATAAATCCTGATTTGCAAAAACTTGCAAAAACTTACCACGTTTTCCGCAAAAATAGGGACTTTTCTAGGGTGAAACAAAAGGGAGGGGGGTGTTAGTTGCGGTCGAGAGCGCTTTTCAATCTATGCGGCGTCATGAACTTGAAGGCGACGAGTCTCTCTGGCTGGACATTCGTCTGACTGGCGGTGAGAAGCTTTTACTAGGGGCGTTTAACATTCCACCTGATGTCCCTATATATTCGTTTAAAAAGCTTAATACATCTGTAGAATAAGTTTGCTCATCATACCCGAATCATCAGCATATCATTCTGGTCGACTTCATTACACCGGGTGTACAATGTGAACACCTTACCCTTCAACACTACAATAATTAGGTACAGCAAAAATCAAGCATGATTTTAGATTTCATAGAATTCACATCCTTGGTGGAACCTAATAATATCAAAAATAGCTCTTAAAATGTCTTAAATCTTTGGTTTTCAGTCATTCAAAACACGCAAGTATCGTCTGACATTTATGTATTTATCAGGTCTTATGCCTGTCGGAATGTAGTCCCACGTCTCCACTGCTATTTTCTGGTGTCGGGTCGTCGGTGATCAGTTCTGCATGCAGAAAACTAAAAAATTGTCTTTTCAGGACGAGCTCGGAAATTTAGCAGCCGTTTCAGTTGGCGAGAAACGAAGAACGTCACTGCCCGGTACAGTAGCGCAGCTAGCAACCTCTTACCAATTTTGAGTGCAAAAAAATCATCAAGTTTACAAATATTCTCTATTCAACTGTGATTAAAGTTTCTCACTTTCCCTTTATTCAGGTTAACAAAATGGCGTCGTTTCAAAATGCATTTGGCCAAGAAGGGTCAAAAGGCCGAAGGGACATTTATGGTTGCGTTTGTGAACACTATGGTAAGTAACTTTCATTTTTTGGAGGGCCGTGTGGTGCCTGTGAGAAAGCTGCTGGTGGACGTCCCGCTGTTTTCACTGTTTTATAAATTCTTTAATTGTAAGTTTAGAGTAACTGATGTCTAACATTTTGGTTACGCTTCTGCTTCCCTCACGCGAGGCTTAACTCAAAACCTGCCTGCAACGAAAATCTGCATGTAACGAAAAATTGTGAACTTTTGTCAACTTCGGTATATCCATGTTTAACTGCATTTACATTATACTCATACATGTTTGTCATGCTGTCTGCATTTGATCTGCAACTCCAACCATGACATCTCACGGTGTCCGGCAGCGATGTCCTAGGCTGCTGCCTGTCAACCGCGGTTTCAAGTCCGGCACTTGGAGTGACTGCTTTATTATGGAAACAGAAGAAAAGCCCTCTGAAGCGTGCACAGTTTTGTTTGGGATATACCTGCTCGAGGTAAATTACACTGGTGTAAAAAATTTACAAAACATATCGAATATTCATCTATAAATGTCGGCAAATTCAGCAAAAAGGAAAAACAGTTAAAAATCAACGATGATTCAAAAGCTAACGACAGATTTCAACGCTTTATGTGCGTTTTTATAGAACATCAGTATTTTTTTTACCTTCATGAGTTCTGTCCAAAGATTGGGAGGTGGTGGTGTCAGTGTTTTGGCAATGTTACACCCAAACACAAAGAAAACAATAAATGGAGTGTGTCCAGTGAATCAATCAAGTTTAAATAAAAATAAAAACGTCATTACACTATCTATTCTGTTATTACGGTTGGGAAGTTGGTTTCCGCATTTGGTGGGCGACATAAACAAGTAAAAGATGTCCTCTTTAGCTATACGACCTTCAAAGAACCAATAATGAGTTCTCACGAACAAAACAACGTGAACTTAGAGTTCAACAATAGATTTGATTCAAAATCTGAACAAGCTGCATGTTTGCCATTCTAGAGCATTTCGCTAAGGCACCCCACAGAAACAAGAATTGCTTATTTGCGTAGTTATTATATTCAAGAAACATTTGAATACTTCGTTTTGGCAACACAACACAGCTTGTCCTAACTGAGTTTCTCGCTTTGGCTAGGTTTCCTTATTTTATCTTGGAGCCCCTAAAAAGACACCATGTCCAATAGTTGCAGGTTCCCTAACTGGCTTGCACAGGTACCTTGCTGTACCTTGTTACGTTCCCTTGTCTGTTTTCTCACGGTGCAAAAAAGAGACCAGCAGCTTGGTGTCCCCGTGTAGTGTCCTCTTCATTATATTAGCTCAACGTGCGCATAACTTCTACCGCTTCTGTACGCTTATGTGCAGCCCTTCTGTAGCCAAGCAAAAGCCCAGTTTCTGTCTACCTGTGCGTGTTCATGGACCTGTTTTGTTTGTAGGCTGTTTTTTTCATTGTTCCGGTTACAACAATTCAGGTAGTATTCTTTTATGGTAAGAAAGAACGAAAGCTCGATGCGTAATTATGCATAAGCCGTGTACCGCCGAGCCCATTTTTAATTTTTAACTTGTTTTTATGTCTGACCTGCCCGACAAACAAAGTGAATATTTTCGTAGGATCTTACCGCACACCTGGCCAGTTTTCAGTATGTCATTGTAGCTGGATTGCTTCGGCATGCACGAAAATTCAATGTTTCAAAATGTTTTCTCATTCTTCACACTTGGCTTTTGTAATGCATGAAAATTAATCAGGGAATTGTTCAAGATCTGTTCAAGCACACTGGATAAAAAAAAGGAAATATTTGCCAAAACGGGAATACTTTTCAGAGCTACGACTTTGGGTATTGGTGAATCAATGTGTGTTTTCGTACATGGGTGTTTGTTATGAGCGCTGTAACAATGTCTTGCACTTAGCAGCAAAGGCTGATTTATAAATCCCGTCCTCTAGTACAATCGATTCAGCTACTACTCACAGATTTCAAAAGTAAGACTGAGGTAGGATCAGAGAATCACACTAAACACTATAATATCAGATGTAATTGCAGCAGCTATCCCAATTAAGCCACCACTTTTCATAAATCTTTGAGATCGTTATTTGTGAAAGTCAAACTGCCGGGCGTAGTTACTTATGAAGACCGGTACAGCTTCTCAATTGTCAAATATATTAGGCAGTGAGATATATTTACTCGCAGGCAGCCATTTGATCAATATCGTGCTAGGTTAACACGAAGAACCAACCGCAAGTACAAAGCCTAAAAGCGTTGTGTTTCTCCTAACCTCCATGACTTTAGAATCATGTTTTGTTCTTTCTTCTATTTTCTTGATTCCCGCCATATACTGAAACTACCTGTCACCGATTTTAACGTTTATTCAGATCATATTCATTCTGCTTGTTTGTGCGAACACGTTTTGGAATGCTACTAAAAAACTAAAACCGAACAAATAACGACATCCTAATTTTCAAACGTATTGCAACACAAAACTTGGCTATGTAGTTTCAAAATATGTTTTAAACCGCACGGAAGTATGTTTCACCCCTTACGGTTGAACCAACTTAAAACCAAGAAATGTGAAACGCCCCTTTAAAATGAACCACGTTTAGTTTTCTACGCGACACCGGAAAGCAAGCTCAACCGAAAAAATATGTTATCGGTTCACAACACAGGAGCTCGGCCATTTGTTGCAGTCAAACCCTTACTGGTATTTGTGTTATGCGTACCGTCAACCGCGTAATTACACATGCGTTGTTGCCTGGTTGCCTTCGTGTAAATTACAAGATATAAACATTCGGTTGAGGCGTGGGGAAGCCCGTGCACACTGAAAATGCAAGTGTGTGACGCAGGTAGCCAGATCTGCGTGCCACTCAAGGCTTTGTAAAAAGTCATCCACAACAGCTTCGACAACACGAAAAACGTTGCAACGATTGAAGGTTGGTAACAGATCACACAGAAAAGTGACATAAAAGCATGAGGACGAGCCGTAATTTATTACAGTAGGTTTGTT
This sequence comes from Haemaphysalis longicornis, assembly GCA_013339765.2. Taxonomy (NCBI): domain Eukaryota; kingdom Metazoa; phylum Arthropoda; class Arachnida; order Ixodida; family Ixodidae; genus Haemaphysalis; species Haemaphysalis longicornis. Next base: position 52,218,115 of record CM023452.1, on the reverse strand, counting down.
TGGCGGACAGCGCCGTGTATTACTTGCGAGACCGGGAGAGCGTTCTTGCGTGCATTTACCGTAAAATGGCTATTCTTCAATATTGGCAGAAAATTCCTGGCGAGTTGCGAAAAAAATTTATTCGAACGACGTGGCAAGAAGGGCGGCCGGCTTGTCGAGTTTTCTTGACGGTTTTGTTTTGAAAGTTACCTCGAGTTAATATTTGCGCGTGTCTTTTTCGTCCAGGCAGGCCCCCATAACCAGTGGTCAGCCTCTATGCCTGAACGGGGAGATAGAAGGAGCTGCCAGATGCATAACGCGCAACAAAATTTGCGCAATACGCTGACACACAGGTAGAAATATTGGCAAAAATGCGCTTGCAGACACGCTTTCAGACAGGTAGGTCTACATGCTCGCACTCAAGTACATTAGAGACTGAAGAATTGGGTAGTAAATTTGAGTGTGAGCCACAAATCCGTGTGCACTGTTGTTTACTTATTTGTTCTTGTTTATTTTTCTTTACGCCGTCCTGGATGGGCTCAGTCATGATACAGAAGAAGTTCCAAACATTGTAACATATAATATCAATGTAGTCCACACACTTTACCGATTGTTTTGCGTTGTTTTTCTAGCAATTGGATTTTGGGTGGCTTCCCTTTATTCACCATGGCAAACAGTGTCGAATTTGTTAAGCGCGAATAACCAGTAAACGACTAAAAAACAGTTACTGAGGTCATCTGGAAAGTTATGCTGCCACGCTTTCCAACAAAACAACCTAGGAGAAAGCCGAAACGGAATACGGGCCATGGGGAGATCAATGCTCTGCACATGGAAATGGAAAAAAACACTGGAGTTCGGAGCAACCTTTTCCGTAGAGAGCAGCTGGGCAATCTGGAGCAGTGTTACCATGTACTGGGCACAGTCGAAAAGGGAAATACTGAAGAGTGAGAACAATGCATTTTAGAAGGAGTGCGCAGTCTGCCACCACAACCAACTCGTCCAAGTAGCAGCAAGCGGGAAGTGCCTAAATCCACGCAGCAAGCCGAATTGAAGCTTTTCTGCTAAGACAAATAGGGTCAATTACTCTAGCAGCCACAGAATTACCAAGGCAACTCAAGTGCTTTTCTTGAAGACGCAATCGAGAAGAACTTTCCAGTACTGACCGGGGTGAAACCTGAAAAGGCGAAGACCGATGAAATGTATTTTTTGTAACCAAACATTCGAACACGTTTGGCTGCTCCATAAAAAAGGCAAGTGTCGACATTTGAAGTGTTTCCTCAGTGCCAAGACACACAAAGAATTGTGCAAATGTACAGCGATCGTCACAAATAGCGGAAATTGGCCAAATTGCTTTGGATGTTTCCTCCAGCACACTCTGTCAACACTACCGATTGAAGACTTCTTCGTGAGGGATCCCAGAGTGGTCTAAAAGTTGTTCGAAGCACAGCTCGCAGCGCCTCTGATAGACGCTTCTACACACATCAAAGACGTGTACCACTCCCTTTCTAATGACTGAGTGGGCCATAAGTGTGTGTGAAAACACATTTGTTATATCGATACGAAAAAGAATGTTGTATCGACACGAGGGCCTTCCTAAAGGGCTTGATATTCTATTTTCGGTCAACTTTCTCAATGCAAAACAATGCGCCATGCCTGCAAGGGGAAGGGTTGTACACAGGATGTTTTATAGGGTATGTGCTAGCGACCGTGTACTTGCGGTCTACGACCACCGTCTGTGAACCGTTGTTTACGGCCTAGTAGTCGTGAAGACATTTCTATATGTGGACGATTTCCTGGTACTCTTCAAGCCCGGCAGGGAGGCGGCTATTTCACAAGCCAAGAATACAGTAGTTCGAAGGCATTCTGGTCAGTCCAACATATTTCAGAGTAACCAAAGAGGGATGGAAGGACAGTTTGGTTCTTCGACCTTGAATTGATTTTCGCGCGTCACGTGTGCTGGGTATCCACACCGCAGTCACGCAAAGGTCTCCAGCTCCTAAACTAGGTCCATGCAAATGTGGTGCTACGAAATATACCTTTACCGGTTAGAACGAACGTGGTCTCAAGGTCACGTTTTCACACAATGACACACAATCGGAAGGACACGTAGTTCCAGCGAAGCACAGATCCACGGAATCACTGGTAAGAAGACTGCGTTCGTACAAGGACACAACGTCAGGTGAGGATGCAGAGGGTTGCCTGAAGGCCATCACCTACGTGATCGCCGTTTCGCATACCCTCAAGAATAGAGACGAGGCAGGCGTGATAATGGTTTTTCCCAAACAAATTGACCACCTTGTGTGTCAAGGTCAACCACAAATTGTGCCCAATTCCAATTTCGGGAAGAACCACGCAAAACAATACGTAAAATGTGTTGATGACACAGTATCCCACTTTCATAGTATCCCACTTTCGTGCAATCCGGTGTCATAGAACCAACAGGCCGATGCGTCAAAAAAAACGCCTTGGAGAGCAGGCTTATTCTACGCGCACATTACCTTAATCTTGTCGCAAACCGTGCGGTAAGAATAAATGTTATCCAAGGTTTGCGGAAACATGCATCTGGAAACGAAACAGAAACTCTCCATTCGGTAAAATATACAATAATCAGGCATTAGCATTCACTTTTTTTCCCAGGCATTCACAGATATTCACTTTGTTTTTTACGTTGTTTATGGGTTCTGCTTTCGCTTCACCGTTTCTTCTGGCACTGCTATGAGATTACGTAGGTTCGTGCTTCAATCCTTTCTCTTCCCACTAAAATTCCCTCGTGGTTCGCCCGTGCTTGTCGGTATTTTTCTTTGTGGGAGTTTTCTTCACAGTTTTTTTAGCAATGGCATCTCGTTCCTGTATGGATGCTGACGTCTTTTAAGAGGACCGTACCGGCGTTGTGGGATATTAGATTTTAAAGACGTGCCTCCGCTCAGTGGTAACGCGTAAATGGTTGAACATTGTCACCCCCTGCCTCTTTGCAGCAGTTCCCCAACGGCATTTCGTGCATTATGGCTTCTCTCTAAGAGAAGTTGGGATGACGAAGCCACAGAAGGACAACAAACCCGCTTTTGATTAAAAAGGTTTACTAAAAGTAGATGTTAGGAGGGCCCAGCGGCGACTGAAACCTTTCAGGTCCGTGGGACACATCGGTCACCGGTGTGTGTCTCTCTCCTATACTGCGAAATGTAGGACAGGACCGGAACGCCAGGAAATCGGTGACGCAGCGTTTGGCTCTTTATTGGCACCAAGCGTATCTGCTCAAAATTGCGATCCGCTGCGCTACCAACAATGGGGGCGAAGTATTTACATTCCGCGCACTATGACCAGCAGCAGACATGGCTGGACTTAGTTTACCTAACCTTTATGCGAGCCTTCGTGAATTTATATCGTGACTTTGTGCTGTCTATAGCGTGGGTACGCACGCTTTGATCGCTGATATTGTCTACTTGTGGCGTAAAGGAGATAGCCGATTGCCCGCCACAAGCGTTCATTTACGCCTTTGCGTTCGTATTCATTTTGCTCATTTATACCCGTCAAGGTCGCCGTACTATTTACTTTATCGCCATCGCCACCGAGTAACGAAGAGCGAGGGGGTTGTCGCCTTTCAGAAACGAACACCAATCATACCAACCAGACTTTATTTGCCTCCATTTAATATGATAACTGGAAAATGTGACTTTTTCAGGGGTCAGAAAATTGACGGCGTTTTTGTGCCCCGTGAGTCATTATTAGATCGCCGAAATACTTGAGAAAAAATTTCATATAAAGATGAAGTGAAGTACCATGCCCTTCTTTTATACATATTTCCCTGGAAAAATAACATGGATATTTGTTCTTTGCTCACACATTGTAATCCATAAATCTTAGATAATGGTTGTGCATATGGAACTGGTATCAATTTATTTCGAAATTGTGTTAATGATCGCGTGTATGCAGTAAGTGACCCATCCCACATACAGCACTGTGGTTGTACTTTGGCATCCTTGAGAAATTTGATTTCTTTCGCCACACTTAGCAGAAATGAGGCTTACGTGGCAATTTCTCTGTTGAAGGCGCTGTGTTGTCAACTCTTGTATTGCATCGGCTGTGGAATGTAGCCTCGAGCACGGGAGGTAACAAAATCTTTCTTCGCTGGCTGGGGAAATGAAGCGCTGGCGAATGCGAGTATAACGAGTTGGGTTTGGAATGTTAAAATATTGTGTTCGATTAGCGAATGTTGAGAGTATGCGTTGGCATAAGGAGCACCTAGGTGTTCAACAACATTTATGTTAACTTGTAGCTGAGGAAGAGATACGTTTTGTAGCCATTTATTGATTTTTACAGGACGACATCTCTCCGACTATGTTTTTGCTTTAAGTATCGAACGTGAATTGCAGTTCCACAAATGGAGCAGATGACAGCCGTTTCTCCTTAAAAAAAGTATGGGAGTTAGTACGGTTGACGGGATAGAGCTGTCAAAGACGCCCAGTCACAGACAATGCTGTCACCAAAAAGCGACTTTTGCGCCTCCGCGTACTCTCGCCTATTTCACCGCTGTACGTAATGATAAGGCTCTGACATACTCAACGGTCGTTCTCCTATGATATCAATAAAAATTTCCGAAGAAGTTCTACAGTCGGTCTTCAAGTAAAGGGTACCAACTTCTGTAGGACAATTGGCGACCTGATAAAGACAACATTCCCGAATTCCGTCGCAGAGCATCATATCGTGTGCTCGAGGTGTATTTTAGTCGCTGGAGCTTTACGTATGCTTTTGCAATGCGGGATTTATCTCTGCCCAATCAGCTCTCTGAATGTGTCAGTCGTTTCTCGCACACACCTACACAAGACCGCACACTTGCATACAGGAAGCAGCCTTCAGTCCGTGATGATGTGGTGAGCTTTCCTTTATCCATTTTGCTAGCTATGCTGCCTTAAGTTTAAACAACAAGAGCAAACAATGTACCATTGAAAAATGTATTTGAACCTACCGAATGTTTCCTAAATTTATTTTAAACTATCGCCTAATATTGTGCACAGGGTAAAACACGGTTGTAAATTATCAGCGTTTCACGCGCTCATGCTGCACGAGGCCAATGCGGCACTCCATTGTGGACGGTTCTACAATATTGGAGACAACGCGGGGGTCTTTACGTTTCGCGGAAATATCGCCAAACCGCCGTTTTCGCTTTGCGCTCCTATCTGAAAAGTGGCTGACTTGAACCTTCTTTTCTAAGTTCTGCTGCACACACCCTTAGTCACTGGTCCGGTAGTGCTGAAAGTGAAGCAGTTGCATGCTGTTCCAGGCGTGTGTGAATTGTACCTTCCGAAGGCCACTGCGGTTGGAGCGGAACTACACCTGAGGCTTTTTCAGCTCCAGAAGTTTTTCTGTTACACTTTATTGAAAAAGTGATCCGTACACCTCCCTTGACGGAACACAGAACTTTGAGAAATGATACCCAGAAATTCTTTTAAACTACACAGCAATTGCAACAATGCCAATCCTCTATTTCAGCGTACCGGCCGCCTTTGTCGCCGTAATCTTTGCTACGTTTCTCGACGTTTCTATGTGTGGTAAGTTCGAAGAAACCTACTGCTTTCCTGCTCTAAAACATCGTTTCCTGTCTAACGCGACACCATTTTTTTATTCACGTCTTTATTTGACGCTTCGTTCATCATGTGGCATTATTGAAAATGCACCATGAATAATGTATTGCACTTATTCTTACGTAAAAATGTTTCAATAAACATGACGCGTTTATTAAATTAGAACGTTTCGGATTAAAAAATGAGCTATTAAAATGGGTGTCGTACATACCGTAACTAAAGAAGCTCTTTCTATAGATGCTAGGAGGACAGAAAATAATGTTGTGCAACTAGGTGACATCACAATGTGGGCTGACAAGACCGACTAGATAAGAAGTGCTTTGGAACTGATACGACTTGAAGTGACGCATTGTTTCGTTTATCTGCTGTCACTCCGTGTGTCCCTTGATTACCGAGCGCAATACCCATGACGTCACTGCGGCGTGCATGGTCCAGCGAGCAAAAAGAAATTTCTTCGGAATATATAAAAGATTGTTGCAAATCAGGTGCAACCCTCTAGGAGTATCGGGTTTTGTACGGGCATGAAAAAGCGTTGCCAAAGCGGTGAATTAAAAAGCAATGTTTCTTCAATTACAAACAGAAGTATTGTCGGAAAACTTGCGCGTAACGGCGTCAATAAGCCAGAAGAGTGGGTGCCAAAACAGCCCAAACAGTGGGTGCCAAAACAGTGAAATGGTCCTGATGGTCATTTCAGAAGTAGTAAGAAATAGCCACTCACAAAACGGTTCCACGCAAAGATGCACTGTATTACAATAAAGAAATGCGCGGTTTTTAAAGCGGTTTGTAGTTTAAAGGAATAAGACAAATGCACTAGAGAAACCGTAGTCTTACCTACATTGTGGAAAAATCACTTTCTAAGAGCAGTCAAAAAGCTCGTCTCTGCTTTCGTGTGAAATAACATAGATCCCATTTTTAACCATACTTCCAAAGAAGCACTTTGTTCAGTTGTGCGAAGGGCAAGTCCCCTATAGCTCATAAAACATGTCGTTTAACGCAATATACTTTGGAACGGCGGTGGTCTAAACCCACCAACCTGCTTGAAGCTCTGACTTGTTTTTTCTCAAGCATTTTTCCTTATATAGGATCAAACAGAAATATGAAATTGGTTTCAGCAGTAAAGGAAGGGTTCCTTCCAGTGCATGCTGAACATGATTTCTCTAGGCTTTATATTTCACTCAAATTTATGTTTGAAGAAGACTCTAACATTCCTCACTACCGCTTGAGAAAACTTGGCAGCTAAAATAGTTTCAGAAAAACGTTGGGATGCGGAGTTCTAACGTACGGTGGTGTGACGCTTAGAATTACCCATTAACCTCTTTCAGTCGGCAATATTAAATAAGCTTAGCGGGCTCACAGCCAAGTAGCTTAAAATACGCTTTTCGAAAGCTTCCTATCGTGAGCGCTGTTTTATGATGTCTTTATTGGAATATATTCTGTAGTGCGCCTGCTCTATACTGAATGATCTTCCAGCAGCAAAGCGTACCATTGCGCTTTGACGGGCTTGCTTTAGGGAGTTATTCCAACGGCATATCTGCACAGGTCTTAATCACCTACGTTTTTCCAGTAAACTGTATAACGTCAGCCTTATTCTGATCTACAGTTTTTTGGCAAAATTGTTAATAAATATTTTAGGGCATTATTCATTCGCACAGAAAAAAAGAACGAACGGCCTCTTCAGCGCCATTCCTCAAGACGCCAAAAAAAGAGTGGATGGCACTTATTGAGGGTCCTTGTAAACAGAACTTGTATTTCCCACCCCGCGACTCGTAGTGAAATTGGAAATAAGAAGCACGTGCTCCATAATGGCGGTTAAATATCTTTGAGTACATCCTTCGCAATTCTGCCAATTATGACGTACATTACGTAATGTCATGGAGTTTTTTTCTTTTTTTTGACGCGCCAATTCCTTATCTCAACAGGAGAAAAGAAATGACGTTGCCGCCGTGTGTGTAACCTCAAAACACCGTGAATATACCCTTGACTCGGCCGAGTAAATTTTGATTGTCGGGTTGTACAGACAACAAATGTGTTTGAATGTTAAATGTAGTTTTAAACTGCCTCTCTTTCCAACTTTCCATGACTAGCAAAGGCTGCCTGCTTCAGCAAATTGGTAAACATTGAGTAAATGACTTTTTTTCACTATAGCTTTGCACAGTGTTCTTTATTGCTTGCTTCGTTTTATTTTGAGTGCGGTGGGGCTTTTGTTTAGATTGCAGCCACGTACAATGGTTGGAACATTTGGATTTCAGAAGCCGTGCTTAAAAGTCGGATGATTGTTCACGTCAAAACAACCGCTTTTTCGATTTGGAGAACCTTCAACAATGCTTAGACATAGAACGTTTTCGCAATTTTACGCATGAGAACTTCTGAACCGCATGCCGAATTTCTGAAAGTATAAAATTATAAAATGAAATTAAAGATATGATAACAAGGCCCAGCCCAATGTTTAAAGTAAGAACACTATAAATAGATGTATTGTGGCACCCCCGTAAAACGCTTTCAATAAAAAACAAGTTGATAGCTTTTTTTCTCGGAATTTATTTCGGCTGCACAACAATCTATTTTAGGCTACACGTCGTACTACGAGAAAACATATACAGCTAGCCCATTGTCCAGCGGTAAAATAGTAAATCTTTAGAAACACTGGTGTTATGAAGTTTCAGCCAGTCAAAACGTCCTTTTTGAACTCCTATGTACCATAATGGCGAAATTGTTTTCTTTTTATTACCCTGGTATTCAGTCCTAAGGTACCGTACAGGGTGTAGCCACCTATGTAAGTAACAATGACTTTAGTATGGACTCTATTGAACGTCATTCACGATGATTGGGTCGTGTGCTCTTTTCACATGCCACAAAGGTGGGGTAGAATGACTTGTTTTTCGCTGTGATGGCTGTCTGAATAGTAAAATATTTTAAGCGTCCTACTGCCTTTCTACGTGCGTATTTCGAAGCACGGATGCTATTATTAGGAGTATCTCAGCTATCTTGCAATCATTGCAAATGTTTAGCTGGGAACAATTATTCGAATACAATATAATACAATACCATACATTTTTTTGGAACACAACGTGAGCAGTATCTCAAATATCGTTTTTTTCCTGTAATAGCCGTCAGAAAAATAAAATATTTGTCGTCGTGCTGCCTGTCTACGCTCGTATTTAGTGGCAATAATGGTATTCCAAGGAGTATCTCAGCTATCTTACTATCATTGCAGACGTTTATTTTGGGTACAATTTTTCGAATTCAGTATGATACTATGTGGCACAATACAATACAATACAATTTGTCGAACACAATAAGAGCAGTGTTTCAAATCAGCAATTTCCACTTTGTATTAATCTCTACAACAGCTTTTCTACCGCATGTGTTGGGAAGCACACTTCGAAAAGCCTGACGTTTTTTGGCTGCTTATAAATTCATTGCGCATACGCCGAATTTCAACCGAGTGAAGGGTAACAGCTCACAGCTGCCATTATATTAGTTTTCACATCACGCCGTGCGGCTTGACCTAATGTTCCAAAGCCTGATTCCGGACATACAATTAATTCTGTGATGCCCACAACGGCTGCTTGTTCTAGCAAAGTTTTGAATATTATGCAGTGAGACATTCATCTGTGGTGTAAATGGCAATGCTTTAGAGCAGCAATGTTCGTCTTACGGATGATTTGCCGGAATTAAACTTTCTCGTTTTTTCTTCTTCTAAAATATTGAGTACGCGAAAATTTTAATTCATTTACTGCACGTTGGTTTTGTTTATTGCAGGAACTGTCAAGGATGAGAAGACGCAAACGTACTACACCTTTTGTTTCTGGGATAGGTTGTCGGAATGGAGACCGGCACCTTACAACTTCAAAGTCAGTGACATTCCCGCCGAGCTATGTGACGCCGTCATTTACTCGCATGTTACTATCGACCATACAACTGGCCGCATCAAGTTAACAAGCCAAGAGCTGAAGCTCGGTAACTTTCCTACGTTCTTTCGATTACCTCAAACCAAAGGGCAGCCACATCCGAGTGATGTGGTGCCGTACTTTGCAAAATATGGCGAAATAAGGAAGACAAGGCCCCTCGAGCTAGAGCTGCTGACGAATACGGGCACCAATGATGATGATGTGATTAGTGATGCGTTAATGATTATGAATAACTGTCAAAATCTTCCAGTGCGGCAAAGAAAGCGTGGTAAGTCCGGGTCCTGTAACTACGTTAAGTTCGTTACTTCCTTAACGGTGAGGTAGCCAGGGGCATGAACTGCCACAGGTGCCGTCTTTTCAACATGCTCCCAGAATAATGGCGAAGCCCAGACGAAGCCCATAGCTGCTATTCTGGTACGCTGACTCAAGTTCCTCAGGTTTTCTCTCAGCGGCCTCAAAACAGTGTCTTAATTGCCCTGTTCTGTTTTTAGAGTCGGCCCGGTTGTAATTCTATTCTCGTTATCTTGTTATTCTTACTGGCACTGCCTTGTAATCTTTGCACTAGAGCGTGCTGTAGGGTACCAACAGCTCCAATCTTTGATCCCTGTCTTCAATAACCGTCTTATCACTTTTCCCGGGATTGTGTATCGCTTGCCTGCAGGTTGATATGATGTGCGTCTTAAATTGTCCCTTAAACAATAAACATTCATGGTCACATGCTCGAGACATCCGCTCTGCAAAGGTTCCGACGTACACCCACCCAAATTTTTGTCAATATCACTGGAGCGTCGACTGCTAAGTTTGTCAGCACCGTATGATGAAGAGACACTTCAAACATGAGGCGAGCTCCAACATGCGCAACAAGAGCTGGATGTGCTTGCCGTCATCTGCTAGGCTCTTCAACGAGCTGAGTGCAGCCCCAATCGTTTTGTTCGTTTTATCACACTGCTTTTTATAAAAGACCCGTTGCGGCAATACTTCGTCAATTGCTAAAAACACCCATTTACAGATTTTCTCGTGGAATGCTTAAGATGCTGCAGATTCCACATGCCCTCCTTCCACCGTCAGCAGCTGTTCATCAGGCAGTGCGATTAACGAAGAAAAAGTCTCGGGCCATCTGAAATAATTTGAAACCTGTGGAGTAGCGAAGCACGCAGTTTATAAGTGTATACTTCGCCCCTTGGCGTTTTTGCAAACGGACGTGAAACCATTGGGGGTACAGGTATACAGCTTTGCTGTAGATGTTCAGCGTCTTTAAGAACGAAGCTTTCTAGTGCGACGCGCGAACACGTGTGGACGTGTTTTTTTAAACAAACTACGAAGCGCTCAGAGGCGAGGCGTAAGCGAGTTTTACGGTGTGTTTCAGAGTGCGTAACAACCTAGCCTGAGGCGCAAACGAATTTCACGGTGTTTTGTTCCGTGACTACATAAAACGACTCCCCCCATCACCGGCGACGATGATGGGGGGAGAAAACAGCCCCAATACCTAAGTAGCTTCGCCCGTAAAAGGAGAGTTGCACATACTGGTCAGGAAACACCCTAGCAGAGAGCGATCGCCAAGACAAGCGCTTAGGGAACATGCGCACACTTTCGCCCATTTTGCTGGGTCGCTCCGTCACACTGCGCGGATCAGCAGAACGGCCGACGGTTCCATGATATTGATAAAAATTTAGGCAAGTGTACATTATGTGAGTTGATGAGCAGCGTAAGTTTCTCTCGGTCAGATAGGCGAAAATTTCAATTCACACGAATATAAGGCATCTTGAGCTGGGAGGTTATTTGAAGCAAGGAAGGTGAGATATTCTCACGTTCTCGTTGCGGTAGGAAATCTGGCAGAGGGGACTTTCTGCTAAGAGGCCTTTATTAAAATAGGTTATAAAATGAGATGGGTAGTAGCTTTGCTCTGTCAATCTCAAAACCAATTGAAACGTTGTCGTTGAATGCATATGTCAATGATTTGGTACAGTTCGATGGTTTCACGTTTTTTTTCTCTTTCAATCGGCAGTACAGTCGGATCGTAAAAAGCATAATTTTGTCTTCGCGTATCGGCGCAGTTTCGATGCGATTGACCGCGTTTCTTTTCTTTTCATATACAGTTCTTGGAGGCGGGTCATAGACACTGAAGTATTCTGTTCGGCTTGTGCTTCTTTCCCTGACAGATGACCTATAGCATGCGCCTAATCGTTCACAAAACTGGGCAATGAGCGATCGGGACAGCGTTAGAGGTTAGGGTGCATTGTTGTCTCGTCTACCCACAATGTCGGTTGTGTTTCGTTAGCACCACTGTGGCGCCGTTCATTACAACGGTCCGTCGCCGCACCGAGGAGTCCTCCTTCTCATACACGAATGCTCTCATTATCCTGACCGTGAGGTGGACTTCTTCCCGGGCTTTTCGGCACCAATTTATTCAGGTCAGAGACCAAAAGCCGCAACGTCCAAGTGATACGGCGGTGAAGTATTTATAATAATATGATATGAGGAAGACGAAGCAGCTCTACTTAGAGCCGCTCACTTAAATACGAAACTGATGATGATGATCTTTTCATTGCAAGCGCTGAAGATGATGCATACATTTTCAGCATTATATAATTTGTTGACGCACGCGTAACGACATTCAAATAGCCCAGTTGCATGTGGCCAAACTGTGTTTTGCTGGGGTCAAAGCTGTGACTCGGCCTGACATAATTTGTGGACCTCGTATGGGCCAAGAGGTTTGTAATAGTCACAAGACCAGCCAAACAGCTATAAGTTGTGTTGACAAAAACATCCAAGAATCGTGCGTGGTTTTTACAGACGTTTTTTGCAACCGCTATAATAATCTTTTCAGACCCTGATGCAAGAGCTAAGGGGAGTTCACCTTTCTACAATTGGATATGGCTTCTTCCACCGCACCGTAAGTACAAAACGTATTAGGAAAAAATACAGCTATTTTTATTTCTGGTGAGTCTCTTTAGCATTAAGGCGAGAAAAGCAAAAAGAGATGAACCGCTCGGCGGGAAATGCAGCACATCGCCAGCCCAGGCACTCTTTCGTGACAAAAAAATCTATTTTCCCCATAATATTTCTATTATCGGGGTAGAATAACCTTTCCACATACCAACCAAAAGTTCAAACTTGCCAATATTGTTACATGTGCTGATGCAAAATTCAAATTCTTTATTTGTAAAACTTTATCTCGCCATCCCTAATTATGCAATTTGAAAAGACATCACAAAAACTATGTTTTTTTTTTCCTTTTGAAGTTGGCTGGTTTTAGATATTGGGTGCCAAATATATGCAAGCAGATTTAATTGCGCAAATATCATTAGGCCAGTATAAGGCTGCTTCACAGAGGCAGGAGTAAAAATCAGATACGCATTAGGGAAGCGCTTGAAGTGGGTGCTTTTTAAATATTTGTAAGCGTTAGTGCCCCGGGTAGTTATTATAGTAATAGTATATTTATTTTTAGCTGTGAAACGCCAAGCTTCCCTTCGTGTGGCTTTATGGGAAAGACGTCTGTATTGATAATTACGAAGCAGCCTCGTTCGGTATGTGTCAGCTCAAAACAGCGTGGCAACTTTTAGTTTAATTAATGTTGTCGAGAAATAAAAGCAAAGGTGACTTCTAGGTTCAAGAAGAAATCATCATCATCATCATCATAATCATCACCAGCCTATCTACGCCCACTGCAGGGCAAAGGCCTCTCCCATTATTCTCCAATTACCCCGGTCCTGTGCCAACTGTGGCCAATTGTTCATGCTAACTTCTTGATCTCATCCGCCCATCTAACTTTCTGCCGCCCCCTGCTACGCTTGCCTTCTCTAGGGATCCACTTTGTTACCCTTAATGACCAATGGTTATCTTGCCTGCGTATTACATGCCCTTCCCACGTCCATTTCTTCTTCTTAATTTCCACCAGTATGTCCTTAACACGCGTTTGTTCCCTGACCCACTCCACTCTCTTCCTGTCCCTTAATGTTGCACCTATCATTTTCCGCTCCATTGCCCTCTGAGTCGTTCTCAATTTAAGTTGAACCCTCTTAGTGAGCCTCCAAGTTTCTGCCCCGTAGGTGAGTACCGGTAAGACGCAGCTGTTAAACACTTTCTTCTTCAGGGACAATGGTCAGCTGCTATTCATTATCTGAGAATGTCTGCCGTATGCACTCCACCCCATTCTGATACTTCTAATTATCTCTGCCTCATGGTTGGGATCCGGGGTCACAACTTGACCTAAGTAGATATATTCTTTTACCACTTCCACTACTTTGCCCCCTATACCAAACTGTTGTGCTGTCCCGAGGTTATTGATCATTACTTTAGTTTTCTGCATATTATTTTCCGGCCCACGGTTCTACTCCGTTCATCTAGTGCGGAAAGCAGGCTTTGCAATTCGTCCACCGAGTTACTTAGCAAGGCAACGTCATCAGCAAATCTAAGGTTACTCAGGTATTCTCCATTAACCCTTACTCCCACGTGTTCCCAATCCAACGTTCTGAATAGTTCTTGTAAACATGCTGTGAATAACATTGGAGACATCGTGTCTCCTTGTCTGACGCCCTTCCTTATAGGTATTTTAGGGCTCTCCTTGTGGAGGATGATGGTAGCTGTGGACCCATTGCAGATATTCTCTAGTATTTTCACATAATGCTCATCTACTCGCTGGTTCCGTAATGCCTGAATAAGTTCTATGGTTTCGACCGAGTCGAATGCTTTCTCATAATCTATGAAGGATATATATAGGGGTTTAGAATACTCAGCGCACTTCTCTCTCACCTGTATGATCGTGTGAATATGGTCTGTTGTTGAATAACCTTTACTGAGTCCTTCTTGGTTTTTAGGTTGACTGAAATCTAAGGTTGCAGAAATTCGGTTAGCGATTACCTTGGTAAGAACCTCGTAGACGACTGACAGTCTGCTTATCGGCCTGTAATTTTTCAGATCCTTCATATCACCTTCTTTATGGATTAGGATGATGTTCGCGTTCTTCCAAGATTCCGCTACGCTTGCGGTAATTAGGCATTGCGTATGCAGGTTTGCCAGTTTTTCAAGTACAATTTCTCCTCCATCCTTCAAGAGGTCTGCTGTTATCTGATCCTCACCTAGGTGCTTTGCCCCCTTTCATTTCTTTTAAAGCGTTCCTTACTACTTCGGTTGTTACTGGTGGGATGTCTATCTCCTCTGAACTATTCTTTCTTTCGGCATTATCCTGGATGTCCTGGCTACTGTACAGATCCCTATAGAACTCCTCGGCCACTGGGACTATGTTATCCCTATTTGTGATGGCATTGCCTTGCCTGTCTCTAAGTGCATACAGCTTATAATTCCCCATGCCAAGACGGCTCTTTATTGCTTTCAGGCTACCTCCGTTCTTTACAGCGTATTCGACCATCTCCATATTATACCTCTGTATGCAAGCTGTCTTAGACTGATTGATTGACTTAAAAAGCTCCATAGGTTCTATTCTGTCGGCTGGGGGGGAGATTGTCATGGTTTGCGATTTCCTAACTAGATCTTTCGTCTCCTGGGAACGTTTACCAGTATCCTGTCTAGCCATCGTGCCCCGGACTTCTCCTGCACACTCCGTGATAATGCGTGTAATGTTGTCGCTGTCTTCCTGTGTCGTAAGCTCGGCTTCCTCGGTAAGAGCTGAGTATCAGTTATGCAGCGCGATCCTGAATTCTTCTACTTTATGCCTTACTGTTAGCTCATTATTCGGCTTCTTTGTACTAGCTTGTTACGGTCCCTGCTCAAATCTAGCTTAATTCGAGATCTTACCATACGGTGTGACTACACCTTACCCTTCCGAGCACTTCCACATCCTTCACAACGCCAGGGTTATCGCATAATATGAAGTCTATTTCATTTCTATGGTCCCCAATCGGGCTCCTCCACGTCCACTTCCGGCTCTCCAGTTTACAGAAGAAGGTATTCATTATGCGTAGGTTATTCTGTTCTGCCAACTCAACTAGTAGATCCCCCTGCTATTTTTACACCTAATACCGTAGTTTCCAACTGCCTCGTCTCCAGCCTGATGCTTGCCTACTTTAGCATTGAAATCTCCCATAACTACGGTATACTGTATTTTTTACTTTAGCCATTGCCGATTCCACATCTTCATAGAAGCGTTCCACTACCTGGTCGTCATGGCTGGATGTGGGGAATAGCCCTGTACCAGCTTGAGCTTGTACTTCTTATTGAGCATAATTGCAAGACCTGGTGCCCTTTCGTTAATGCTATAGTATTCGATATGTTGCCAGGTATGCTTTTATTGACTAGAAATCCTACGCCCAGTTCTCTTCTGCCCTCTAGACCACGGTAACATAGAACATGTCCATTTTTAAGCAACGTAAAGGCTTCACCTGTTCTCCTAACCTTACTAAGCCCTATGACATCCCATTTGATGCCCTTTAATTCCTCAAACGCCTCTAGACTCGCTTCACTGGATAATGTTCTCGTTTTAAACGTTGCCAGGTTCATGTTCCAAAGGCGGCCTGTCCGGGTCCAGGGATTCTTAGCACCCCATGCTGCGTCACAGGTCTGACCACCACCGTGGTCAGTTGTTTCGCAGCCAGTGGAGACTGGATGCCGTGGGTTAATTGGCGTATTCAAGGGAGGTTGTGGCCGTTACTACACCAGGGTGGCCAATCCTGCCCTTGTGAGGGAGGGCGTTACCGGCAATGGTCGCCGGGGTCAGGCCGCACCCCAAGCCCCAACTGCAATTCCACAATTGCAAGGGTTGTTTTGGGGGGGGGGGATTGTCCGGCACCGGGATTCTAATCACGGTCTTTCTACACGCAAGGCGGAAAATAAAAAGTTGCCCGGGGCACATATCGTAACAACCACACAGCTTATTTTCTTCCACCGGCGGAGACTGAGCTGGGTCCCGGGAGTCTGTGCGAACACAAATGCTACGTGCCTGCTGAGTTGGCTTTTAAACACGTCACGGGATTAGCGCGCTCGAAAAGCTTTCGGATTAGAATTCCTTCGCTGAGGGGCAAGTGGCCTACTAAGAGAGAGAAAAATGAAAAGTAGCCCGGGCGCACATACCGTACCTAGTTCTTTTAACGCGCAGCGTATTATCTTCATGCGGCGGAGACTGTTTGGGCTGGGTCCTGAGCCTCTGTGCGAACGCGAAGGCGCACGTACCTGCTGAGTTGGCATATAAACACACGTCAGGGGATTAGCGCGCTTGAGAAGTTTCGGGATTAGAATTCCTTCGCTGAGGGGCAAGTTGCCTACTAAGAGGGAGAAAAATAAAAAAGTGTCCCGGGGCACAAAAATAATCTTGTTCTCTGAACACGCAGCGTAATATCTTCACGCGCCGAAGTCTACATGAGCTGGGTCCTGGGCCGGTGTGCGAGCGCGCATCTGAATGTACTTGCCGAGTGGGCTTTTAAACACACGTCAGGAGATTAGCGCGCTCGAGAAGTTTTGGGATTAGAATTCCTCCGCTGAGGGGCAAGTGGCCTACTAAGAGAGAAAAATAAAAAGTAGCCCGGGGGCACATACCGTAACCTTGTTCTCTGAACACCCAGCGTATTATCTTTACGCGGCGGAGACCGCATGAGCTGGGTCCTGGGCCTCTGTGCGAACGCGAATCAAGAAAAAAAGAAGAAATAGCCGGAGTTTATTTGCTGACACAACGGTTGAGATTTTGTTTTTGTATTGCAGCCCTAATGCTCCCGCAACTCATTTGTGAATCGTGGCAGTTTTTTTATGAACGTTTATTTTGCCACAAGGCATATATACGTGGGGGGATGAGCTAATGATGAAAGGTGATTACATGAAAAGTTTAATGTAGCGATAATTCGCAACTCAAGAGCACTTACCTTGGACGCACTGCGGCTATTTATCCCAATTCTTACCAAGCACATTTGTTAATGGTTATCAGGGCGAATCACAATGATAGCACTTCAGATGGATTTTGCGGATTAATTTTTCTCAACGCCGTTTCAATTTTTCTCAATACGGTGTTTCATGACCGATAACTGTGCGAAACTGGATAAAAATACGATAGGGGTAGGGCCGAACAAGTGCTGACTTTCAACCAACTTTTTCAAAAAAAAATATATATATATATATATTATATATAATATATATATATATATATATATATATATCCTCACATCCTCACATGTTTGGATCCTCACATCACAGAGCATGTGCGAAAAGAAAAGAAAGAGAAAGAAACACCCTAGCTGCTGACACCGTCAGTACAGGTTATAGTTATTACATTTCAACCTATTCCCAGATGAGAAATCTCTCCTTCGTGAAAAAGAACAGAAGGTTGCCTGACACAATCCGCCGACCGTTTAATAATGCGCTGAATAAACGCACTGAAAAATAAAAAAAACGCTGTAGCGGCATTCTTCTTCCTTTCATCTGGCACCAAGTTCTTGTGAACTGACAATAGTTGCTACATCCTACATATATAGAAGGCGAAATTGCAGTAGAGCTCGAACATTGGCTTGTTGGTTAATATTTACGGTATATATACCAGCGCCAACCAACAATACACCAAACAGCAGTGTGTTATTTGTGGTCTCGTGTATTACTACTGTTAAAAATTCCGCAGATTGGTACTTTAGCGTGCGGTATGGCAGTTGTTTGAAATTGCTCTTACAGAGGAGAGCCGGAACTTTGCGGTATTGTTGAAGCTCAAATTCAATACTGGTTTCAATTCTATCGGTAATAGGAGCTATCTCTATTCGAAAATATATTGCTCTGATGCGCCAAATAAAAGTAACGCAAATCTTATATAAGGTTACTAATATCGTTTCTTCTCCCCTCCGTTCTTTTCTGTTCGGCTTTGAAGGAGTGTTTTCCCAAATGAAACAGCTGAAGCACCGAAACCCCAAGCTCAAGATATTTCTCGCCATTGGTGGCCCGAAAGATCCGGCCGAGAAGTACTGGAAATATTCTTCTGAAATTCACCTCTGGAGGGACACCGCAGCGAGCCTGGCTCAGTGGCTGAGAACGTACGAGTTCGATGGCGTAGTATTTGATTTCTTTTCAGGATCAACAATAATAAACGACTCTTCAAGGACTTGGGACCAAGCGAAGCTCATCCTTCCTTTTATCAGGGTAAGAAAGTTAATCTTGAGTCCCTGTGAAAATAGTTTTTTGAGAGGGAAGAACTCCCGGATATTGCAAGAGAAGAAAGCTTCCATTTAAACTTTTGATGTTAGGCGTACCGAGCCTAGTTAAGTAAGTCAATACCAAAACTAAACGTATGGTGCTAAAAAAGCATATAATTGGTTGTAAACCAATTGTTTATATTAGGTAACTTTCGAGCGAATTATATTGTTTTAACCATCCTAATGGTTAAAACATTACTCTTGCCAACGACATGGCAAAAGCTTGACCAAATCAACTTCTTACCGCTCGTGGTGCAGCGATTACCGAATTGGTCGCGTGCACCAATTTTCTAAATTCCTTCATGCACCTGCCTAATTTGAGTCACCTACATCACTTCCTCTGTATTGGTTACCATTCTCTAACCATATGATCCACTGTTCTAAGCCCTGATTTTTAAATACTCCGCATATGTAAACTTGTTTCACGGAATTTCAGCTACGATGTGTACTTCCACCTGATTGCTGTGCGTACTTCAAGGAGCGCTTTTTTATTCTTTAGTGTCGCTCCTATCACCTGTCTTTTATGGCTAGGTCTAAACAAATATTTTCTTAGGGGTGTTTTGTAGGGCACTGCATTTCGGACACATGGGTCGTCTCTGTGGATGCGAATAAGAGCTACCCCGTTAATTTAAGTGAGAGGTAGCCTATTGTGCAGTACAAGAGAATGCTTTATAAATGCTCTCCGGGGATACTAATTACAGGATATACATCAGTCATGGGACTTGGACCCAAAACATCGGCGGTACCATACAGCTACGTACAGGCACCTCGCCAAAAATATTCTTCGCCCAAGATGCCCATGAGCCTCGCTGAGATGGCCGTAGCATGTATTTGAATTTCTTTAGGTTAGTCCTTAAGCGTACTATTAAGCTTTTACTGAGCATTTCGCGAAGCATTCCTGGCAGATGTTGTCCACACTGACTGATTACAACAAAGCCTCTAGGAATCTGAACTCGCTGTTCTCAGCAAGGCAATGTTTGCAGATGACAGCTCTGGGCCGGCTGTAGACCGCTCTGAAGGGATGGTTTCCGCTGGTCGGCGAATATTTTGCGTTCTTGATTTTTATTCCTGCTGCACTGAATCACTCTGGAACTACATCTAGACCGACGGTTTTCGGAAGCGCTCTGCAATCGTTCTTTGTTTTCTTTTCTCACAATACTGCGGTCGCGTAGGTGCTGTATTCAGAGTAAACAGTTTTTCCTTCGTGTGGTGCCTGTATATCCATTGCGTCAAAAAATGATTACACCACCCTGATTTCTAAATTAGGTCACTGTTAGTCTTAAAGTGATCAATTACCCAGAATTTCCAGAATGCACTCACCACATTCATTGCTTCAAACGTTGTGTGTCATTTCTGTTTGGCACCGGTTTGTTTCAAATGTTGAATAGCACTCGAAAATTCGCTGCGAGCACCAATACGCAACAATAGAGAAAGTTATCTTTAAAATATTTGCAACTTTCACACTGTTGCTGATGAACAAGAACCGCGCCCAAAAGCTCCCTGTTCTTATGACACATTTAAGAAAGCTATATAAAGAACAGAGCTGTGATATTTTTAAATACAGTGGTATTTCGTCTGTTACATTGACTGCAGGAAATCAGCACAAAATTTTTGGATTACCCTCAGAATTGGCGGATTGCATTGACAATACCCGTTTTTGACCGTACAACCCACCATCTCTTCGACATCAAGCGGCTAAATGAGTAAGTGTTCATCACGTCCTCTTTCCCAGTCGACATCTCATAAAAAAAGTTTGATCAGTAATAAACCATAATTTCAAAACAACCTTTAACCTTATCCAAACTTTTAACTGTTTGAGAGACCGCTTTAAAGCAAAATATTCCGATATTTTGCGAAGAACAAAAAAACTAGTACATTCGGCAGAAAAATATTGCGGGATATGGAGTGTGTGGTGGAGTCGCACAAAACTGCATTGCTGCGCCGTCATCCGCCGCAGACGGCCGGAGCAAGGCTCACGAAACTTGCTCAGTCAGCGCGCTTGTCGCTTGTTTGTCCTGCCTTTCTTATCAGGAATCTTTGGTGACTGGCTTATCTGTGACATGCTTTCAATATCCGCGGCAGCAGCTTGGCAGCGCGTGACCATCGCCAAAGGTCTGCCTTACTCGTGCAGCACATCGCATAGCTCGCCCCAGCATTTTTCGTGGGAAACAGTGCTGTCAAAATGTATACTTTCTACCAAGGTCTGCCTTGCTGGTGCAAACCATCGCGTAGCTTTTTCCAGCCTTTTACGCGGGCATCAACGTTGTGAAAATGTATGCTATCTACGAAGGTCTGCCTTACTGGTGGAACCCATTGCGTAGCTCACACCGGCATTTTACGCGGGGATCAACGTTGTCAAAATATATGGTATCTATCAAGTCATATGTTGGTCGAGCATAAAAATTATAGAGATCGCTCAAGGTACGTTCTGGTGAGAACTCTGTGTGGTGCGGCGGGTGGAGGAACAGACGCGTCGAGAAAATTGACTTTGCGGAAAAGCCAACTTCCTAGTGAATGCTCTGCGGCTGAAACTCTTACGTAGATGCCTTGCAAAAAAGGCATACTAAAAGCGGCCTTCAGAACAACTCTGTTGTCACGTCTAGTAGGAACTACTTGTCAAAATCCGTTAGTACACAATGAAGATGTAGAAGTTAGCGAACCCCATCGGCTGTAATACGTGGCAGTCTGAGCAGGGTGTATGGTTACATAAAAAGGCTGCTACCCTTGGTTTGTCTTAAGTGCGCAAAAACAGTTTTATCACATTTATCCACAGAAACCGATTGGTTCAAACTGAAGATATAGACGTTACTGAGCACCATCTTTTGTCAATACGTAACCGCCTACGGAGAGAGTAGGGTTAGAAAAAGCGAACGGAGAGATCACAATATTCTTAATAAGCAAAAAAATTGTATCACGTTTACAACAAAAAGTTAGAGATTCTTCAAACTTTTGCTATAATTATTTGAATATTACGCAGCTCTCCCTTACCGTAAAGAGACTATCACACTACGCGGGGTTTCCTTGAATTTTTTTTTACGCAGGTCAGCGTGTAGCCGCAACTGTCGTGACATTCCCGTCTGCTGTAATAAATCGAACTATATTCTAGGGAAACAGAAAGACACACATTTGTCAGGTCGGAGAGAAATATAGTCAGTGTTTAAGAAAGCGAAATATCGAATAAATATGCTCAATGGCTGGTTGGAAAATCGAATTTTTTTCTTTGTGCAGTCCTTTGGCTCCACCTAGGTGTACTAAATGTCCTTCACATTTAGGAGGAGCATTGATTTTATATATTTATTTTCAACTAAGCTCAAGTGTGTGTTGCTCCATACAACTGGTTCACATTTTCGTTACCCCAGGAAAAGCCTTGCGTACCAACTGGTATATCTGCTATTCATGTAAGAGTTCCCAGTTTCCCTTCGATTACTCGGAGGCTGGTAGAAGTGGGTGGTCATGATGAGGCCGTAATTCCTTTCAAATTGTCGTCCTAGCGGCCAATTTTAATATGACGTTTTCCCAAGATATATACATTAGACTTTTTTGAAACATAGCATTCATGAGAAAGTTGCTTTTGCCTCAATATTGAAGCTTCTCGACGCCACTTTTATCTGCACACCTACACGAACGCAGTTACCCCAAGAACAGCGCTTATAAAAGCTTTGTAACTTCAATGTTCGACCAGCCCATCGTTTGGGAGATGCCATATATATTCTGGCAACATGGATCCCCGCCTAAAAGACCGGTGCGATCTTCGAATTGTGCTGCACCAGTAAGGCAAACCCGCGGCGATGCTCACGTGTTACCACAGGGGCTCTAGCGGATATTGAAAGCATGTCACGGGGAACCGAGTGACCACAGATGGCTGATAACACAGGAAGGATTATCACGCGCAATGCGCGCCTGGCATGCACGTTTCGGGAGACTCTATTCGGCAGTCTGCGGCCAGAGTTGGCGCAGCAATGCAGTTTTGCGCCGCTCCACCATGCAACCCACATCCTGCAAAATTTTGCGGACGACCGTAAAAGGCACATAAACTGCCTTTTGACTCCAATAAATATTCTCATGAGTGACAAATTTTCCGCTGCCGCTGCGGGATATGGTGGTGTAGTTTTCAAAGGAGAATGCGCGATGCGTGTGTGAGGCGTGAAGCAGCCACACTACCAATCTGCAGTCTTCATGCTCGAAACAATTGTGCTCGGGATTCTGTAAATATATGCAAATCAAATAAAAGATCTAGTTTTGCATTAGTTTTGTGATGAAGAGGTTTTTTGCAAGTAACTTTTATTGCAATCAAGGATGTCTATTTTATTAGCATTTTCCCGCAAACATTACAAGAAAAGGCAGTACTTAACCGTTAGTGGTTACAGGTGGTTGGAGGCCCGTGTTAAAACTTACATTCGCAGGAATATTACTACCAGAACAAAATGCCTGCCATTTTACGAACGAAAGGCTCTAGCATTTATCCAGGTCTAAGTTATGTTTGGCTGCTATAAACCGCTGTTTTGCGGCAAGGAAGTTTTACAGAAAGCTCTTCCCTTCCCTGTGTAGTTGCGGTGATACCTGTGCCCGTCTGGTGACGATTCTGATTGGTGCACGTTTTCTGCTGCAGAAAGCTTTTCACTTACCTATATAGTGTCGGTGATATCTATGAACTTCAAGTGACGATTCCGATTGGTGCAAGTCTTCTGCTGTCGTTTTGAATGTGTTATTTGGCAGATGTTCAGAGATGGAATTGCCTCTTCCATCATTCCCGTTCCCCTTCTCCAACCACTGTTCGATTCTTTCATACTGTTCCAAATATGCGCGTTCCATCCAGGTCGCCACCCTCTGCAGCATTGCTTTGAAATAATTCTTCAAGTTCTCTTTCTGGTCCCCGTCCTCCTGACAAACGTTTAATGTATTTTCATACTCCTGGCAAACCCTACCGCTCCTTTCACTTTGCGCGATGATCATGCTGGTGGGGAGGAGTACGGCACCAGACTAGGAAGTCCTACAAACCCGGAAGTTCTCAGAACGCTGATGGGGTTAGGAAGGGAATACAATATAAAGCATTTCAAACCATTGACAGTAATAGTCACATCCCTTCGAAATTCGATATGTTAGAGAGTGGATTAGTGGATTATAATAGAGGGTGTAACGACTGAGTTCGTGTATAAAATTACACTTTGGTGTATTTTCTGCTGAGAAGGCTTTTCATCAAAGGCTAAACACTTTTAAACCGAAAAATTCATTAGTATTACAAACACCAACTATTAAACACGCGGATTCACTAACTCATGAAACTGCCTTATATTGCCGCGGAACATAAATACAGCAGGGGTTTACAATTTGGCACCCCATTTCTCGAAAACATTGGAGCGAAGGCGTTAGAGTCACTTCCTACAATCTCTCAAGAAGGTGCTTTAATGGTGTCTAGTTGCCTTAACATCAAAGGAGAAGAATTGAGGTTCACAATGAAATTGTCGCGTCGACATTAAAAATAAGAATTGCGATTGCTTTATTGTTATGACAAACACAACTGGAAGACGGAGGTAACACACAGTGAGATAAATAATTGCCAGACTAGAGCGCGCATAGGAGCGGTGGCATCGGTTGGAGAAAACGACAATAGCCGGAATTTGGCGCACGTTATAATTCTTAATACATTTTGATTTCCTTAGGTACAATAGCCGAGTTTACGCTGAAAATTTTAAAAACTCAAAACACTAACAATAAATACCGGTTTTTATCGGTTGTACACGCCCAAGCTAATCCTGCGATGGGAAACCTGCCGTTGTGGACGGCACCGGAATACTTTTCCCCAACTGTGAACCTAAACCTGCGCCGAAATATGAATACACTGACTTTTGCAGTATTTTTTCTCATCTGAAAAGGGGCTACGCGGCCGACGTCATTTGTATGCAGGTAAGAAAGCCAGCAACACAGATATATCATCCTATCACGCTTATTCACCGCGGCACCACTATCGTACTCCCTTCGATGGCGCAAAACCAAAACAGGAATTTCGGTTTGATTACCTATGTAATATACATACATTGTGAGATATTCCAGGGTATTGACAACAACGTGTGCGGCAGATACGAAGGCCTAGTGCAATACTTGACCGGCTTTGATGCGCCAACCCATACGGAACCAAGTGCGCTAAGCTTTCCTTTCAGAAAGGGCATTAAAACTTTACAATCGTTTCGCAGTATCGGATCGTTTTTGCCCTTTGCGGTACTTTGAGGTGGTGAGATCCCTGGACAGAAACTGTATTAAACGCAGGACGGTTGAATTAAATCAGCTGTCTTGGCCCAGGCAGCGGTCGGCGGAAATAATGATCTAGGATGCCCGCTTTGCGGAAAGCTTTCCGCCTATGCTGAAACTATTTTTTTTTAAACAAAACAAAATGCACACATACTTTTGTGGTGTTTGTAGCGTCAGGCAAACCGGCTATTCCTCTTTCGATTCCCGTATCAATCATCTTAGAAAGGTGTAGATAAAAATTCGGAGTAGTTATTTATCATCGTCATTATCATAATTTATATTCGCTAAAGGCGCGATCACAGCCATTACCTAGGTTGGAGGCGGCGCGAGAACGTCTAGTTTCAAATACCTATTTTATCTGAAAAAAAAAAACGCGACAACACAATAACAAAATAATGCAGAAATGGTGGAAAGGAAAACCCATGACTACCTACATATACTGATTAGACAAAAAAACTGAACGGCAAAAAATACATGGAACACCCATTACAAAAACATGACAAATGTCAAGAAGGGGTAAGTAGCTTTAGGGAAGACCAAGTCAATATTGAACCCAGCAGCGGTTAGACGGCAAGTGGTAACTAGCACATAAAAAATGAGAAAACTAGTACAACAGCGGAAAAAAATAACAAAACAACCGATGGAGCCCGAGATTGTAAAAGTTAATACAGCAACAAGGTAGCTAAAAAGGTAGTGCCGCCGCACAACAGGGTTAGAGTGATCACTGCAGCAGCTTGAGTGCATGTAATCAAAAGACAAAAACTACGGGAGGAAACTACACAAAGGACCCTACTCGGGGAATCGTCGAGTGAAGAGTAAGGAAATCTTACCAAACAATTTTGGCAAACCAAAAATAATAATTGGTTAGTCGCAAGGAATACCAAAATAAAAGATCACCACAGAATACTAGACACGGGAACTGTACGCTCTCACCGGGATTTTATTGCACTATGCACTTATTGTTCTGAGTAGTAATGGCCTGATTGTAGCATACGGGTATACGCTTCATAGCAATAGGACCTACCTGTACGGGTGGAGTATGATTCTTTGAATTTGTTTGGGTTTAATTCAATTCCCTTTGTCGTTTTCCATTTCTTCCTTTTCGGTAACTGTTGAAGATTATAATAATTATCCCTTAATAATCCTGAGCGCACATCTGCGAAGCAGGCGCGTTGTTTCCTTGCTGCGTTTGGTGTAAGCTTTAGTTCCCAAGCAGCATTGCTGCTCCGATTGTGCCACCGACTCATGTATGCTATTAGGAGTGAACGTCGTTCAAAGTTCCCTACTAGGTATAAAATACCTTTAAAAGCTTGCAGTTCATTTTTTGTAATTCAACACTGTTTTAAAGCGATCTTAAGTCAATTTTGTGTGATTTGTGTAATTTGGGTTGCTTCGACAGGCTCGCGTGCATTGTAAATGATACAAATATTGTTCTTCTTTGAGGTCGGCCGCGGCACTGTTATTCCGCATCTTTTCTTCACATATGTCGAAAATATATAAAAGTGACGTGTGTTGCACTGGGTTGATTTAGAAGTGGTCACTTCAGGGCGTCTCACACCCCTCCTGTAATGCATGGTATGACACTTCTGGCAAAATTAAAACGTCGTGGTATTTCTGGGCGACGGGTCATTATTGCGCTCTGCTTTCATTATTCTACGCCAAGAATGGGATCTTTATGGTAACTGTGTTACATCCCAACTTACAAGTTTTATGTTTTTACATATTTTTTTAATTATTTGAAAATCATAATAATTAGAATTGTGTCACACAAAGTCGGGTTAACTGTGGCGATAATTAAAATTTTAGAGTAATAAAATTTAGACCATCCGCTTCTTTTTCATTGCTATTTTCAGGGTGGTGAACTTCTTTATTCTGAAAACAAGTGATTGCGCGGAGTTTCCAAAAGCTCCAGGGTTGAATGTCACGAGAAAAATAGACATGACGGATGTAAGTACCACACCACTTCGGCTCATCAAGTAGAAATTCGCTATTCCGCTTCTTAGCGTTCATTCGGTAGGTCGACATTGAACTGGCTCCTACGTCCATTTCCCAACTTTACCTTCTGCCCATTAAACTTGCTTGATGAAGTGCAGTAGTTTTAATTGATTACGTTCATATTCACGAGATCCCAACGCCTTTGAAATACAGTGTTGCTATACATTTTATTACACGCAAGGTTTAATGAAAAAAAATACATAGTGATTACTATAATCGCTAAAACAAAAATTCTGCGCAGAACAAAAGGCAGTCTTTTCGATCACTGCGCTTATCTGCTGCGTGTCAACAAGTGATTGCGCGATCCCCTCTGACGTTATCTCGAGCCCTTCGCTGCCGCACAGGATGTTGTTGTGAGCTGCTTTTGAACTTTACGCGCAAATCTCACGCTGATCGACCGGCCACAAACGTAGCAGAAGCACGGCGAAATTGTGAGGAGGAAGGTGCGCCTCTGCGGTGAAGCATTGCGAAAGTGGGATGAGTATGCATTCAACATTCTGAGACGCAGAGGCACGCTGGGAGATGACGCCACGTTCGCGCGTTCTGCCCTCCCCTCACCAGACGCTGCAACTCCGTTTTCTTGTGCCTGGGGTGCCTCATTCGCTCGCTCGGTTACGCGCATCGCAGCCGCCGCAAAACCCCTGTACCCTTAAGGCAATGCGCGCTAAAATGTTATTTCGAAACGCTTGTAAATAGCTCTTCATACAACAGAATGCACAAAAAACAGAAGTTACGTCGCTAACTTCTAAGATTCGTGTTTTCACTTTCAGAAAATAGATCTTGAAATTTATTCGGTGGAAACTTATCCGGAATATCGGTAGTTCTGTACTTTTTTTAAACGTTGTACTAAAAGGGGTTTGTATTTTTTTGGTTCACAAAAACATCATCACAATTATTAGGAATTTATTACTAAAAGAGTTCACGCAGATGCCGTAATCGGTAAATTCTCATTGATTGAAAAGAAGGCTCGAATAAAGCATATTGCAGTAAGAATTTTGAAAATCTTTTGCTTTTTGGAATGTGACGGAAGACGCGTGCGAAAATCTGTTTTTGTAAATAGGCTTTCCGGCACCTTTGGCGCCGCTGAGGTGGCACCCGGATCATTTATCTTATACGTAATATTATTGAAAACAAAAAAAATCACACTTTCTTAACGCCTTCTTTGCTTAGCTTCTATATCTTTCCGAGAGGCTGTACTTTCACTAGGCACTTAAATTTTTTAGAAGTGTTAGGAGTCGGAAGAAAGAAATCTGTGCGTCTATGTCAATTACCAAAATAAGGAGTGCCAGCACTTTTGAAAGAGAAGAGGTTGAATGACTCTATATTTGGATGGTTATACGCAGGTTCAGGGTTTGATGCGCACTACACACACAAGCACAGGGAACATTATATATCAGTGCTTAAGTGACTATCTGTGTCCGACGCGCGCTCACTTCACGGTGATCACAACGCGCGGGGCCCAGTGCGCGTAGGGGCAGCGTGGCTTGAAAGGATAAACACCAAAGGTCTTTGGTCGACACCACGTTTATCATTTCCATTCGCCGCATTCAGCACGAATATATGCACCACACTTTGAAACACACTCACTGTCGCGAACACAGTCGTTGGAAAACCCTTGGGGCTTCAACCCGTAGGCCACAGCTATCTTCGGGATAATAAATCAGGTTTACTATATTGTGCCCATTACAGATTATATACACTTCCAAATCTACAACTGCGGCACCTTCAAGTACCAAGTCCGCAAGGACTATGACGACGCCGTTAGGACGCACGTGCTGGCCCCCGTGTAGGAACATTCCATCTGACGCGACGTAACTAAAGGCGACCAAGAACCTAGTTGTCTACTCAAAGAACCAAAACACCACGGGTGCTGTTGCTTCATGGCAAGAGGTTGTGTTCAAAGCCGTTGCATAAACACAAGGGCAAAAAGAGTTCACAATACAATATTCCCATGTTGGTGAGCCGGAGCTGAGACCAATTGGTCGTAAACATAATTCGTTCAAGCAAACTAAAGTGTATGGCGTCAGAACGCGTTTTCCCTTAAGCATATTGTCCGGCTGGGGACAGAACACTATCATAAAATTTATCGAAAATGTTCCCCTAGTGGAAACAGACGCAGAAAAAATTCACAAGCTCAGTTGATGAACAAGCTCCACCCCAAACTCCCAAACCCACAGGAACCTCACATCTTTTCACAAAAGCTACAACTGCAAGAGTTCAGGTAAAAGCATATAAACCCGTGGATTCCTTGCCAGGCCTTGTAGACACCTATCTGTAAGAACCCAAACAAATCAAGAATGCTTTACAGAAAAATGTCACACATCCAACTGCAAATATTTTGAAAACAGCTTGGTCCGGCTTGGTCATTTTGGTGAAATTCTTGTTGTCGGAAAAGATTATTGTGCGCCTTTGTTTGGGTTTTCTTTAATTTAATGTTTAATTTATTCTTTCTTTAACTTATTGACTGCACTCTTCCATGTAATGTACAAGTTTGTAAGAGAACCCATAACTATAAAGATTTCTCTTTTGGCTCGTCCTCTTCAGGCTGGTACAGTTTATCAATCAATCAATCAATCAATCAATCAATCAATCAATCAATCAATCAATCAATCAATCAATCAATCAATCAATCAATCAATCAATCAATCAATCAATCAATCAATCAATCAACGTTTATTAGTGTGCCCAGTAACAGCCGCAGGATATTTGTGCTGGCGCACGAGAAAAACAAAAATAAAAGAAAACAGTCTGCGCAAGACGTGCACGTCTCCCACACTTACAAAGTAAAATACCATTGGTTACACTGAACGAAAATCACACGCTTTCACACACACACACGTACATAAACATACCTTTATACAGGCTGATCAAAATAAGTCCAGATGCTTTTTTTATTTAGGAGCTTTTCTTTATATGAACACAACTTCTACAGTGAGGTGACGCGCCTAGGGGGGACAAAAAGTATAGGGTAATTATTGATATCGGTGGTTTAATAACCTAAAATTGAATAATTATCTTTTTTATTAACTGCAGTAAGCAGGCATGTCTGTGTTCAAAAGTTACACGCAGTCGTGTTTCTTTACAGTTTCATTTGTA
The DNA here is from genome assembly GCA_013339765.2 of Haemaphysalis longicornis. Classification (NCBI taxonomy): domain Eukaryota; kingdom Metazoa; phylum Arthropoda; class Arachnida; order Ixodida; family Ixodidae; genus Haemaphysalis; species Haemaphysalis longicornis. Next base: position 52,188,193 of record CM023452.1, on the reverse strand, counting down.
AGAATTGTTCTAGAGCATTCGTACTCCGAAATGTCGAACTGTGAAGTTTCATTGCCGTTCGAATGATTACGCATCCTAAACAGTAAGGCCGTCGCAAATCTCCTCCTCTTTGTTCTGTGTTTCGATAGCGGTTCCCAGTACTGCACATTGCCATAACGTCAGCCAACACTGTAGGGGTGCCAGTTATCACTTTTGCCTAAGCCTCCACCCCACTGTCGAACTAAACACAGTAAATAGCGCGCACGTCGCTGAAGTGAGGAGCGTTGCGCCGGACCTCACTGTCTTCCATGCGGAATCATGCGAACGGCAATTAAACTTCGCACTTCGATATCTCGAAGTACTGATGCGATAAAATAATTTTGCGAGATGAAATGACTTAGAAACACGATGTCGTGTAACTTTTGGATACAAACAGATGTCCTTACTGCAGCCACTAAAAAGTTTTTCATTTAATTTTAGTTTATTAGGCCAGTGACATCACTAATTACCACCTCGTTCTGTGTACCCAAGGGCGCATAACTTCACTGTTTAGGTGATCTTCACGTAAATCTAAGCGCCTCATTTTTCTAAAACCTGCCGACCTAACTTTGATCACCTTGTACTTATATTGAAATTTAGTGCCTATAGCACGAGGGCAATACACCGGAGTGGTTTCTGGCATGCACACATACTCTCAAAAGAATTATGCAGATTGAATAAAGTAATCAGAAAAAAACAGTGATCTAAGATGGCTTTCACTTGAGATAAACAGCATAAAAAAGAGGGTTATATGGAAACATACGAGAAGATAAAAAAAGCAACAAGAAAATCGAAAGGCAGAAAACGGCTTGTGTTGCTCGTGCTTCAAGACGGAATGACCGCATATGAGTCAGTTGTAGATCATGAAGACAAAAATGAAACAGCGGAAAGGTATGGCATGAAAAGCTCACGGAGATGCTCGCGAAAGACCGCGGGACAAATATTTTTATATCCAAGTGTTCAGAGTAATGGCTGTACAAACAGTCATTCGGTACGGAGGGCACAAGCCCCGCTGACATTTCGGATTATGAAGAGCAACATGTTGCCGTGTCCACTTCTGCGGCACATAGAACAGGATATGTTGTAGCAGTACTTAACAAGGCACTAGCCATGAATAATTTGGAATAGATAAAGAAGATCCACCTTACTCCGCCTGGAGATAGTTCCTGATAACGTCAATGCAGAAGACAATCCTAAGTTATTATTACCGGCGAAGCAATAGTTAAATGCAGATATAGGCTTTTTGGACCCTCTCAGTCAGCATACACTTTGTGTCACGCATGCTATTCCAAATAATACAAGCATACTTAAGCTGCGGGCGACAAATAGTACAGCACAGCTTGAGACGAGAATTCGTATCTTTGAACCACTTCGATATTCAGCACACAACGCCAAGGGATCTAAGAGCCTTACGAGGAATTAACTAGATAGACGACTAGAAGCTCAGCTTGCTCTCAAAATTGACAACAAGATCGTAAACCTCTGACGTACGAGGTAGCACTTCACCATTACTGTCATAGGGTACAAGATATCAGTTTTTCATTTTGTATGTCCTTATCTTAGTTTTATACGTATTGATAAGTTTGTTGCAAGCATACCTGTGCGAAAAGGACGACATTACTGTCTTGAGAGCAGAATAGCTTGCAGCGTTCGAAATTACTTTAAATATATTTGACGTCGTCAGCATATGAGAGAAAATTGCAATCCTTAAACACTGGCGAAAAATCGTTTATAAAGATTGAAAAGAGAAGTAACCCGAGTACAGGGTGCTGATGGCACTACTGGTGGCCTCATGGCAAAGGGAGGTCTGTTCCTTTAAACTCACAAAACATGACCATTCACATAAATAATTGCCTTAGAGGCAAGTTAGGTATGCGTGTATATCGAGTTGAGACAGATTGTTAAATAACATATCATGGCAGAAGACATCGAAAGGCTTACTTAAATCAAAATTACCGACATCAAGTCTGTTCTCTCCCCTCCGCCGTTTCCGAGGCGTGCATCATGAACTTGACAACATTGGAGGTAGTCGATCACTAAGTATAAAAGCTATGCTGCTCATGAATTTTTAGGTGCTCTCCACTGAACGGGAGTAGCATATCCAATACTGTCTCAAAGAGCTTGGAAGCAGCGCATAAAATAGAGATTGGCCTGTATTTCGTGGGGTCCACTTTTGAGCCTGAGTTAAAAACAGGAACAACTCGCGCAGTCTTGCTCCGAGCAAAGAATGGGCTAGTCTTGAGGGAAATTAGAAATATACTTGTCAAGACAAGTAGATGAAGATCACCAAAACCATTAGGTGCTGCTTAGGGAATTCCTTCAGGGCCGCACAAAAATGACGCCTTCATGCGCTTTGGATCCTTCGAGACAAGATTTGCTCAGCTCAACATTTGTGAGCATTTATGGATCCCCAGAGGGAGTTCTTAGGGAAAAGTGCACTTCTGTTACGTTAATCGGAATAGAATGGTTCAACAAAGTAATTAGAAAAGTCACATTAGCTGTCTTCCTTATTATCGACGATTTTAATGTTTCCCTACCGATTTCTAGATGCTTGTGAGCGTACGTGGCCCCAGGAAGCTTTAGCATAACGTGTTGAATTAGCTTCAATTTCGCTGAAGTAACTGTAACTGGACTGGAGCTAACGGGGAATAAGACTAGCTTTTGTTCCCCGTTTTCCTAACCTGTCTGGTAGGTCGATCTTTTCTTCCCAGGACCCTTTTTACTTCAGCGGAAAACAATTACGAAAAATTGCTTTCTTTTCTGTTACTTTAGGTACAAATCTGGTGAAGCCGTCCTGGATAACATCAATGAAAAAAAATCAGTTTGCGTACCAGCGTCACTGAGGTTGTCTATTGGCGGCCAGTCAGTGCCATTAAGAAAGTGAACTAAACCAGCCTACCCCTTACGAGCAAACTTTTAACCACTGCTTCCTGATGTGCGAGCAGGACTGCGGTGGAGGAGAGATACATTACCCGCAGAAATGAGTAAAGGGGGATGAAACTTGTCAGGCTTCACCAGTTCAATAAAACTGTGCGAAAATTCTGCGGCTTCTAAGTTGGTGCAACACCGTTCTTAAACATTCCGACATGAATTCCTAATGGAGTTACACTGCAGTAATGAGGTAACGGGAAAAATATATTTAAATGTCACACTTATGAAGTGTGGCACAGTATGTCTGATTAATTATGTTAGTGTTCCATGAAATCCCAAAAACCTTGAAGTCCCCAGTGATTAGGATTTCGCGATTACTGTGAGATCTTGCAATGTTTTCAATAAAACCTTAAGTATTCTTCAAGTTAATAATTTTCACCGAGGGTGATATGTAATTGGTACACGGCAAAAGGCATTCACCTCGAGAAGATAGCACCTCTTACCAGATGAACTCAGGATATTCTTGAAGGTCAATGCGGTGTTTCCACTTTATCGAACTATAAAGGGCGCAAAGCACACCTCCACTGTTTTGGTAGCTGTGCGAAATATCACGGTCACGACAGAAAACGTGACAATTTGGAGTAAAAAAGGAAGTCGAAGTAATGTCAGGGCACAACCAAGTCTCTTTCAAAATGGTAACAAGAAAACACGATGAAAGAACATTAGCAAAAAAACCTCAGGTGATTTAGATCGAAGGCCACGGACATTACGGTTAAAAAAAGTCGAAGCCTTAATTACCTGTCATTCGGGCGCTTATCTAGATGGAAAATGTTACCATGCAGTTCTCCACGAAAGGCTTGAAGAAACAGCTCCTTGGCCACAGTGGAGGGTCTCTCATTCGCTCGAAACAAATGTCACCGACGGCAACATAAAAGGAAGCAAAGAAGTCATGTCGCGTGTTTATTCGTTTGCACAAAAGCGGCACCCTTCTCCAGCCACCCCCCCCCCTTCCTGTAGACAGGTGTCCAGAAACATAGGCCGAGGTGGTCGTCGGGGCAACTTCGTCACAAACGCTGCTTTTTTGGCGATTGGGACAGTCGACCACCAGCAGCCAAGTTTCGTCACAGGCGCCTACAACCAGCGAACGCGGTTGTGAGCGCGTCAAATCCCAAGCACGTCGTCGGGTGGGGGAGACATCTCCGCACTATCTGAGATGCGGAAGACACCCCCTTCAGGCTTGTGGAGGCAACGAGGGCGGCCAGGAAGTGAAGAGCTATCGTCCGCTTGGTAGGAGGTTTTGTTGCTGACAGGGCGGGGAGTGGTGGGAACTCAGCTAGCCAAGGCGACCCCCGCAACCCTAGTCAATTCAGTGCGCAGTACACTCACATTGCCACGCAGTGTCCTGAGACCATCGGCGTACGCCTCAAGTGGCCTCCGCTGTTTTGTCCCGGCGCAGCCGCTCATTGTCCTCCCCCAACTCGGCGACCTGGTCGGAGATAAAGGAAAATCCCCTCCAGGGAGTCAACAAGAAGGGCGCGCACATGGAGTTTCACATATTACTAAGAAACTCTATTGGCGCGCAAGGCAAGCATCAAGGTGCCAAGGTCAGCGGGTGCGGCCACGATATCAGCCGGGGTAAGGTTCGACGAAGGGGCCGCTGCTGCCGGGGTGATGCCGAAGTCGTCGTGAGCCTCGCCGTAGGGCTAGCCGGTGCACCCAGCAATAAAGGAGACTTGCACGCATGGCAGAGGAAGCGACGTGCACCAGAATTAAATAGAAAAAGCGATTTCCGGCGTCACTGTCTATGCCAAACAACAAGGCTGGGAGAGTATAGGTAATAAGCCTAATGGAGTTGAAAAGAAAGTTGAAATGCGTAGCTGGATGGCAATGCAACTCTGAGGCTCATGCCGCCAGTGTACCATGCCTTTCCGGCGCCAGTACAGCTCGTTGCCTCTAGCTCACTGAAGGTGAACGTAAACAATTTATTGTCACCTTCCACTGCAGAACCAGTACAGAATATCAGAGTGAAAACATCTTTGAGGCTGGTCTCCACGTCGTTGCTGTCTACACTAAGACATGTGAAGACTCACCAGCAATAACCAACCAATCCACCCCGGTGGATCGAACAGGGACGACGACCGCTGCCGTAGGAAGCTTGGACAATTTACCAATTGCGTGCGACCTCGATATTCTCACCCAGAAATGTCACACACCATTTCTACCGAGATAGGCCAATTAGGACAACTGTCATCAGAATGTGGCGGTCAAGAATTGCACGAGGCATGTTGATCTGCGAGGTAAACAGAACGAACACAATTCTAACGCACACACTATGCAAAATGTGGCAGTGACGGTGACATCTGACGTCAGGTTCTTACGCCAGATTCACAAATTCACATTGCCGACGACGTGAAGTACCCGCTCCAGAAAGCCAGTGTAATATTCTAGTATACCCCAATTTTTCGCATAGCAGCTTATAGCAACTGCCTAAATTTCTATGGATTGGTTCCTGTGTTTTCATGAATTTCTTTTTTGTTGTTTCAGATTGAACGGGCTGAATTTCTTGTCGAAAAAGGAGCTCTGCGTCAGAGCATTGTGCTGGATATTCCATTCAGCGGTCAAACTTATACAACAACGAATTCAGACTTGACTTCAGTGTTTAAGGGGCGCTCAGGCCCTCACACAAAAACACAAGGTTCCATGGCCTTTTACGAGGTAAGACGACATATCACAATTCATTCCGATGAAAAAGTACCAGCCACAGTTATTTTGAGTGCCAGTGCAGAAAGAACAAAAGTTCTGTAGCCTCAGCTAACATTTTTATCTCTATGCTTTCTTGCAACCTACGTGAACTATGCTGGTATTTTAAAAGTGACAATGCCAAAAAGTTCCGATGTTATAGACGCTGTTCTATCATTCGAGGCCTGTACAAAGAGTTGCTATAGCGAATCCGTTAAGCAAAAAAATGAAATAGTAAAATAATTATTTATAGAATATTCGCACCGACACCTCTACTATACGCGAGAACTTTAAAAGCAAAACTAACATACCCTTCCAATAATCTTAAAGATCTGGCCTTCCTTAGTTTTCCTGATCCATGTTACGAAGACCGTTTAATCTTTTAAAGGCACAGACCACCGATTTTTTTCGAATATATATTCTCTACCCCAGATGAAAGGGCATCACTTAAAGCACCTTGACGAGAAACGGTATTGCTGATAACGCCCTAGAACTTTTTAAATCGAAATTTTTAGGTCTACTAGCCGTATGTGTCCCTCCCAAAAATAATGGTGGCAACCATGGCATACAGGAGCTCGGCAACATACTTTTGTCTGTATGCGAATGAAAAACTATATTTAAAAACTTGTCCCCACCCATAAAACTTTGAATCGCAGGATTCTCTGCTTCTTTATGTTTTTTTTTAATGCAACGGTCTATTTTCACGAATGCGCCAATTTTTGGGATAGACAATAGGTATAATCTAGCGGCACGTTGTAGTGGTGGGAAGTTCGATCGTCCCGGGGTGCGACGTTTTTTTTTTTAACCTTCCGTTGGCGTAAGTGCAAAATGAAATCAAATATTTTGGCAGAACAAACGCCCCTGACTCCTTCACTGGGTCTGTTTACTGAACGATGCCGTTGATTCTGGGTATGGAGGCATGAGTTAGCACACTGATAGCAACCCAGCGACGTATGGCAGCGTGTATTGAAAATTTTTATAATAATTTTCAAAAATACATATACAATTTACCTTCTACAAATACTTGTGTTAAAAGGTTTTCAATACGTAAAATAAACACTTCAGCAGTTACAGTAGCTGCTAGATTTGCAGGTCACGTGACAGGGACCCGTATTTCAGTGGCAAGTTTCGACACTACGAAACGCCATCCTTCCGATGTCAGGAAGTTTCTTGCCGAATTAAAATTATTTCCGCCACTTTGTTTAGAAAATGCTTGTGGTTAGCGGGTTATACAAAACTCTGGCTTTCATATGAAGTAGAGGGCAAATGGGGGACAAAAATCGGTTGTCCGTCTCTTTAAGCGAAAAAAGAAACGTAAAAAAGTAACAAGGAAAACTGAACACATAATATATAAAAAAAATTACAAAAAAGACCCTGAAGAGGATGCGAAGCATCGTGGCGGTTACGTGTAGTTCCAATGTGTTGCCGTTATGTTGAGTGATCTGGTTTTTGCTAGCGCCGGAGGGAATTCCGCGTCCGGGTCCACACCGGTGGCAAAGGCACGCAAGTGCTGTTGTGCTACGGTGAGTAGGCGGTGGTTCTGGATGCGCGGAAACTCGTCCATCATGTTCTTGTCGATGTTGTCTGTGTGGTAGTATCGGTAGTCTCCGTCAGCTTTGGTAATGTAAAGGTTGTTGACATTGGTGCACCGGCTGAGAGCAATGTACACGCCCTCCTCTTGGCAGCCTTGTCTTCTCGTTCTTCTTCTTCTTCGGCGGTTCCCATACGGGAAGATGACGACGGTGGTTGAACGCGAAGCTATCTCGTGATGGATTCTTTGTTTGGCCGATCCCTAGGGGCATCCTTCCACAATCAGCATCAGAGGCGCTGCGGACGGGGCTGGTTGAGCTGCAAGGCGCTTGGCGCTTCCCCCCACAGCTTTCCCACGGGAAATTCAGCGTCCCCCTCTAAAGTTTTCAGTTCATCGTTTCCGTTGACGTTCAGCTTCGCGTGCCTTTGTTGTATCAGTAGCTTCTTGACGTAATTTGAATGAGTCAAGGACATAAGGCGCGTTCGTAGCAATTGCTCCTGTCCCGGATTTGTAGCGTAGTGGGAAGAGCACCGCATACCTCCCGTTGCGGCCAGAGATTCGCGGGGTCGAAACCGGGTGCCGCTAACTATTTCTTTTTTTATATTGTAGCATGGCGGAGCTGTGGGTGTAAGGAGGAAAGTTGCGCATGCGCAGTGAGCGTATGGACGGCGCCATCATCAACGACGCAGGACCAGGCGAGCCTAAGAAATGCTCCGCACTTAAAAATAAATGAGACCAAGCTAAAAACAAAGCACTTCCCGACACATTTTTTTGTGAAACTTGCTTGCACCAAACAGATTTAATATATTTGGCGTAACTGAACTCACAATTAGGGATAGAAAAATGGGATAGTTGGTTAGACAATAATAGATACATTTTACTAGCGCAAAAGACGGTCCACACGAGTAAGATACACACAGGGCGAACGTTAGGCATCAACCTTGGCGTCTAGAGTTCCTCCTGAGTTTTTCTTACTCGTGTAGTCCGTCTTTTGCGCTAGTAAAATGTACCCATTATCGTTGAACTCTTAAGAATGTGAGCAAGAGAGCGATAGCCCGTAGAGTGAAAAGCCACGATCCAGTATGCTTAATGTAGGGGGTCGACAACCTCTGCCATTTTCTGCGGCGATGTGTTTTCTCTCATCAAAGCAAACCAAGAACGGACGGCATTTTTACCATACATGCCGGCATAGTACTAGCAATACTAGTTTCAGTGGCTGCTTACAGAAAGTCTGTGCAATGGTTATTCGCAGGACAAATTTTTGGAATCCAATCAGAAGGTCTTGTTAAAACTATCCGTAATCGTATCTAGATGTACAGCCAAACAATGTACCAGTTCATAACATTAAGGCATCGCGAATATAGCCTTTAGTATAAAAATGAGTACCAAGCCGGCCGGCTCCACTAAATAATTGGTTTTCACCGTCCCCACTTGCGAAACGCAAGCAACATCCACAAGGGGTTGCTCCCAAAATACATCTGAATGCTAACCTGGAAATAAGTAGCCTGTACGACCTGGATGCAAATTATTCTACTCGCCCCCATCCGGAACCTTGAATTTTCGTGGATCATGGTAAACGCCTCCAGAACCACGGAAAGGTTAGGTGATGATTAGTTCAAAGCACTCTCTTCCCAGGCAACTGAACAATACCTGAAAATTATCCTCATTACCGTGGTAGCCTCCAAATACTTGTCACTCTTCAAAATGTTTGCCCTCACCTGGCTCTTACCTTAAAGATTATTCCGTCTTGGACGAGTTCTGGCGAAGTAATCTATTGCCAATTATTGCACGTATCCCGCAGACTATCTGGCAATGGGTAAATACTGCTTGTGCCTAGCTAATCAATTTCATACGACATTGAGGTGTCCAGTGCAACACAGCGTTCTCTTTTTAGGGCGCAAGCCCTCAGGCCCGGCTCGTTTCTCTTCCTTCCCTGGCTGTCACCTAGCGAACGAAGGGGAGACGGAAAGTAGACGAGATAGCGCGAGCAAGAAAGCGGGGAGGAAAGTACGGCGAAAGTGCGAGGGGTAGGGCAATATGCCGACGCCCTGCGAGACGTGTGGGAAAAGAGCGCTTTAACGCTAGTGCGCCCAAGAAGTGAGACGGAAAACCTATCATTCATTACCGCAAGAGTCTTGTCTTTCAAGTGCAAAAACGTGCACGAGCTCAGCACGCGCTTCGTGCTACACGTACATTGGCCCTTCCTCGTACTATGCGTTGCATAGCTCATTCGAACCACGCGACATTTGCACGACAGGGTAAACCCGATTTACAACAATTTGGAGGGCGGCAACGCGTTCTGCGGTAACGCCAGAGTAGAGTGTGTGTCGTCATGCGTTCGCTGATGACGCGGTTATTTACTTAGACATAGAAGCTGTGCTCCGTGACATAATGACTGCAGTTCGCGTTGCGCTCAATCCTCGCATTATTGAGTGCCGTAGTCATCATTGTGTAATATTTATGTACCCTCTACCTTTCCCCAGTTTGGTTACAACCCGAGAAATACAAACTTTGGCAGGAAGGAGATGTCGGTATCCAGATAAGAAAACCGCCGGTGGTTATAGGGCTAGGCGTGATTTCTCACATAATTATTTAAAATCAGAGATATTCTCCCCCAACAGGCATTACAAAAACGTGTGGGTGTCTCTCATGCCATTGATTTATGTTGTAGAAAATTGTTGTCCTGTTTATGAAAAGTAAGTCTGCGCGTGGTAATCTCAGCAATTACCATGCGCAACCTATAATTTTGAATTTGGATCTTTTTTGTAAAACCCTGTACAAAATAACGCTTTTGTGAATCACATTCGTACCTGTTTGGTACAGGTGTGCGACCATATTAAATCTGGTTGGAAATGGGAACGCTATGGCGAAGAGGCTTGTTCTTTTCTGAACCTCGGGAACGAGTATGTGGCATATGAAGATGAACGGAGCATTCAGCGGAAGGTAAGACTCCAAATGTTATTGGTTTTACTCCGCGACAAATATTTGTGCTGTAGCTATGCCTGCAAAACGGTTTAATGATCAACCGACATACCTTTTTCTGCGCTGGTTTTAGCGGTGTGTATCGGCGTTTTTGGCTTGTAGACGTGAGTGTAGTTATACTTCTGTATTATGCAGTTGTATGTGTTCGCGAGCTTTATTTGCTAGGTTGCAGGACACCTATTAAAACCTTTTCTTTCCTATGCGTCCTCGAAAAAGTGCTGCTGGTAACATCTGCGACTTGATGAGGCTTCGAAGTGTCTTTTGTCGACCATTCAAGATGTACAAGGAGCGGTACTTTTATACGCTGCAGACACATATATTGTTCGTAGTACGTAGGGCAAATTTGGCTTGTCTGTATCAATACATTTCAAACCTTTTTTTTCAGGCAAGAATGGTTATGGGAATGCAATACCGCGGAGCCGCTGTGCGGACTGTGGACGTTGACGATATCACCGGTACTTGCACCAGAAAGTCTTACCTCCTGAAAGCACTTCGGGAGCAGCTAGATGAGAGGACGTACTACGTTCACTTCCACTACAATCCTCGGAACACAACGTGGTCAAACAAAACCAACGATGGATATGCCAGTGAGCCAACGGGTTCCTTCACGCAGCCAGCTATGACGTACGCCGCTTCAGTATCAAAGAACAGTCACTCTACTACGGCTATTCCACCCACCACGCGTGTGTTCGAGGGACCTGGCGTGCCGCAACGTTCGAAGCCGTTTCTTCCTGGATTTTATGCGCTAACGTCTAGCTCTACTAATCTTCCTTTGTCCACTGCAAAGCCAACAATGACCACGAAACCGCCGGTTTCTAAAACTACTCCGACTTTAGACGCTACGCACAAAGAACCCGAGTCAAATATATCTTGGCCGGAACCACACAAAAAAAGTTCAAGACTGCCCGGGGATACACCTGCGGTGCATTTCAACGAGAATCAAACGTCACCTGCTACACCGAGTTATATTTCGACATTTACAACAGCAATGTCAAAAGACCAGCAGAGAGCTAAAACTAGTGTCTCGAATGCAAAAGTGGAAACCACGGCACCATTTATAGAAGATCTACGGGCAGGACATACCTCCACACCTGAATCTCACTATTCTAGAGGTCCTCCCATTGCTGAAGTTGCTACTTCTTCAACCGAAAAGTCAAGGACAACATCAACAACAGAAACAATCGCTCCTAAAGAAACTATTACAGCAAGCAGTTCCCTAATACATGGGAGATCACATTCCCCAGAAATACTGGAATCAGAAAAACCAATCACGCCCGAAGGCATTTCTCTTTCAACGACTCAAAATATTTTGATGCACAGTGTGAGTAGAAAGCCGTCTACGTCCAGAACATCGACGATCGATTACGAAACTACGACTTTACAAAGTGTGCAAAACACTTGCAAAGTTGCTTACGGTCACGTGCTTGTACCACACGAAACTGATTGCCGCAAATTTTACCAGTGCGCTAATTCTATCCCACATCTCAAGAGTTGCCCTCCAAAGACAGTGTTCGACAATACATGGCAGGTGTGTAACTGGCCCAATCTTGTCAATCGCCCAGAATGTAAGTTATAAAAACCTCAAATTCTTGGATTGCTTTGTGGTTTTGAGCTTCACTGTATCTTTAAATTTGCATAAATACGAAGAACTCGCTTCAACGAGAACCTACATATTTTCTGCGAACTGATGTCTGATTGCAAAAGGTTCACGTAAGTAAGAAAAAATGGTAAGTACCGTTCGCGTACTGTGCTAGAACAACATAGTAGGAATAAAACCTAAATGCAGCGGGTTCAAATGGCCTGGAACCGATGACTGGAACCGTGCAGACGAAGGTAGAAATCCCTTCGCATTTATTCATATACAGGTTGACACCTAAATTAGGGCGTTCTCTGCCCGTAGCTATTTGTTAACTGCAAGAAATTCGATTGCCGAGAGTTGCAGAAAAAAGGTGTTTATATTCAACCAATATAAGTATGCTAATTTGATCGTTGCTTTTCCAGCCCTACTTGCCTACAGATCAATTCCATTCGTCGAACAATTTAATCTGTACCACATGAAGAGTTGAGGCACATAACGGCACGTAAAAGCCGCAAGCAAACACACGGCACTGACTATTCCAACCTTTGCCACGTTGAATACATCAAAGTTTTTAATAAAACATTTAAACAGGTGCATTTCAGAGGCTGCTCCTAGGCATTTTGAGCAATAATGACACAAACTCAAAATGGCTTTTAATGATATATTTGAATCGTCGAGACATTCACTTGAGAGGTACACTACAAACGAAAATCCACCACACTGCTAAACCAACGAGTAATGTATCGCTCAAAATTTTCCTCACAGTGACAATGAATGCGGATTGAGCCAGGGTCAACTCATTCTAAGCCATGCACACCAACCGACGGTCATTGAGGGGACCCGCAGTCAATTCCTACTTGTCATTCATGTACAGGAGCATCCCCAGTGATTTCCAATCATTCGTTTCTTCCCTAGCCGCTTTCGACGTCAAAGGGCCGAAAAACGCTCAAGGAACCGGGCCCAAGGGCCTACCGTAAACGTGATAAGCTTCGTGGAAGACGTTCTGCAGTTGAGCACACGAGCGGGTCCGCTGGCCGCTGAAGAAACTAAGGTGCGGGCCCTTGTGAGAGGCGTGAGGAGCGACATTTTCGGAGGACTCGTTCACAAGCCGCCGACGACCGTTGATGAGTTGCGACGGAAGCCACAAACATTGAACAGGTGCTAGCAGGGAGGAGCAACCATTACCTCAGGTTACTGGCTTGCCCCACAATTGCTGCTTGCACTACTACTCGCCTCGACCTGAGCAGCACCAATGATTGCTGTCTTCGCGAGATCATCCGCGGCGGTGTGCTCCAAGAGGAGCTAAAAAAGCTGTATCCAACGCGCGAGTGACCTGCTTCAGTATTGGTTGCGGAAGCTGTAAGAAAAGTGCAGTGAACCTTTGCACACAGAATTCCGGTGGATGTTAGCCACCAACGTCTCTATGTGACGTTCGTCACGCCGGCTTTCCAGGCCGCTCCGTCAGTCGCCGATCCTTACTCAAACCTGGCACCACAGCGGGTGGCTTGGTGAGTCGCCGAATATTTCACCACCGGGGCCACAGCAGCGTCGCCCGCGAAAAACGGATGCGTGGCAAACACGGGATAACCGAAGACTGTTTCCCCTGTTGGGACCCAGACCATACCTGTCACCGCTGCCGCTGCCGCTACCGCGAGCTTGGACTTCCCAGGTTCCGTCCAAGCGACCCGTGCACACGTAACGGTCAGAGACCCCGAGAAATCGAAGTATAGCTTCGACGCTCAACGCGGGCGCCCCCAGCCTCTCCTCGAGGACCTCGTTCACCGTCGCCCCATAGCCCACCTTCGTCTATTCACTTGTCTCGCCGGGAAAGCCTTTCACCCGTGCCTCGTCGGAGGAAACTAAGTACGGCAATACCTGGAGGTGGCGTGGCCGACGACGAAAGCCATCAAGAACCTACACAAATGTTGCAAAGCTCTCACTCCGACTCCAGCAACCCTTTCATCCGTACTGCTGCGCCATTAAACAACCTCTCGGTCACTATAGACGGCTTCGGCACGACGGCGCTCATTGACACTGGTGCTGATAACTCATTTCTGAGATGTAGGCTTTCCCGTCAGCTAGGTAAAGTGGGATGTCCCGGATATACGTACCACCGGAATACTCCTCGTGATGCCTGTGGGACTGTGCACTGCCCGCATCAAGAACCACGGAGAGCTATGCCCTGTGAAGTTTGTCCTTCTGGAGAAATGCTCCCGAGACATCATTTTAGGTATAAACTTCCACTACGAGTATGGTGCCGGCATTGATCTGGGCTCTAACAGCCTCACGCTGCGGATGTCGGACGCATCACGGAGCCACTCCGTGCCGAAGTTTTGCCTCGGCTAGGGTATTACAGTAGCAATGTGAAGGTGGCCTCCGAGGGACAGTGATTTCTTACTGGTGCATGTGGACACGTTCTCTGACGGAGAATCACCCTTAGAAGGAAGTATCCAGCTTCTTCTGGAGAAATGAATCGGGGTCACCAGACGCCTACTGTGGCTTCAAAATCGATGTGCAGATGCTGTCGTGACAAATTTTCGAAACGAGTCGCAGCACCTGACCAAGAGCTTGTTAGTAGCCAAGGTGGAATGCATCGCCGAAATCTCAGCTGTTGACGTAGTGCCCGACGCCGGTACATCGTACCGGCCGGAAACGCCAGCAATTCTGGAACTCGACGTGAACTCAAAACTTTCGGGTCAACAAAGAAGTGAGTTTCTTTCACTGCTCGACAAATTTCGTCACAGTTTTGCTACCCCGTCCGGAGTCGGCCGAACCACCATTGCTAAGCACCGGATTTTGACTGATGACGCCACGCATCCAACTCGCCAACCGCCGTACGGAGTTTCACCCAAACAACGAGAAGTAATACAAACCCAGGTGAAATGCATGCTGAAGAACGATTTGGTCCAACCATCTAACAGTCCCTGGCCTGCTCCAATGATGCGTTTGATCAAAAAGAATGGCACACTGCGGTTTCGCGTAGATTATCGGCGGCAAAACAAAACAACAAAGAAGGAACCGTACCCGCTTCAACACATTGATGACACTCTCGATCGGCTCCGCCAAGCCCGCTTCTTCTTGTCAATATACCTGAAGATTGGGTACTAGCAGATTGAGGTCGAAGAGCGGGATCAAGAAAAGACGGGCTGTACTACCCCAGATGGGTTCCTTGAGCTGAAAGCAATGCCTTTTCAGGCTATATACAGCCCCAGCGACTTTGCAGCGTGTAATCGACACCGCTCTCGCCGACATTAAATGGCAGACTTGCCTCATTTATCTCCATGACGTCGTCATCTTTGCAGGTACGTTCGACGAACACTTACAACGACTTACAGAAGTACTGAAGTATCTCGAAACCGCCGGCCTTACGCTCAATCCAAAAAAATACCGGTTCGCGTACAGTGAGCAGAAGTACCTAGGCCACATTTTTACCAGCGCAGGTGTAAGTGCTAACCCAGCGAAAACATGCCGCGGTTCGCTCCTTCCCAACACCATCTGACAAGTCGGCAGTGAGAAGGTTCCTTGATCTGTGAGCTTACTATCGCCTCTACATGACGCACTTCCCTCAGATAGCTCACCCACTGACTTACCTTACAAAAGACGGGTCCCGTTCGAGTGGAAGGAAGATCAATATCGCGCATTCGAGGAACTGAAAACATTCTGCAAACGACGCCTGTCTTAGGCCATTGTGACCACGAGGCAGAAACAAGTCCATACTGATGCAACTAGCGCGGGACTTGGTGCTGTGCTCATACGAATGCTGGATGGCCCTGAGCGAGTTATCGCTTACGCGAGCCGTAGGGTAGCCAAAGCGGAACAAAACTATGCAACTAACGAAACGGAGTGCCTTGCAGCCATTTGGGCAGTTACAAAGTTTCGTGTCTACCTGTATGGTCGTCCATTCTGTGTAGTCACAGATCATCATTCATTGTGTAGGCTTGCCAACCTGAGGGATCCCTCCGGACGACTTGCCGGTGGGGGCTCCACCTTCAAGAATTTGATTTTTCTATTATTTACAAGGCTGGCCACAAACACAGTGGTGCGGACTGCCCGCCCGTCTCGGGCCCCCGTGGAAGTCGCTAAGACGGAGGTCGATGATGACGACGCCTTTCTGGGAACACTACACGGCTCGAATATTGCAGCACTGCAACGACAGTACCGTGAGCTGCAAAAACGTATGGCATACTTTCAAGGCCAACAAGTTGACCTTCCCAAAGATTTCTCCCGTAACATTTCCTCCTTCCGTCTTCGACAGGGCATCCTCTACAAAAAGAGCTTCGACTCAAATTGCAGGTTGTGGCTTCTCGTCGTCCCAGGCAGCCTTCGCGACGAAATTATCGGAGCTTCTTATGACCACCCCACCACCGGATATCTTGGAAATAGCTGCACACTAGCACTGATACGAGGAAAATACTACTGGCCGCGTCTTGCGAAATCACTCCGTCACTACACGCAAACATGGCGAGAAGGCCAGAGGAGGAAGAAGCCGCCAAGAAAGCCGGCTGGATTTCTATATTCTATCCAGCCCCCGCTAACAGCTTTCGAACAAATTGGCATTGATCATTTGAGCCAATTCCCCATGTCAAACTCAGAAAATTGGTGGATTGTCATAGCGATGGATTTTTAACACGTTACGCAGAGTCTAATGCTCTTTCGCTCGGAAGAAGCTCTAAAATACGGAAGTTTTCATTGAGTCAAATTTTTTTGCGGCATGGGGCTCGCAAAGTGTTTTTCAGAGACCGCGGCTTTGCGTTCACGTTCAAACTGACGCAGGGCATACTATGCTTGAGTAATACCAGCCACCGTCTAACAACACCGTACCATCCCCAAACGAATGCACTTACAGAGCGCCCCAATAAGGCAAAGACAGATATGATCGCCATGGACGCATACGTCAAGCACCGAATAAGGGAAGAAGTGCTCCCATTTGTGACCTTTGCGTACAACACCGCGATCCAAGAAATGACCGCATTTTCTCTATTTTATTTGGCGCACGGCACACAAGTATATACCATGCTCGACGTAATGCGGCCCCACTTGCCCAGCGACCATACCCGCGAAGAATCTGAAGTAGTTTCACAGCGCGCTGAGGAAGCAGGACAACTCGCAAGAATCAGGATTCAAAATGAACAATCCGTCGACGCTAACCGCTACAACCCCCGTCGACGAGATATACATTTCACCCTTGGTGACCGAGTTTCGGTTTGGACACCCGTACAGCGCCGTTGTCTGAGCGAGAAGCTTATGAAGCGGTACTTCGGCCGCCTATATAATACTCCCCCGTATTGGCGACCTCAATTATGAAGGTACATTGTGCACAGCCTCCTGTCGAAGGCGAACAACCGAAGTGGTACATTTCGTGCGTCTTAAGCCTTACTACGACTGTTGAGGCATGGTCTACGCACCCAAGTATCGAATTGTCAGTGTTCCATCTTGCAGCAGTTTGTTCGCGTTCAACAATGTCCTTTTGTTGTGCCTAGCATCGAGTCGATGCCCTTTCAGGGTGGGAGGGTGGGGTAATTCCGACATTATCATCATCAGGAAGTCAGAGAAGAGATCCCGTGACTATCACCATCAGCGAGTGAGAAAGGAAGACGACAACGATCGGGCAAGTGCATGTCCAAACGGGCTCTGGGCTGCAGCTTTGAGTTTAGACGCACTAAATCTTATTTATGCCTTCGTAGTTGGAAGTAACAAGTGTCATTCGTGACAATAATAATGATGCCGCGTACGTTGGTGAAATGGTGGCGTCTTTCAGAGGAAGCTGCTTGCATTGCAATGCTCGAACAAGTACATTATTCATAATGTTTGTTGGATCGAAACAAGAAGACAAGTATCAGAAGCCCCGAACCCCAGCCCCACCCTATCGTTCCTGTTACTGATACATTCAACAAGATTATGGCATAAACATATTAAAACGTAACGTTCTTCCCGGTATATAGCAATGAAATGTTCCGTGACCCGTGCCTATGCGCGGGCCAAGAGCAACGGCAACTTCAAAATCCTGCCTTCCATGAGTTGTTTTCGTTGTGTTATGCAAGGCATCCTGACTTCGCCAATGCTCCAGCGGGCGCCTTGATTTAGCGGCATAGTACTCTTCCTGTACTGTACTTTGATGCAGAACAATACAAACTAACATGAAAAGGCATGCCGTCACATTCGACGGGAAATCGATCAGAAGGGCGGGTTTCTCTTTACTATTTCTCATTGTTTCCATTGTGCTATTATTGTAAGCACCTTGTGATTATCTTCTGCTTATTTGTATTTTACTTTTTTCCTTGGTTTCCCCCTTTCTGTCTTTTCTTCGCGTGTTTGGCAGTTCGTTTTTTCTGATTATATTATCGCTTTAGTGTTGGATTTTTTTATCTATTTTAATATGCTCGAGTGCAACATCCCTTCAGATTACCCGATTTCTGGCAATGTCTCCACATGGGCATGCGCCGCGAAGCGAGGAACAACCGCAATCATCGGCGAACACTTGCAGATACACACCTGCGACGCCTAGGAATGTCATTAGATCTTACACTGCGTTTTCTTTCAGGGACAGAAAAATTGTGGGCTACTGCAATAAGGATGTGTGTCACGCGTCCCCTCAGTAGTGGCAAAGATGGCTCATCTGCCGGGCTAGTAGTATTTTGTTTTCCCACTCCTCTTTCTATTTTCTCTCTGTTTGCCTTACAGGACATCACTTGTTTTATGTGAATAAAGGTTATGTGTCTGTCTCTCTCTTATCTCCCCTAATGTGTCTTTCCTATTTTTTTTGCGACGAAAACAGTCTTTGTCAATCCCCCTAAGTGAGCATGTGTAATTCCACTGGCCTGGCGCCCAACGACACGAGACAAATGACCTGCCGGGCCTCGAAAGTGCTCGACATTTATTATGCACTTTTATGCATAACACAAAAGGGAGACGAATATAGAGGGTTTTCTGTAACTTTCACATTCATACTGCAAACACTGAATTACAAGTAAGCGCATTCCCAGGTGGCACAGAAAGTGTGTCCGAAGACCGGCCCGTCTATGGCCGCTTTCTGGCATGTCCGCGCAGCATCCAGGTTCTGGCAGCCACTGATCATACCATGAGCGGCCAACATTCGGCAACCAGCGCTTCGGTATTTCTCCGGCCGCCCATGTTCAGACGCAAAACGGCAGCTACCCGGCTGCCACATATTCAGTTTACATTCGGCTGCCGATGTTGGGAAAGAGAACGGCCAAAGTACGGCTTTAGGGCATCCGTTTTTCATTCGGGAAGCGGTGTTCAGCAGAAGCACAGAAAACGACGGGCCACAGAATATCCGTATTCTTGTGGCCGTCGATGCTCGAAAGGAGACAGGCCGGAGCGCGGCTGCCTTCCATTCGCTCTTGCAACGGTGAACCGCACGTCCGGCGGCAGAATATTTGTTTTCTTCGGGCAACCGGTGTTATCCAGGAGACCGGCCGACGCACGGCCCCGGGATGTACAATTTTCATTCGGGTAGCGTTTCTCGGCCGAATTACGGCAAGCGAATGGTCGCAGAATTTTTGGCAACCGGTGTTCAATAGGAGACCAGCCTGCGTAAGGTCTAAGATTATACGTCATTCTTGCGGTAAGCGGCTTACAGCCGAACAACGGCACGGGTATGGGCGCCGAGAATTCGCCCACAGACGTGTTTGGAAGTGGATGCGCCGGTGTAGGACCAGCTTTTCCCTGTGTGAAGAAAGAGTTGTTATGGAGGCCAATGACATAGACACGTTTTTCATTCATTCGGTGTTTCTACGTTTTAAATGAACGAACTTTCGTTTGTCAAACAGTAATGAGTGGTCTAGGTGAACGGGCAAGGTGCAAGGACTCAGTGGACATTAGTAGGGAGCCTTTGAGGCAATCGGAATGCCATTTATTGCCACAATAAGACTGTGCCACACCGACGGGTGAGCTAAGCCTCGCCAGTCATAGACGCTACCACACCTCGCCCGCCAGCTTCGTCGACGCATCAGCTCGAGACTATTCGTCCCCTCAAGAAATGGAGACCATTGGAGACATCAACCCGGCAGAGAAGTTCGACCCGAGGTGGCGGTGGTTCACCAAAATAGGTGGGCTTAAAGGGCGTCGAGCAAGCGGCCGCCACGCAGGGGCTCAACCGGCGCCATGTTGAGGACTCCCCACCAAAGAAAGGCAAGGGCGCGCACAAGCGCAAGCTTGTGGCTATTCTTCTTACAATAATACTGCGGAAAACAATGCTGCACTATTTTGTTGGGGATAAATGTTGAAGAGACTAAACTCACGCCATTGTAGGCTCAACTTTGTGCCCTGCTTCATGGGATTTAATGACTGTTTATTTAGAAACACGTGTTACTTGAAATCTGCCATAACAAGGGAGCCTTGTGAATCACGAATCCGGCAGGTTGTTGAGTTCACGCACGATTTGCCTGTAGCAATAGATAAGCTTAAAGTAGTTGACTGTATTTCCTTGTAGTGCAAAAAAGCATTTGGAGGTGTTCCATATCAGCTTCTTGTTAATACATTGCGGAATATAAACTGAATGAATCGGTTATTGCTTGGATAGCCAAGTATATCTCTCTAAGATAGCAGTCGCTCACTCTCAATGGTTGTTCGTCTGGATATGTTCTCGTGACCTCAGGAATTCCCCAAGGGTCAGTTGCTGGCCCTCTTTTTTCTGTTATATATAAATGTTATTACTATTGGCCTCAAATCTTCGATCAAAATGTTCGCGAATGACTGTGTAGTTTACAGGACTATAGCGAATGAACCTGATGCCGAATTACCTGCAGCATGATTCTAATTTAATAATATCCCGTTGTGCTGACACAGAAAAGTAGTTGAGTGTTAAAAAGTGTGTTAACGTCACTTTTATAAGAAAATTTTTATTCGAGTTGAATACGTATACCGTAAATTACACTGCTTTAAGAACTGCCGGGGAATATACATGACTAGGAGTTTGTTTACCGATAGGTGTAAGAGCTTAAATAGGCGCGTTCACAACACAAAAGTTACGGATGCACGTGTATTTGACTTTGTGACATAAAATTTCAGCGAACCTGCATCTACTTTAAAAGAACAGCCTTATTTTACTCATGTGCGCGCAATGTTCGAGTGCGCATGTGTTTTCTGGGATCCCTACACCAAAGAGCTGGTTGATACGCTCGAAAAGATAGAGAATAGGGCAGTGCGATTCGTATTAGGTAATTGGCACTGTCAACTTTACATGAGGGAACGTAAAAGTAAAATAAATGGTAAGACTGGAAAGATCAGAGACGCAAGCTCAGGTTGAAATTTTTTCGCAATATCTATCATTCGAAAACTGGAATAGAAGGGGAGAAGTATTTCCAAGCGCCATTCTACATATCCCAAAGTGGGACCGCTAGCTCAAAGCAAAATATTAACTTTCCTTTAAGCGTGACGCCTTGCGCGATTCATTTTATCTTAGATAAATACCAGTGTAATTATCTTCCACGCTTGATTATAGTAACTGTTTATAATGACGGTTTTCACCGCGCTTTGTTGAAATATTTTGTTATTTGGTCTCATATTTGATGCTTAGTGCTATTTATCTCCTCGCTGTAATGCATGCAAAGCAAGAAGGCATAAAATAAATAAATAAATAAATAAATAAACTTCCGGAGCCGCAAGTTTGCCTCCGACGGATTGAGAACCTTACGCATTCAAACTTGACCAATGAAATACTTATTGTTCTATTCGTTGCAGTATGCAAGGTTGGCTGTATGAATACTACCATTCTATGTTATTGCTCTTAAACCAATTATAAAGCTCTAGTTTTACTCCTTTCCTTGTGTGAACACACAGGGATACAACTGCCGCCACCTGAATCAAGGCGTCATTCGCAACGCGTCTGGAATTTTTTTACCGTAGTACGATATTAGAGGAAAATTAAGTTCTTAATAAGTTCTTAATTTAAGTTCTAAAATTAAGTTCCTAAATTAACAACATAAATACATTGAAAATAAAAGCATTTCTTCGATCTTTCCTAGGATCAGCCTTGTGAAAGATCATCAGAGAAGTTGATCGAGAAAAATTCTTTGCAAAAAATTGGCAAATACTGGACATACTTTTTGTGTGAAGGGAACTATATTGTATGCTTGTCAGCTTTTGCGGAGTACCAAAACGCTTCGTAAACGCATTCGCGCCGGTTTTATATACAACAAACCTGGTCACGCAACTGTTGTAAAAATAGTTGATTTAGTCAGAGCATGAAAGTGCTCAGGAAGATTGTCCTAAAATAAATTGGCTAAAAGTTGCACTTTCACTCTTCGTAACATTCAACAGCCTCTGTACCCCCCTCCTTTCTCATTTTGCAGCTAAGCCCCCCGCAGATGATATCAGGACATGGACAATACATCTATTCCAGCTCTACAAAGAACGGAATATTTTCTGTATTCGACAGTAAAAGAGGCACAGCAATAAAGTGTCGACGATTTGTGGACACTGTTTAATAAATGAATTTTGATGTAAACTGACGGTGATTATTAAGCAAGGCTGCACTGAAGGCTGGACGGCTGGTGGTTTCGCGCGGGCTCACTTTGATGTGCCTGCATTGGACCCAAAATTCTGGGTTTGTGCCGCTGCACAGCGCGACTGAGTCATCTGCTCGCGCGACATGCAGTGACCGACCTCAGTACAGTTAACGTGCTTTGGCTGAACTAGTCATCTGCTTGCGCGAAATCCAGCGACCGGCCTCAGTACAGTTAACGTACTTTTGCTGAACTCCAATTCCCGTAGCACGGCCGTATTTACGGCAGCTTTAGTCCTGCTGGAGTACGACGACCGAATCTCGGCTATCCCCCGGTGGCCGTACTTCGGCGGTTCACTGGTGGCGTCAGAATGGCAGGAACCCGTATGGCTGGAATGTGGCCGTATGAACGTAAGCCGGTCGACTGGCCGACGGACACTGGCCGTTGGACAGCCATGGGAATACGGCCGAGTACGGAAAAAGCACGCACAGAAAATCACCGTCCAAAGTACACCTGCTTAATTTAGGCCGAACAGACCTGTGCTGCCTGGGTAATACAGACTCTCGTAATCAGGGTTTCGTTCCGCAGTAAATCATGGCCTGCCACTTAAATTTTCTTGGGTATTTATTTTAAGGTGCTTAGGGGTGGTAGCCCGTGCCACTCGGACTACTTGGGGTGAAGGGTAATTATAAAGTGTTACCCTACAATTTTCCGTACTTGAACAGATATTTAAATATTCACATCAAGGCGATCAGCAACATGTAATCACAACTCTTCCGCCTGAACTAGGTTTCCCAAAGCGGAGGAAACGGCCGTGTTAACGTGTTTTGATCAGCTCGAGAATGATCACGTTACCAAATTTACAGTCAGTGACTCTACCTTTACTAGAAGAATTAGTTTTAAACGAAGACATAACTGCCTTTCAAAGGGTTCAAATAAACCCCGGGGAGCCGAGGGGAGGGTTCAGTGGGGAGATCCCAGTAATATTAAATGCAGAGCATTTCAGTAACTCACGATGTCAACCGCGTTGACGTCCGTAGTCCGCACCGCACCCCTCCCTACTATATAAAAAAATACTATCCGGCGCCCGGTTTCGATCCCTCGACCCTGCGGGCGGAACGCAATGTACATGGTGCTCTACCCACTGCGCCACAAAGCCGACGCAGAATGGAATGCTACGAACGCGCCTTATATCGTTGACTCATTCAAATTACTGCTGACGAACGCTCTCTCGTCAGCAGTTGCCACAAGTGCAACAACATTAACGTAACGCAAGCTACTTAACGTCGTGCGCCCCCGGAAATGCTCTGCATTTGATCGTGCCCCTCGCGAGGGGGATGTTTCACTGCGTCTTCTCTCGGTCGCGGGACCCGTGGCGCCATCTGGCGGAGGCGCGGCACAACTCGTAGCACTTTCTTTGAAAAAGCGCCTCGAAAGCGCGGCAAATATGAAATAGGGATGACGCGCTTTCGAGGCATTCCGCCGACACGGCGGCTTTGTGTACAGACTCGGCGGCGAGCGTCCCGGGATTCTGGTCTTTGTGTGTCCGTGAAGTTTAGTTCGTCACTCAAACTCAGCGCGCACTCAAAACAAAGAAACACCAAAAGCACGCGGACAGGTTTAGACACAGAAGAGGTTCATAAACAGCGCCGACGATGGCTGATCGTCAAAGGAAATGCCAGAATTTAGCCGCGAAGTTGACCAGCGACAGCCAATAGGACAGCCAGGACAGCCATGGCCAGACTGACGTCGCAGAGGCCATGCCAGGGGTGCATAATGAGGAGAATTGAAGAGAGCGCGGTTGGTTTTTCCGCGTCTTTCACGGCGATTTGCGCGCTTACCGCTTCACGTGCACGTGTAATATTTTCTGCGTGCTTGCACACAGAATTTAGCATTTTTCGTGTAAGATTTTCCTGCATTTATCCGGATGGACTTGTATGGAAACAGTACTCACTATACTACACATATTGATATTTTATAAACAGCCGTTCTAATTATGCAATGAATGTTACAGCACGAACAGGTCTGGTGTCGTAAATATCAACTGATGCCTTGTGTAGTTACTAAACGCGTTTATGTACAATAGATTTTTTAACCACAATTCAGAAGAGTAGAAAAATGGGCATTATATTTATTGAATGCTTAGTACTACACGGGAGTAGTAACTAAGTTTGCTAACGTTTTACAAAGTAAAACTAATTTTAAGCTCAAAATGTAAGAAAATTGCAAGACATTTGTCGTTATAACAGTGAATGTATTAAACATGTGTTGTTATAAGCGCAATAAGATGGCCTTATAGTTATTGTAATCGCTTTAGCAATAAACAGCAGGCTGTTGCACGAAAATTGGCCTTACATTGTTCGTCTCTACCTTCATCCCAAATTTTTTAAATGACCTTCTGTGCCCTCATAGTTATGACGTCTTTGGGCTGCACACTGCGTGTTATAGCGTTAGTTTTTTTAGCACCTTCCAAGCAATGGTGTGGTCACTTCCGCAGCCTTTCATACAGCGGCGTTCCCTCGCTTTCCTTCGTGGAAACTCTACAATAGTGGCGTACCCAAATTAAAGACAATGTGTAGCACCAATAAAACGTAAATGTGTAATGGTCAATACAGCAATGTCACGGCACCATTGAGATTGTAACAAATTTACAGCGGGACATTCGAGCGCACCCCGTTCAGGCATATCTTTGCCTGAAATTTGCCACGCACGAGACGGAGTGGCGAAAAACTGTTTAAGGAAACGCGCACGCGGTAAATTTTTCATTGATTACTTAACTGCTGTATTTAAAGCATAACATTATGTTTGGTCAGGGAAGCAGGAAAAATTTGAAAGTAAAAAGTCTAGCCAAACACTTCCGTTGCTTGTATCGACGACAAGCAACCAGGACAACACCTTGTATATAAACGTATATTTGTACTAACACTTTCGTACTAGTTTATTTTGAAGAAGAAACAAGTCCAAATGCGAGAAAGTGTTTTCCTGCAAAGAAAATAAAATAAATTATGATTCATCAGCTGAACCAGTGCTTCCACATTGCCGTCTAATTTACAAATAATTTAAACCAATATATAAAATAATCGGACTGTAAAAACAGCCTCATAAAACTTTGTTATTTGTCTTATGTCATTTTACGCAAATATTTTAACATAGTAAAATGAAGAAAAATAGAAAGCAATTTCTTTGGTGTTAGACAGAAATTGATTCGATTTTGCGGATGTCGCCATAAAGGTGAACAATTTCGCGATGTTTGTATGAGTACTTTAAAAGAGCATGACATATAAAACTATATCAACAAGCTTGCAACCACGCAATGACATTAAAGGCCAACTGCACTCAAATTGCACCCAGACCAAATTCATATTTAATGTGTTGTAGTACCACAAATCAGCTTGGACGCGAGTCGCTGTGACGTGAAAGGCCCCGTTATTAATTCAGAAGAGTTTAAAAAAGCTCCGCGGCAGGCCAAGCTGCACCTGCCGGCGGACAGCGTAAACATCCATGGCGTGACTGTGACGCTCCAGCCTTCCGGGTCTTCTTCCTCTGCCCAGCCACGCAGATGGAGAACCGGTCGAGCTCTGCTGCGAAAGCTTCCCCCATTTGCTGCCCCGTGCGCGCGTAGGGCTTGCCCGCAGGCCTGCTAAGCTACTGACCGTCCGGCCGCTCGCTGGTTGGCTGGAACGTCTTGTTCATTGCCGCGTTCTTCTCTATTTTGGTTTCGAAATCGCAGATTTCTGATGACCGCCTCCGGATGTCACGCGTGTATTTCAGCTGTTGTAGTTTGCATTTCGCTTTCTTTTCTAACAGACTATACAGAAATAGTGTTTTCAAGAGGTGGAAATATTTAGAGTAGTTGATCTTTAACACTGAGCTCACCAGGAAGCGGTGTGGCGTGAAATTATCACGGGTGCATTGAACGGAGCAAATATTGCAAGTCCCGCATTATTTCGCACGAATGACATTTTCAACACTTCTATGTGCTGCAGGATGACCGGCGAACGAATGTTGTCACCCAATTGTGAATAACATTAAAAACGTACCTGTAGCTGTGTGATTAGCCGTTCCCCAAGCTCATTGAATCTCAGCAGATGGTCTGAATTCGGGTTGGAGGAACCTGCTCACGCATGAGAACAGGGCACGGGTCCTTCATGCAGCAAGCCTATGCACGTCCTACATACTCGGAAATTTACGAACCCTCCAACGTAGACGCCACCATAAGGATGACAGACGAGACGCGATATTCAAGATGAAGAGGTGTACCGTGTACATAAAAAAATTCGAACTAACAAAAATCAAGCATGCTTCCGACCAAAACAAACGAATACATGGGAATGCCATGCCCTTTTTTTAATTTCTGGATATGAGGGGTTGGAGTTCTTTATTAAAACCCAGGTGTCTTTTCAACCACGAAAAGATAGCGCACTGGCTGTAGTCGGCGTCAGCACGAATTGTTCGAAAATGGCAGAAGATATGACAATAAAATGAATTTAGTTCGCGTGGGATATGAACGCGGGACGTCATAGCCTTACCCAAATGCGGTACCCCGGCGCTTAAACAAGTGCTGGCGCCAAAGTTTCATGGTGATTTTTATTTCTGTAATCGGTTCTTATCCTTCTAGCGAACCCTAAACAGCGCTTTAAGTATCTTAGCGAACGATACTTAAGTATATTTAACGGCCTTAAAATTGTCTGTTGAAGCTTCCCGCGCTTCGAGCACGGAGGGGGCGTATGACATAACGACGGTATGACTTCGTTGTTTTCTTGGCACGTGAGAACAATGCGGAAATGGGTCCAGGCGTTGTTTGTACCACCTTGCAACCGCAGCTGAACGGCTAAGCTGCCTGTATGTGTTAGGCCCCTAAATACGGCCGAAATGTGACGATAGATCCTAAACACTTCCTTGTTGGCGACTTCTAGTGCAATTCTCCGCTATATTATCCGATAGTTTCCAAATGCGTTCACATTCATGTTTTGCATGAGTGCATTTCTCAGCAGCCGTTAAGTCTGTAGCTTTGGCTACGTGCATCCCTTAGTGACCGCGCCATTGCGCAGTCTCCACTCGCTGTACCGCGCGTGTGAAGTGACTTCACGAGCTTCGGATGGGCGCGGTTAGGACGCTTATTTTCCCTACCATGGAGTGATGTCACACCGATGTCCATTTGCTGCCTGGGAGCTACGCGTGCTGTTTCGTCGGCGCCATAAAAGATATCGAAGTAATGTATGTTGCTTACGTCGTCAGGCCGCTCACATTTCAGTATAAGGGTATTTCTGAAGTTAAAAGGGTCGATCTTCGAAATACTATTACCACCGAAAATTGGTGTCAGTAGCCCCTTAACACCCCGCTCGGATAGGAAAAGAAGTATCCTATGTGGGCTTCGTTGCAGTCGCACATGGCTGCGCGTTTAACAAGTGAACGCGGAGGAGAGCTCTTACTGTGCTAAACCACCCGTGTAAACTGTGGCCACTCTCCCAGTCTGTAAAACCTGCTCCACGAAATGACGAAAAACAAACAGTCCTAACCACAATGTATCAGTGTAGAAGTATATGGTAGTCGAAGGGTTTTTCTCTGAACCCCACAAGCAGATTCGAACAAGTGACGAACTGCTTTCACCTAAAAGCCCGAGTATAATTTAAGTTGGAGGAAAAATTGGAGACCTATTAAGCTGAACGCTTACGGTACGCCATCGTCCTAAAATGATATGGTGTGGTATGGCAAAAGAAAAGCACACAGAAACTATATACAGATTTCTTCGGAGTAAAGTGTTCCATATAAATTGTGTTCAGTTTGTTTCAATATGCCTCCGTGTTCAGGGCAATGACCTATTGCCTCATCGAAAATTAGTAAGACTTGAAAATTACATCCGCATATTTTTCAATGCGTCGCCACCAGATTACGAAAATAAACCAATTGCTGAGTATTTATAGACTCTTTGACGCGTATAGAGTTACTAGGCACAAGTGAAACGCAGAAACACATATCCCAGTTTAGCGAATACAGAGGATGGCTTGTATTATATAAGCAGTGTTTCATTTTGTCTTTCTTAGGTTTGTTCCTGTCTTCTGGGAACGTTAAAAAATGTTACAAATAGCCTATCGAACTGTTTTACTGCGCTTCTGGGACGTTCAACTAAACACGCAATCTATCGCAGACGCCGCTTGCGATTCCAAAGGCATCATCTAAGAGAATTCCTCTGAAGTATTAGCGTTCCCAAGGCTCTCGTTCCTGTCTGAGAAGAGTTGCTGGGGTATCTGTAGCCTGTGGTATTTTGAGTCATGAGAGCGCTGCCAAGCAGTAGTTCGCCGTCACAATGATCCGTTGTAGCTCTTCCTGTTTACGGTAGACCTTTGGCGATTCAGATATTTCTGCTTTTTATTCCGGGCTTTGCGGCCTTAGTGAAGTTAGGGGGTACACCGCCCTGCATCAAAACATAAGCCACCCCTCTTTCGTTCCGTCATTGTTCGTAGAAGCCGCAACACTTAGTGCCTCCTTCAGATCTTTCGTATATTCTACGCCCGCTATATCGGTCGCCATTTTCTCTTGGTGCTGTCCTCGGTGCGATGGCGGCAACAAAAACACGGTAGGAGGCACATGATTAGGGAATGATCGAATGGCATGTAAACGTATGAAGCTGGAAACAGCGTCGGTCTCTTCGGCGTAATCCCTATCCTGAACGCCAGCGCAAGCTATACCTTTACAGCCTCAATGGCGGAGCACTTGAAAGTTGTCCCGAGGGTTTCAATCATTAGTATGTGTGCAGAGCTGCCACGGCATGGTGACTTGTTTCTTTTTTTTGCATGGCTGGTTGGAAGGCGCAATTGAGTGATAGCAGCTGTGCCTCACATTTATATTCTTACATGTGGTGTTTGAATTGCCACGTTAGACTTGAAATCGAAGCGAACTTGGTTTAAATGAGAATGCCTCGAGCTGCTTTTTATAGACCATTGGCTTGGTGAAGCACTGCTTCATAGGTAATGGGGAAAGAAAAAAATTGGTTTTGTGGTTTGAGTGCACTTAGATATACGGAGTATCTAAAATACCGCCTCTGCATCAAACAAAGGAAAAAAATTGGTGGACCTAACAATTCATTCTGCGCTGCGTTACGGCTCGAGACTGTTAAGATGTCATTAACATTGGACACATTCCCACAACCAAATGTAGTTGAATGTAGCTCCGTAAAGCAGAGTACTCTGAAAGGCCTCAATTGTAACGGCCCGCGGAGTTTTGCGGGATTACAGGGGGCACTTCTGTGTCGCCTTTAAAGCCACGCTCTCTTCCTTATTCAGTGTTTCTCCTGCTGATGTACTGTGCGACCCTGCAACTTCCGCGTTGTAATGCAGCACCGAGCACCGAAAATACACTTTATAACCGATTGGGTGATTGCAGAGTTTCACGCGCCGAGGCAACGCAGCGGTGAGGCGCGCCGTAGTGGAGGGCTCCGGGTTAATTATGACCACCTGGGAATATTTATCGTGTGCCGAAACCTCGTTCACAGCGGCGTTTTTGCTTTTCGCCTCCTTTAGAAAGTGACTGACGCGCCGGGGAATTTCACCCGCGACCTCTTGCTGAGCAGCGCAACGCCTAAGCCACTGAGCGATCGGGGATGGTTATAAACTTTACATACTTTTTTTGCGTCTTGGCTGCTCGCACTGCGTTACCATTCAGCATCTCCACGTGTCTAATACAGTGCTGATCCAAGCGCACCAGATTATCTCACACTAAACTGAGCATTCTCTGATCCAGAAACTGCCCTCTTCATGCCCGGCTCTTTGTACGCAGAACTCATTGTACTCCAAAATAATCCGCGTTTACATTTCATCATTAGGAATTCATGTCAGCGGAGAATTCAGAGACAAGTGGTGACCATCGGTTCTAAAAAAACTACCGACAATCTGTGGCAGATTTGCTAGCTATGCACAATGCCCACTGCTATAATCAATGACACCCACTACCTAGCTGCTGGGCTCAGCCCGCTCTAATTGGAACCTGTGTGCTTGCGGTGATTCGTGTTAAATTGTGGTCACGCATGCCCCGCTCTGTAGATCAAGCTTTACCCTGGGTATACACGCAGCATGCTTGGGCCCCGCAATGCCAACGCATGGAACGACCGCATACGTCCCTTGATGTGATGGTTATTCACACATCGCCCTTGGTCACTAATTCACCGGAGACAGCACGTGGACCAAGTACAAGAAACCATAGGCTTCTCAAATGCGCAGATGTGACTTTCAGTGGGCAATGGTACATCGCGGCGGGGACATTAAAAAGAGACGAAGAAGATTCGCTGCGGCTTGTGTGTTTATGGCAGACTGGATATCCTGGGCAATACGTGCTTCGCCAATTTGTTCGCGCTGCCTTTTTTCTCTAATCAGGGCACCCACTTCCCCGAACAGTTCGCAGATACGATAAACCTGAGGCAGCGCGTACTGACAGAATAATGTTATTTACAACAACTGCGGTGGCAACCTGTGAAGCGGACGTTCTCTGAATGCAGTGAAAAAATAATATATCGAAAGTAATGGGTCAAAGGCGCCAACTGAAAAGGCATTACAAAATAGGTACATCACTGGCACTTGAACTGAAAAGTGTCAAGTGCGGAAAAGTGGCTCTACAGAGGGGCTGTGGCGCCGTTCTCGGCTGTTTGTTTCCCACCCTCACGTTCCTTCCGTTCCTGTATCGGTCCCCTCTTGATGAAATGAGTAGAGGTTTCTTTAAGTGCATTCAATTTCCTCGAGGCCAGCTTGAATCCTTTTCTTCATATTTATTTTTTTTTCTATCTCAAAACCCTCTAGCAGAACTTCTGTTCTTTTTATGCTTGCTTTTATCTTTCGCTTGCTAAAGCCTCTGTGCGCCTTCTTGAGCGGGTCATTTTGTATTTTTACGTACACTTCTTTGCTTACAAAGTTAAACAAACCCAACGAGCTTTCCTATATAAATGAATTCAGGAACTGCAGGCTAAATGCACACATTTTGCCTCAAATGTGCAAGCAGTTTACTTTGCGGTAGATAACGTGGAAATATATGAGTAGTGACAGTTGGTCCGGGAGTTTCGAATGGTTTCGCCTCTATAACTGTCCTATTGAACTGTCCTCGTATATTTTGTTAGGAATCCTCAATGAAGGAAGAAGCGGCTGCCTTTTCTAAGCCTCGGTAGGTGTGTAACCACGCGTGAATGTTTGATTGCGTGACCGCGGAGGAGGTTCGTGACCACGGAGGAGGTTCGACGACAGGAGGGGCGCCTCAATGGCTGAACACTTAAAAGTGTTGCGGCATTGTGTGAAGCAACCAACGGCGAATTCACAGAGCACCTTGGTAATGCTGCAAGTGCCAGAGATATTCAGAGGTATGGAATAAAAAGAAAGTTTTATTCAGGTACCCAAGTTTTTTTTACGAGCTTTAATGGCGACTCGTAGCGATAGCTCTGAAACTTGTTTACCGCTACACCATTTTTCCGTTCCATAGATTCTTTTCTGCGAGTTTTGAGGCCAATTACTCGGATAAGCAGACCTCCACACGACATGTCCAATTTTTCCAAGAATTAAATTTCACATTTTCTGAAGCGAAGTTGTTCTCCACAAGCACCGGGACGGTTAGCTTACCCTTTACAAAGGATGACGTCAGCACGGCACGCATCAGGCTGACTGCCGTTCTGCTACTTGAAACACTATGGTTATGCCGTGGCCATTCCCTCGGCTCTTAACCTGCAGACTCGGATTCAGTTCTCATACAAACTGAGCTGATGTTTGTATTCTTGATTTAGCGGCGGTCGTTTTCTGAAAGGAACAGTTGCAGAAGAGAAACAGTAATATTGTAACGGGGCACAGCGGTGGGCAATACCCTCATCGCCATTACAAAGGACCAGCGACGACGACGATGAAGAAGAGGCTGGCGTTCCTGCGCTGGCTATTTGATCGCAATCTTCTGAATAGACCATTCATCCTGTTTGCAGTTTTTACAAGATTGCGATCACATAGCCAGCGCAGGGAACGCCAGCCCCTTCTTCGTCGTCGTCATCGCTGGTCCTTTGTAATGGCGCCGAGTGGTATTACCCACGGCTATGCCCCGTTACAATAATAAAAAATGACTGCGATTTTTTTTGGACAAATGAGAACTTACAATTTTGCTACAATAATGGAAGATATTTTGACTGGGCCAAACCCGAATACCTGGTGAACCCAATACGCATCACAGGTGTTGTGATTGCTAACGCCCGACGGATCGTGTATTAAAACAATTTAGAATAGAGGAGGAGGAGGAATAAACGTGTCTCAAAAACAGTCCGCCCTGGGGAAGAGTTCTCATTCCAGGGCCCCTTTGGTCCGTCCGGCTTCTGGAGCTCTCTGCACCAGCCAAAGCTGGTCGTCAGGGTCCGAGCTGGACACAACTCTCTCCCAGTGCTCAGGGAAGGGGAAGGGCAGGGGTGGTAGGTGGGGGTCTTATCACAGCCCAACACGATATGGTAGAGGGTGCCCAGAGCCTCGCAGAAGCAGCATTGCGAGGAGTACAGGGTGGGGGCCAGAATGTGAGTTCTAGTGGGGTGGGGAAAAGTGTTTGGATGCCTCGGAGGTGGCGCTCTTGTTCTTTATTGAGGCTTTTGTGCACATGGGGATATAGCGTTCGTTCCAGGCGGTAATGCTGGTTGATTTCGTGGAACGACAACAGGGGGCAGACCTGCCACTGCTCGCCGAACTCCCGGCTTGCCTGGTGGGTCAACTCTCGGGCACGCTGATGGTCAGCTTCGTTGCCAGACACGGCGGAGTGGCTGAAGCCCAAAAAATCCTCATGGGATATCGAGGAGGATGCTGGAGTAGAATTGTTCTGGCAGGTTGTGATATGCAACCGCTGGAGAAGGTTGTACATGGTTGTTGGCTGTCTGTGATAATTATTTCTGCAGAGGTTTGTGCAATGGCTAGGGAGATGGACGCTTCCACCGCCTGCAGAGAGTGGGTGGTGGGAATTGATGCGCGTGTAACGAGGTTTTCAGTTGTAGAAACGACAGCGGTCAAAGGTTTTCACCCTGGATAGGAAACGGCGTCTGTATAGACTGTGGCAGAGTTTTGGCCGTATTGATTAACAATCGCTTTCGCTCGAGCTTCTCTACGAGCATCGCGATGTGTCGGATACATGCTAGGTGGAAGTGGGGCCACACCGATGAACTTGCGAACTCATGGGGAAGCTGAGTCGCATCGGCCTGCGGGTGTTGCAGAGGAGAGCACAGGTGCAGTTGAGACAAAATGGCTCTACCGGTAGGGGTAGAGCTAAGACGTAAGAATTGGCTCAAATGGTGGGCTTCAAATAGTTCAGCTAAGGTATTGTGGACTCCCAACCGCCAGAGGTTCTGCGTTTTGGTGGTAACAGGTAGTCCTATAGCTACTTTGTACGCCTTGCGTATCATCGCTTCCACCTCCTCCTGTTCGGTCTTGGAGAGTAAGGCGTAGGGAAGGGAGTAAGTGACCCTAGATACTACGAAGGCTTGAACCAGCCTGACTACATCCTCCTCTCGCATACCCCTCGTCTGGGTACTAATCCTCCGGATCATGTGGGATACTTGCTCTGTGGTGTTCTTAAACCTGTTGAGAAGTTGGATGTTGGAGCGATCCGCTTGTAAAAGCGTGCCCAAAATTCTGACTTGTGTAGCCGGAATTATTACATGGCCATCCATATGTAGAGAGACGGTTGGCGACCCAGGAGGGGGTTTCTTCTTTGCTGAAACGATCAACAGCTCCGATTTCTGCGGCGAGCATTCCAGGCCACATTGCCG
The DNA here is from genome assembly GCA_013339765.2 of Haemaphysalis longicornis. Lineage (NCBI taxonomy): Eukaryota > Metazoa > Arthropoda > Arachnida > Ixodida > Ixodidae > Haemaphysalis > Haemaphysalis longicornis. The sequence goes on along the minus strand of CM023452.1, from coordinate 52,154,249 downwards.
TACGTATTGGGTGACTACGCCAGCCATCTGTTAGAGATTATTCTTCATGTCCCCTACTGATCCATGAATGGCCCCTATGGTAAATAATCCATATATAATCCATATATAATCTATGGCGCATGCCTGGTATAGCAGCCAGGAGCGGATGGAGACCAATCAGGGCTATGTTGCAAAGCAATGGGGACAGGACGGGACCCTCGGGTGTGCCTTTGTTGCCGAGGGAACCCGGATCTGATGTCAGGTCACCCACCTTCAGAATAGCTTTCCGGCCGTCAAGGAAGTCTCGAACGTAGGTGTAGGTACGTTGCCCGCAGTTTAGGCCGTTTAGCTGTTTGAGTATGGCTGTGTGGGTCACATTATCAAATGCCCCTTTTAAATCTAGGGCTAGTATGGCTTTTGGTGGTCCCGAGAGGATTTAAGCATGACGTCTTCTTTAAGTTGACGAAGGATGTCCTGTGTACAGAGATGACTGCGAAATCCACACATGGTATGAGGTAGCATGTTGTGCTGTTCGAGATAGTTCTGTAGCCTTTTGTTGATAATGTGTTCCACTAGCTTGCCCAAACACAAGGTTAGGGAGATGGGGCGTAGATTTTCTGTGCACGGTGGCTTTCCAGGCTTTAGAATAAGGCGCACTTCTCCCATCTTTCATTCTTCCGGGAGTCGACCTGACCTCCACACCATGTTGATATGGCTCATGAAGTCAATAATAGACTCGTTATCTAAGTTCGCAAGCAGCCTATTTGTTATGCCGTCCCCACCTGGGGCCGTGTTGCGTCTGATGATGTGAAGGGCCGCCTTGACTTCATGGATATAAATGTCTTCATCCAATTTAACATTTGGCTGCCCTGTATATGAAGGTAGTGGGGTTTTTGGACAGAGTGGGAGGTATTTATCCTGGAGCGGCTTCATGAGGTCAGCGGAATTCCCTGGGTGGGTGTGAATTACCTTTCACATAGTGTGGTTCGATTCGGTCTTGCTTTTGGAAGGGTCAGTTGGATATCGTGGCAGTCTCCAGGTCTTTGATGTAGTTAGCGTCTCCTGTGACAGTCGCAAACGGATAACGAACTTTCTTTACATAGGTGGGCCGCATAGCGGGCTGCTACCTCTGTCAGCAGAGCTATCCTTTTTTTCAGGCGACGATTGAGGCGCTGGCGTTTCCATCGTTGATTAGGCTCCTTCTTGCTTCCCATAAGTGGAGATTGTGTGGAGAAGGTGTGGATAAGTGGAAGGTGTGCACAGGGGGCCTTCGTGGTAAGCTGAATATTGTCTGTAACGCGATTCATATCTTCGCGAATTTTGGCGGTCCACTCTTTTATCGTGAGGGGCTGGGTGTCTGCACCGTCAAGTCGGGCTTGCTCCCTTTGTTTGCGAAATTTCGGCCAGTCCGTTAGCTTGGCTATACCTAGCGGGGCAGCGTATACATTTCCAAGTATTGGGGTGGCAAGGACGGAGTGGACGCTTCCCAGAGGTTCTCCCGTGTGATACCACATAGCCTTCCGTTCCCTGTGGTAAGCGTGAGATCCGGGGATGCGTTTTTGGAGACACTGTTGCCCAAACGTGTGGGAGCATGTGGGTATGATAGCAGAATCAAGTTTTCCTTTTCAAGGTGGTCCCTCTTTTGTTAGTGTAGCCGTAGCCCCATAACGGGTGTGCCGCGTTAAAATCTCCCATGATAAAAGTGGATGAGAGGATGCAATGCGCTTTGCTTGTTTGAGGACATGAGAAATATTACTTTCTTGGCTTCTGGGGCGACAATATATGTTTAACACGTATAAGCTCTGTGCCGTTTTAACTTTACTTGGTATGATTTCAGTGAGTATTCCAATCGGCTCCGATTGCTGGAGTGGGTGCTGTGTTGCTGTGAGTCGTTTGCTTATTAGCGTGGAGAGAGAACTCGTGGGTCCATCTTCATAGGTGACGAAGCCAGGAAGTTTGGCAGGGGAGTTTGTTTCCTGAAGTGTAATGATATCGAGTGAATCTCTTTGGTGGCAATGTACTGAGCTAGTGAGCTTGACTTGTTCTTGTAGCCCCTGCAGTTCCATTGCCATATGGTAAGCGTTGATGCCTGCTGAGAAGTGAGCCTATTCTTGGGAAGGGCCATCTTGAGAGGTGGCGGCGTCGTCTGTCAGGGCTGATGGTCTGCTGTAAGGCTTCAGATCTCGGCGACAGTGACGAGCAGTGACTGCCTGCCCCTGTCCTTCTAATTTATCTAATCGTTGTGTTATTTGTTTTAACATGGCCATCATTTGCTTTACGGTTTCGGCGATTTGGGTATTCTCTTGTGCCAGCACAAATTCGGTCATATTGGCGGGTTGGGACGGTAAATTTGAAGGGGGAATTTCTGTGGGCTTTGGTGTGCCGTGTTCAGATTTTTTGCGTTTTTCTGGGGTATGGTTTAGCCTGATTTCTGCCTTGAGTCGAGCAGATCATTATGGAGTTGTCAGTGTTCCTCCCGTTGCTGTTTAATCTCGGCAAGTAGCTGAGCGTTTAGACGTTTTAGCACCGCCAGCTTGTCACGTTTGGGTGGATTGGAGGGAGGGGCAGGCTCGGCTTACGTTTTACAGATATAAGAGATGGTGGTGTCGCCCACCAGGTGAGCCGTCAACTTTTATAAAAATGCGCTTGATCCCTTTTGCATAGGAACCGGTAAAACATGAAAGTGAAATGTGCCTTCCATTAGCCGTTCTATACTTATTGTGCATCGATATAAACTGGCACATCGCTATTTATAATTCGTCGATGTGGCACCCTTATACGTATGAATACATTGGATCGCACGCTCCGGAGCATTACCTAAATCCGACTAACCCACAGGCACTTGCAAACCATCCGTTCGAACCAAACCAAACGGGTAGTCATCGAATTGGTTGGTAAACACACGGTGCGCTGCACCGAAAGGAGCAGCGGACCGTGCCACGAGCGCGACAACGCAAGTGGCCGTAGATCTCACTCCGGGTGGTTGCCCTACAGGCTTCTCCGGAGATTATGCTGCGGGTCCCCCGTACACGTAGGCGCTGGCATCGAGGCGCCAATCGTCGACGTTCAAAATCGTCATGATGCACTACTTCCCTTCGCCTGTCCTAGATGCCAGAACCACCTGAAGGGAAGTACATAGGGCGCGTTTTTCGTCACGTTTATGCGCCTGTTCGTAGCTTATTCGGTAGAGCCTTCCAAGTTCTCGTTGCGGCGAAAAAGTTGGTGGTTTAATTGCCGGCGCAGAAGCGCCAAAAAGTTTTCTGGCGATGTCATTTCCGTGGCGGATATGACGTCAGTTAGATCTTGGTGGACCCCAGCATGAAACACTTTTGTGTTAAAAAATAAAGCCGTTCCACGCAATGTGAAAGTCGCCGGAAGTGCAGAGCAGTGATTCGCCATAATGGGCCGTTATGCGCTTAGTGCTACCACACAATGCAATCCAAATTTACCTGCTCCGCAGTGCCCGCGCTGCCCTGGCCTGAAACAGCACCCACAAGATTTCGGTTCTTTTTGTGCTTGCTTTTCCTCCCGTCCGGGCCGGCGAACGCACAGCCTCTTTTTTCGCATACTGTCGACAAACCAACCAAACGAGGGAGCCCAACTAAATGAAGGCTGGCGCAGCCGGTTAACTATGCATATTTTGCCTCAAATGTACCAGCAGTTTTCTTTGGGCTAAGCAACGGGGACATATATGACAAGCGCAGGCGATTTACGAGTTTTGTTCAACTTTTATGAATATTGTAGTGACGTTTATTGACACCTGCAAGTGGTCAAGCCGCCTACTCAGGCAGAGTTCGAGCGAACGTAGCAAACCGGTGCTGAGGTACGAGCTGTGCGAGCACACAGTTCGTCCCCTTTCGAAAGCGCTGCATGGCACATAACCTTCTCGGAAGATTGTCCACCAGCTGGTATTTTGTGACACGACATAGCCACTGGGAAAGTGCCCATCTTCTGGTGTTCAGGTTCTTCGCTACACTATACATAACCGAATTGACTTTTGAAGCCTCTGGGTTACGTCGCGACGACAGCCGCTACAATGATATGTTTGTGGCTCTACTTGTGCGCAACGAGCGCGATACCTCGGCAAGGCGAGCCCGTTAATTGCTCTCCACTTGAAATGGCGCTACGGAACCGATCTACCTTGGTTTCCTAATAGATAACAATGAGCTAAAGTGGAAGTCTGTGAGGTATCGGCTTTGCACATGATGGCGAGGCTCTACGCCAGCCCCATTATACTACGTATATTTTCTTTAGTCACAAGGATGTTCATACAAAGGCCAATACCAGTTTACTACTCAATAATACATTCGCCGAAAGGAAATGTGGGAATGTTTCCGGTGATTGGGCAAGGTGATAGGTCGCTGTTTGTATTCAGCGTGCCGGCAACTATTACAAATCAGTATAGTAAAAACACTAAGTAAAAACAGACAAAAGAAACATACGAACAATAAAGTTAACAAAGAATTGTATATGGTAAAGGGAGCAGTACGTAGTTGTAAAATTGAACGGTCGCCTTTCGCTCACCTCCATTCACTATACTACACTAAATACTCAATTTTACAGAGAAGATCTAAAGACTACCGGCCTCGAATCCAGTGCATATAAGAGTAACTCGCCAAGAAAATGTTTCTGATGCATTTGCGGTAATTGAATCATTCTGACTCATTTCTCGTACACGAATTGTGAACTGAGTGACGTTTGCAAGCTTCGCCAAATAATCGACTGCGTCCCTTATAACGAGCCTGTGGAATTTCGTGCATGTCATCATTATTCTTAAGGTCATTATCATCATCGTCTACTCCCAGTCACCACCAGGAAGAACTCTTAGGTACACAGTGAAGCGTTGAATGCGGCCCACCGCCCTAGGAGGTTGAAATTCGCAACCAACATTTTTGGCTGTCTGAGGGATTGTGTAGGACAGCGCACGGGCGCAGATTTCTACCGGGACCTACGCGCCAGACTGTGCTATTCTGAAGTAAGTTCTCTTTGCACTAGTGCCCGTTCATAACTATCAAGGTGCTTCACAAGCGCATGCAACCGTTTGCTTAACCAAATCATTTTGTTAATCACCTACGTGATATCGTGCATAACGCGCCTTATATCGCAATTGAGTACAAGATGGCACACAACTTGCAATTACTTTATTTAAAACAGAAACCGCTTTTCATTGGGAGTGTGTTGATTGCCGGCTGATGGTATTTGGGGCTGTAAAGTTGGCCTGCCGCTTTACTATGTATCGCGTACCAGTGTTAAACCCCTGAGCTCAATACGTGAACGTAAAATTAGGCCACTGTAGTGTCGTGATTTTGTTTTTTTGCTAAAAAAACAATTACCCTAATTTATTTATTTATTTTGGTGGTTTAAACAACTGATTTTCTTAGATAACGTTACTTTAGGTAAGGTTAGATAAAGGTGCGTTCTTGCAGGTTGGTCATGCCAGGTTAGAGTATCTTAGGTGGCAATAGGAAGCCAGCGGGTTTAGGTTACCTATAGAAAACGCCCGCGAGAGCTTGGTAATACATTACGCAAAGTTAAGATTTCTCATCCAGCCGAAAATCACCTTTCAAAAGTGCTTATAGGAAAGTAGGATGCCCCCCCTCCCCCTCCCGCCTTCCAGGGAAAACGTTTTTTAAACAAAGATGTTCTTTGAACGGGTTATAAATCTTTCGAACAGAGCTCTGGGTGGATGTTGTTTAGCGTGGTAGCCTTGAAGTGTCACCTCACTTTAAATGTTATTACCAATTGTCTGTGTCGTACTCATTAAACAGTACGGAATTCTCAAGCTCTTGGTACGTACCAGAGGCATAATTGATTTTTATTTTCCATCAACTAATTTATAAACCGGTTTTCAGTTTCCGAGCCGTGTTTAAGAGTTCTGGGCTTGACACACAAAAATCTCTCTTTCGCTGCTATACAGTGTCACAGCTTGTAGTTATCGCCATACCGCTCTGCATAACTTGACGGTTGTTCATTTCAGGTCGTATTTTCGAGGCTGGTGAACCAACATACGCATTGTTGTTTGCGTTAACGTGCAGTTTCCGGTAAAATGCCAATACGTTAAACTGAGAGTTTCCTTGCGTTACTAATTGCAGTATGTGGTGTGAACGAATTGCTGCAGGTTTCCATTTTTAAACTTCTTTGTTTACGATGTCTGTTCGGATGTCACTTCTTACAGCTGTTTGTGGCCGGGTTTCTAGGCCTTTTGCCAATCCGAAACCAGAACACTACCGGACTCTTCGAAATATTTCCACCTGACGGTCACGCTGCTCCCAACGACAAATATGGATCATCATCTCGGGCCGAATGAATCCCTCAATCCGATAGCGTCGTCGCAAAGAACAAGGAACCCGCCTTCGAAGGTCTCATCAACAACCATATACGACGTCAGCCTCGGTTACCTAGTGCCTCTTTGCGCTTGCAACCTGCTCATCATGCTCGGTGGGTACCGAAACGACTTGTTATTAATCACCTTTAATTCGCGTTAAAGTAACGTGCGTTTCATCAAAGCCCTTTACTATCATGAGAGAGTTGAGCATCCGAACACCAGCAAATATGAGAAATGTAAAGGCGAATAGCACTACGCATTGCAGGGATTGTAGAATTCACGCGGAAGAGAGACGCCTTATTTGTGATGCAAACGTGAAAGGGGCAAGAACAGCTAGTCTGGTGAGTGCAGTGCATCAGATAAACGTGACCGCACGTGAACAGAACACGGCATGAGGTGCGGCCTCCCAGCCAGCCGAAGTATTACCCGTAAAAACACCAAGAAGAGAGGTATAAGAGACGCAAACCCAATTACAAGGTTATTTTTTTTTAATCGCTGAGCTTTTGACTCGATGCACGTAAGAATACTGAAATGTTCAAGAAGGTTTTGCAGATTTAATCATGAGCCTAATAATTTTTATTGTAGGCTCATCAACTTCGGTCTGCTAATCAGTCGGTAATTTGTAATACCACACGTCAAGATCATCTCATCATTCACGCCCTCAAAGCACCGACGCAGACATAAGTGTCAGAAGCAGTCTTCGTAGAAATTAATCCACAAGTGCCCTCCCAGTGTTGGGGAATGATATAATAAACTGTGCTTGAATATACCTGTATAAGCAGTAGTAAGCATTGACACAGTCTTCTTTAAGAATTCTACTTGTGCGTACAAATCGCGGTTAAACAACCTTCGCCTAAAACGATCATTTTCATCATCGTGAGCCTATCTACGCCAACTACAGGGCAAGTGAGTCTCCCATAGATCAACAATTACCCCGGTCCTGTGCTAACTGCGATCACTTATCCTCGCAAACATCTTGATCTCATCTGGCCCATCTAATTTCATATTGCCTCCTGCCACGCTTTCTTTCTCTAGGGATGCACTCCGTACCCTAATGACGAAGAGTTATCTTGCCCTCGTACTACATGGCCTGTCACACCCATTTCTTCTTAATTACTGCTTATGTGTCTTTAATTCGCTTTGCTCCCTGACTCACTCCCCTCTCTTCTTTTTCCCTTAATGATACGCCTGTCATCTTCCGTTCGTGCCTGGTAACGGCGACCAATGCCGGTAACACGCTCCCTCACCAGAGCAGGATTGTCCATCGTGGTGTAGTAGTGGCCTTAACTTCCCCTAGTTTACGCTAAATAAAAATATTTTGCGTCTCTGCAATACATGTTCCCGACTTGACCAGGCCCATTGCTTCCGCCAGCAGAGGTCAAATTGTGGTCCAGAGGTCTCCTCGTTTGACCCACACTTTCTACGGTGTTTTTTTTGTATTTATGATTAGTAGCCGCCGCCTGCCGCTTTCATTGAAAATTCCACTCGTTTTTTGAGAAGCCTCCTTTGGTAAATTATCCTTTGCTCAAAACGCCCACGAGAACAAAACAATCCGCCCCGAGAAGATTGGCGGTGCTCATCGCGCTGTTTGAAGATTAGGACGATAAGTATAACGTAACATCTTAGGTTTAACACCCTAAAGGGAGTCCACCCAAAATATTGCTCACTCAACCCCAAGGAGCAAGTACCGATTTGCGCTGCACACCCCAACCCGAAACGTAATCCCACGGAGTGCGCACCCCACAGATGCTGTGAGTGTAAAGAAAAGTGGTGCAAAACTCCAGAGTAGCACACACTCAGAGTGGTGTATTTAAGGACCAAACTGAACTAAAACTAAAACTAAAGACTCCATACCAAGAACGCTTGGCGTTCAACAGTGGTCGTCGTTACATGGAGAGGTACATAATTTTTTTCGGAGCAGTAGTCCCCTACGCCTCCCGGTTTCTTTGGAAATTATGAAGTCCTGTTTCGAGAAGACTTCTTTGTTGAAGCCTATGTCACGCACCGTCCTTCAGTTTCCAGTTTATGGTTAGCGCATGCTAAATTTCATTCAAAGCTGTAGGACGCGGCGACTGGGACATCCAGCAGCCTGACGTTAACTTCAATGTAATGCTTTGATGCAGGCATGGTCAATCGGTCTACCAGTACCCGCTTCTGGAATTAAAAGTGTTACGTTGACTGGTAGAACATTTAGCTCAACTTTAGCGTTACCTAGTTTCAAGCGTATAAATGAATGACGTTAGGCCTAGCGTGACTTTTTTAGCTCTGACGGTGTGATCCACTGGCCATGAAAAGCGGCGACTACAGCTTCAACTAGCAACTACACAAACCTAAAGCTTAAACCCTGTCCTTCGCGTATCCAAAGGTTACCGCTATTATTCCTGTCCGCAGCCCTCTTCCTTGACGTTAAGGTAGCCTACGACAATGTCGTTCATGAGGCCATTCTAGATGCCCTGGAGTATTTCGCACTTGGTGGGCGACTTTACCGATGGGTATAAAGCTTCTTGTCCTGAAGATGTTTTTATGTTATGACAGAGGCCGGCCCAACATCAAAGCACCTTATTGAACGTAGTGTTCCTCAAAATGGAGTGCTAAGCGCAACGCTTTTCAATCTAGCGATTGTCGGACTTGGGCCCGCCCTCCCCCAAAATGTCCTCGTCTCCATTTATGCCGATGACATTTGCCTGTGCGCTGCTCGGTGTCAACCGACCACAGCTACGGGCACGACTTCAAAAGGCGGCCAATGTCACGGGATCTTAACTACAAAGGCACGGTCTGTGCATCTCGGGTGACAAGTTCGCACTTGTCGCATTTACCCGCAAGCCCATGTCCCGATATTGCATCACGTTCAGTAGAAGGTGTGTTTTTTACTCCAGGCATCATAAATTCCTCGGCATTATCATCGACAGAGACATTTTATGGAGCGCACTTGTGACTGTCCTTAGGAAGAAACTCACCGCCATTGCCCACTATTCATATTTCTTGCTGGGAAGACATGGATAACATCGGTAAGGGGAATGATGCAGCTGTACTCCACCATATTTTTAGGAGTCTTGCGTTACAGAGTGCCTGCAATTTAAAATACCGGCTCCACAAACCTTCGGGTAATACAGAGGATCCAAGCACATGCTCTGAGTAGGTGTCTTTTTTTGCCGCGTTGTGCATAATCAATGGGCATCATTTGCATCGCTCAGGAATGCCATATACCAACGTATGTGGCTACTGTAAATCAGGCTCCCCACGAGGCTGCCATCTCACTATCTGGCGCAGTTCCCTCATTACCGAACACGATCTATATTTTCAGCCATTGTCATAGTGCACAGGGCTGAAATCCCGTCGAGGTACGTTCCTGCGGTTACACCGTCCTCCCATTGTGGTGTCTGGCACAGCCTGATATCTGTCTCAGCATTCCAGGAATCGGCAAAAAGAGCGCCTTGCCATCCTTGGCCCTTCAACAGCTTACAATGCTGTTGATGGATGAGCGGTACAACGACCTCAAGCATGTTTACACGGATGGGTTACTAACGTCATTCAGTTCGGCTGGTGCGGTGGTTGATCCAGCATATATTGCCCCAACTCGATTCCGTGTGGCCCATATTACGACCTCGGCAGCCACAGAACTCGCAGCCATTCATGAGGCTCTTCATCACGTTATCAGAGCTACCCCTCAGAACTGGGCTATTTTCTCAGACACTAAGGCTGCTTTACAAAGCTTACGCGTAGCCCGGCGCTACGGCCCCCTCCACCAATTGGTGACAGAGAGAAGAGAAAAATATCATCAAGCCGTCACAAACGGCCATAACATAATATTCCATTCCACGGGCTTCCATGCCACTGCCGAATCATCGGCAATGTTTTGGCTGATGGGGCTGCTCGAACATGTCACGACAGCAAACGCACAATCCTGCTTCCGCTTTCAAGGACCGATGCCGTAAGGTCACTTCGCTCCTTTGCTCGCAAAATTGCCATAAAGCAATAAAACACACCGGTCTTTTCGAATGACCGTCTCTATGTTCAAGACCCCCTTCTTCGGCGCACTCTTCCGTATGGGTTGTCTAGACCCCAGTCGACGTCACTTCGTAGACTGTGGTTGGGAGTGGCCTTCACGAAAGCCTACTCCGTCCTCATCGGGATGGCCACCAGCGCCCAACGTGACGCCTGTGGGGCAGAAGAGATGACAGAGCACGTGCTGTGTCGCTTCCACGAATACTCTTCGGAGAGGTGCGTGCTTTCCACCACGCTCAGCAGATTGGACAGTCGACCACTTGCAGTATAGACTATCCTAGGTCATCGGTCTCCACCATCGAGTTCACAGAAGGCGGTGAAATCCCTTCGACATTTCCTGAGCGAAACAAATTTGCACGAACGACTGTAGTGCGCGAAACGGGACTCGAGTGCGGCCCTTCCCACTCTTACCTCTTACTTTTCTCCCGCCCCCTATTTTATTTCCTGAATCCCATTCGCCCAGGGCCGTGTAGCAAACTCGGCTCTACCCCTGGTTAACCTCCCGGCGTTTCCGTCCTTCTTTTCTCTCTCTATCTCTAGCAAATTGATGTATATCCATGTAGTAGCATATATTATTACGTGGAGAATGGCCAGTGTTTGAAAAAAAAATCTAGCCTCCTACCGTGAATTCTCTAGGCGTTTTCCTAAGGCGACCACTAAGTGACACAGTAACAACAGAGGAGCGCACGCCCACCGCGGGCTATTTACCTACGCTTTCTAAGCTGGAATGAATGATGTTTTCTGAATATATTATGGTATCACACCACTTGTGTGATTTTTGGGCTAATCACGCTAAACCACTACTCTAGATCCAACACTGACGCTGTTACTTATTTTTGATACTTTTCACTATTTTTTCATGTTTATAACATACGTTTTCGCCGTTTTATCATTTTCATTTTATTTCTTGATAGGTTTGAACGACATTGCAACTCTCTGTATAAAAACACATGGTGTCCCCTACGAGGAGAGGGTCAGATTTGTTTGGCGCCGTTGTTTTTCATTGCAGGCCTTCATGGCGTATGCGCGACAATCGCTACTTGCTCAATGAAATTTTCTCTCGAAGATCTCAGCTTGGGGGGGAAGCATATAAGGCATACAAGGTTTCAAACTAAATCAGTGCGGTCGGAACGACTGCATCACAAGGCTTCAGATCAGATTTATTTCTTGCTATGTAGCCTGTGAGCAGATGTGGGCTATTGCGTCTTTCCGCTCGTGGCTACTTCTATAGCTCTAGTACCTGGCGCACCCGCCTACCTAAAGCAGGAGAGAAAGCCCACGTGGCGTTTAGGCTATTGTAAAAGTTTTCGAATGGGACAAGTGCTCACGTGGGAGCATAACGCTTTTTTGCAAAATTTCTACCATTAAGACAGTTAAACGTTTGTAGGCGAATTAGGTGATTCCTAAGAAGTGGCCCAGAAGTAGAGAAGATGCTGTCGCACTTTTTTACATGTCATTCGTCAGCGATTGCACATGGTGCGATGTTTGCGTGTTGCGGGAACGCCGTATCCTCCATTGTGCCTAAAGGAGTACTGACACCAACTTTTGACGCCTCACAAATGATATGATTGGCTTCAATAGTTTGTACAGATGCCTCACGGAAATTTTTCAGCGATCCGAGGCCTGGATTACATCGAAAACTGGTAATAAATGTCCAGGCCCCGAGCTACCACAAATCAGCAGCACTAGACAAATTGCTATCAGCGTGACGACACATTGTCCGGAGCGCCTGGCCGGTTCAAGGTGACATCATATAGTTTTTTTCAGAAGCGGAAACGAACGCCTGCGCTGCTCCTGTCAGGGGTCTTCGGTAGGAGGTGTGGTTGTACCTCTGTGAGCAATGCTTCTAAACTTTGATCACTTTGCATGTTCGACGTCTTTGCTCTTAGGTTCGTGGCCGGCGTGTGGTTTTCCCCTGCACTGGTGCCGAACACTGCGCGTTGTCTTATCTGAGTGGCCAGTGCGTGCCGCTGAGCTTGCCAAAGTTCTGCTATTGCAAGCTCGCGGAGAGATAAGTATTGCTCAGTGGAAGCCTGTCCGAGGAAAAAGACGATGACGACAAGATGCAATATTTTCAACCTGACGAAGTGAGCGCGAAACGTGGACTGATTTTTTGCTGCCGCAAGAAATGTCTCCTCAGCCAGCGAGAAGAATTTGCTCGTTCCACTTCTCAGCTGCTATCTGCAGACCCCCAAGTTGACGGAGGAGCTGCAGTAAAAGCGGAGTGGAAGCGATTAGGCAGTTTTAGAATAGGGGAAGCCGGTATTGGGGCCCCAAGAAGTTAGGGGAACCCAAACGCAATGCGCTCGCGCACGGCCAGTTTCAGAAGAGGGGCGTCCCTACCAGCCCCGCAACGCTTGCGTTAATCGGGTCAGCTTGGGTGTTGGGAACTTTAGGCTTAGTGTTGTGGCGAATATTTGATCACCGCTTTCTTTACAACGACGTATGACCATCCCTTACAGAACTTTTCACCACACCATCATCCCGTTTTTTGGAATGAGAACTTTATTTTGGCGATAATTGTCGTTTGAGCGATTGGTGACCAAGACATCTGCAGTGGGCTGTTTTGATTCTATCGCGCAACTGGGGCCATCTTTCGGCTACTCGGCGCTCCGCTGCCGGCAGTTCCAGGTAGGAGAGCAGAACCTCCGCTTCTTGTCAGCGTAGGCTTAGCGTCACGGCATATATGTGATCCCTGCTTTTAAATTCAGCGCTGATAACAATACCCAACAATATTTTTTTTACAATATTTAAATATACTTTCTCGCATATGGAACTTCGTTTCCGCAATCAGATTGATTGAAAGAGTGGCGACAAGCTGTTGCTTCCCCGGTCTACGCCGGTTCAGGCCGCAGCAAAGTTAAAAAACCGACGACAGCGAAGACGCCGCCGGCCTAATTGCCTCATCTGTGGCCAAATAAAGTGGCTCTGTATCTATGTCTATCAGTCGGGTGGCAGCGATTCATCTGAGTCTGACGATTCAGACGACGTGTCAACTGCGCGGAGTAGTGGAGACGAAGAGCTCTCGTGCGAACTATGTGCAATCGTAGCAGATGATGCAGCAAACGTCCGTGATGTCACGGAAACCGTGACTCCATACTTTCCTTCCTGCATTTGAACGGCCATTTGGCGAGCGACGACCGAATTTGAAACTGATTGAAATAAATGCTTTAAAATTGATTCTACGCTAGCAAAAGACCGCTTTTGGTTTGATTTTTATAATTACTAGACCAATAGGTATTCTTTACAGCATAAAAACCGAAAGTGTGAGATTTAGTGTCAGTACTTCCTAATAGAGAACACTGGAATGCAAGGCATTTAGCAATATTTGTACTACTTCGCTTGCTGTAGGCTGTTGTCGCACACGCCCCTCAAGGCTGCCGCGTCAGTATGGCGTTGCCCATGGCGTGGTGTCATATATTCCCTCTGCAGTAGTATCTCCAGGTGCCGCATACTGCGTACATTCTGTTCCGTACAACCCTACATGATAACATAGCCCAAAAAATCATGCATCTTTTATGTAGCGAAAAATGATTAAAACGTGAATCTTTCTGACATGCAACCCGGGAAAAATCCTAACGTCCAAAATTTAAACTCGGTTGACCCTTGGAATGGCGTAGTCGTGTAGACGTCGGTTTTATAGAGCAGGGTAGCCGGGTTCTACTGCGCCCACCGAAAACAAAGGAAAGAAGAGCGCACAGTTTGATGAAGAACGGACGGAAATTTACAGAACAAGCACTGAATTACTTTTTTTGAAGCTCTTGCTCTGCCTTCTTGGAAACTAATTGTGTGAGTTTGCTTTCCTGTAGTGGGTTTGGAGCGTAGCAATAAATATTGAGGACTTTGTGTTCCGACATTGGAGACATTTGAGTTTTTGCAAGAGAAATTTTTCTGTTCCAATAATCTTAAAATTCAGCCACTACAGTAAAAGCTCGTTAATTCGAACTCGAAATGGATAAAAGATTGTTCTAATGAAGCGCAGTTCGAATTACGGGTGGGCGCTAGAATGAATGGAGATCGCGCCACACTGCGTGGGGAGAACACAGAGAACCCACCTCTGGACTCGTCATCGCGAATTATGCGCTACTCCAAGTTTGTGGCGGGCCATTTTGTAAATCATGTTCATAAAACTCGAACATCATGCGAAATTACTTATCAGTCAATTGTTTTTCGTTTCTGTTTTGCATCTCTAAGAAATTTGGTTTGGTTCGAATTCTCAATTCATTGTTATTGCTCTGGGCCACTCTGGGCCGGCTTCTTCAGCGAGGAGCGATTGAAACAAGGGGATCCCAGTTGGAATGACCTTTTCTGAATACAGACGTGTTCGAATTATCGAGATTTTTCCCCTGGTCAAATTTAACGGCATCTGCCGTAAGGGGGGTGTCTGTTCAAATTAACTTCAAATTCAAATTAACCGAGTTCGAATTAACAAGATTTTACTGTGTCATCATCCATGTTTAGGGACATTCCCTTTTATTGAGACCATTTAAGCGGGACGTCGCCGCAAATGATTCGTACAAAGGTTCTCTCTAAAGGATGTTCCAGTGATAAAATACTGATATCATCACCGAAGAGGCGAATAATTTTGAGTACTACGAGCTTTAGAGCTATGACCTGGCAAAATGGGTATAAGCATCGCCTTTACCTTTTCCTAATCTGAACGACAACGTGTGTTTGTCTACCGATCGCTTCATTATCAGTACAGTTGATCATTGGAAGGTCATGAGAAGAGGTAAAAGCTGTCAGTTGTTACCTGATATTCGTGGGGGGCGGAATCTTGCACCACGCAGCAGCAGCGTCGGCCACGGCCGGGCTAGAGCGGCGGACGTAGCTGCTGTAGGCCGGTCCTAGGTCGGAAATGAGAGAAAATGGAGGGGAGGGTATTTCAAAGGGTGAGACAGCCGAACCTAGCAATCCTGATGCGCTAGCGTGTTACTACACCACCGCGCGACACACGCGCAGATACCGAAACAATTCGGCATATGAGGTTAGTGATTCTTATTTATACCGATTTAAACTAGTTATTTAAGTAAGTTTGAGAAATGCGGGAAAGCTGAGGAAACTTTTATCATCGTTATTTATCAAAAGATATTGTCACTTTCGCCTTTAGTAATATCTCAGAAAACACAACCGAGTCGGTAATCACAGTTTTAGAACAAGGAGTCCATTCGTGGCAAGCATTGCGGAAAAGCTGGCGTATCTCTAACGGCCACGTGTCTTTATTTGGTTTGTACATTTCGTTTTTCCGTCCTGCAAACCAACCCTTAAAGCAAGTTACCCTCACGACCAATCAATTCTGTCTGGGGCGGGTTACTCTGGGGGTGCTGTCGAACAAGTCAATCAAGCCGTGCGAAGGCACTGCGTAATGAACGCGAAGCTGCATCAAAACAGGTCCAAAACACAACAACCGTCGTTAAAGCAGACGACAAAGCTGTACCGCCGCCACCGCCGGCGGCGGGCAGGCCCTTCCGCGCGTGGTACGCTGGGTAATTCGCCGTGCTAACTCTAGTTTTATCCCTGACTCAAACCTTCCACCCCCCTCTGTCCCCCTCCTTTCCTCCGCCGTCGCCCCCGACGCGTTTAGAGTTCTCCCGCACGCCACCAAAGAACCATTGGCTGGTAGAGCTAAAAAGTTTTCTTAAAAATAGCTGCCACTTTCGCATTTGAGATGTGAAGACTGAAAGAACAGCAGAGTTCATAACTAGCTTTAACTTAGCTTTTCTAGTTCGGCTATTTCCCTTAAGAGAATAATGGTCAACGTGAGCAGAATGTCTCCGCAAAAACTGAGCCACATCAAAGAATACAATCCACCCTCAAAGTCCGAATTCTAGAGTCCCAAAGTTCCAAGCCAACGTCTTTTCGAAATCCGAGGCCCGCGCTACAAATATCAGGGTAATGATTAGCACCTCGAATACGATGTTAGCGCCATGGATATACGAATATTCCCTAAAGCGAGGAGCCGAGGTAGGATTCCGAGCACGGCAAGCGCTCTTTTTGGGTTAATCACGCATCCCCAGTACCTGCTTGTGGGCGCCTTTAATCCTCGCCACTTTCCCATCTACTTCTGGGCCTCGCAGTTCACCCTCCTTCTTCGCCACGCGTAATTTACAATTAACGAACTGCACGAAAAGAAGAAAGCTTACACAATTCCGGTGTTAAAAACCATAAGCCATTCGATTTTGGCAATGACGGTTACTGATGGCAGCTTTGTAGTGCACGACACAGACTAGACACCGATTGTATGCAAAATATCTGAGTTATTATTGTCTCTCTTAACCGCTGACGAGGGTGATCCCAGAGAAATTTACATACTTAGCTGTTCCAAGCTTTTTTTACGGCGAAGCAACATATGTGTGTTCCCCGCCCTTCCCCCCTCTTGCCAGTTTTTATTCCTGTCCAGCCGATTTATTCTGTGCCGCTCGGCCGCTGCTCCGCACCACATCCGACACCGCTTTCACAACTGTTTTTCTCCTCGCTATCACCTATGCCTCTTTCCCATGCTGCGAAATACGCTGACCGCCACTTATCAGTTGTTACCAGAGCAAATTTCCGGCTTTGAATGCCCACGTGAGCCCATATTAATCTTTTAGCATGAAAACATTCCCGTGCGATATTCTAGCTCGTGCATTTTTACGCATACGCCCACACCCATCCCCCCTTGATGGGTTATCGGTGCACTTGTTCGGTTGTAACGAGGCAGGCGTGGATGCACAGCTAGTCTTAATGCCGCTACTTTCACATGCGAATTGTGATGGCGGAAAATTAAAAACAGAAGTCTCGCGGCTCAATGCGACTTTCAGCAGTACTTAATCGTCGACAAAGTTTGGCTTTGGATGTTTGGTTGGTGAGTCATACAGATAGCGAGATGCCGCATCGGGGGACGGACACGGGCAGCTACATGTTTTCCCACTAGAATAAAGGTCAAGTACTTCTGAGTTTTAGGACGATACGCTAGGACCTCACTCAACATATTCATCGAAGTTACCCTAGCTAGATTACGGATAGGTCACACACTCTACACACTCCCATCTGCTAACTGGATCTCCAAGATCCCTGTGTAGCAGGTATGGGGAGGGCTTATCCGTATTTCACACCCTCATTACATGCAAAGCACTCCACACAACAAGACGCGAGCACTTTCCTCAACTTTACAGACAACAGATTCCACTACAGCCAGCACTTTTTCTAGCGCAGAACGGAAAGTTGGTTAGTTGGTAGGTGTTCAGCTTTTTGGAAACAGAAGCGCCGTGCTGTCTACGTCTTCCTTTGTCCCTGTTTTTAAGCGCTTCTGTTTTCACCAAGATGAGCTCTTTCTAGGGGAAGAAGCTTTAATTCCTCTGCAACGCAAATTTAAGTTTCAGGCTGAAATCAAATTTTACACCTCATTTCATACGACGAGTAGTTTTTTTAGACCCAATATCTTACCACGCACAAACTCTACCTGGCCTTATACACCAGCCATCCTAATGGTCTTTTACTAATTTACTTTTGTTTTAGTAGAACGAAATGAGAATTTACGTCTAACTCCTTCATGCATAACCACAGTTTTGCCTCTGTTTGCCCTAGTTGGCATCAACATCGTTTAATCTATGCGGCCGTTTTAGTGTCCCTGAACGTGACCTCCAGCATTTGGCGTACCATAGCCCTTTGTGCCGATGTAAGTTTAGTTTCAAGTCGCTTGGTGAGACCCTAAGTGTGACCCCGTAAGTCAGTACTGGAAGAACGGATTTATTATATATATATATATATATATATATATATATATATATATATATTATATATATATATATATATATATACAATACACAGGTGATGTGGGTCTCCTTAATTTGTATAGTGCTCGTTGAGATTAGCTGAGTGAGACTAACACAGCCCTCTCTTGTGACATCAGGCTTCCACCATTGTGCAAGCTGGCTTTTATATTTTTTGGGCAATCCCAACACCAAGCACTGCTAAGTATAACCTTTCTTTATCTAGGCTATGAATGGCTTAAATTAAAGTTATGGTCAACGCGTGCGCAGAATTTCACGGCCATCGCTTGTTCGCAACGATGGGTTTATTGCCACTTGGAGCACATTATGGTTTATCCCGAAAGTTCTTCACTTTGGCTGTTTAAACCTGGATTCATTGCCGAAGCCACGAAGGCGCACAGCCTTCACCCAATTGCTTTCAGAGAAAAAAAACAACTTCTGCTACACTCGTACTACGCTAATCATTCGCACTTAATCATGCAGGATCCGCGGCCGTGCTTCTGGGAAGTGTGTACGCTCTGTTCAGCGGGGACGAGATGGAGCCCTCGTATACGGGTCCGCGGTCTTTCCTCGTGTCTCTAATATTCAACTTCGAAGTAGTTCTCCTGGTCACATCACTGCTATTCTTCTTGACGGCGTCGGTTGGTCTTCTGGGCGGTTTGCGGGAGAACACGTGTCTGCTGAAGACGTTTAGCACCACGATGATGGTGCTTAGTTGTCTGGGCGCATTCGTCGGCATCTTCATGGCGTTTTTACCCTGGCTTACAAGAAATTTTTTTCTGTCGCACGTCACTGATGACTTTGTGGTGCACTACAGGGACAAGGCTGATTATAAAAATGTGAGTACTTCGTACCTTGGGCACCGTACGTAATTGCACACTATATATATCTGCCTTGAAGAATTACAGCCTTTTTGGGTACATACAAGCTGTTGCGACGATAATTGGAACACTTTAAAAAATTTCGCTCTTTTCGCGCTCAACCTTGCCATGACGGTAACATTTTGTGGTCTATTTTATTTCACACCGGGAACAACGACGGTACTTACGTGTTTATTGAGAAAATAAATAAAACCGATTTTCGCCTATGTGAAAATGCCGGCTGATTTGGACGTAAGCCCGAAAACAGGGTTTTCTGATCACCTGCTACCTCATCCCTAGGTGCATTTTCTGATCGTCTGCTACACCATTTGGCTCCTTCCTACCGTGAATCCTAAACGCACGTTTCGCTCTTCTCGCGGTGGTTCGGTCGTTCGAACGTTAACTTGTGCTGGCTCGCACGTCCAAATCAGTCGCCATTTTCCTATAGGCGAAAATCGTTTTTATTTATTTTCAGAATACAAAGGTAAGTACCATCGTTGTTCCCGGTATCAAACAAAATAGACAACAAAATGCGACCTTCGTGACGAGTTAGAAGGAACAGAGCGGCGGTTCGCTCAGGAAAATTTTTTTAAAGTGTTCCAATTATCGTCGCAAAACCCTGCACATGACTGATGTCGTGGTGCCGTTTCACGACAGACCCCTCCCAGGTAATTGGTGAGGAGTAGTCGGGGAAAGCTGCAAACCCGCTTCGGAAACCTTAAAATATAACGAGGAGGGCAGTCAATCCGATTGGTTAGTTAATAAATCCAAACCGAATACTAACTACCGGGAATAGCCGACTGGAGCCCAGCGGTGAGGAATGAGATGTCTGTGCCAACTTGAATGATGAGTGCATATTTCCTTTTCCGAAGATACAGGCATGTGTTCCAAACCCGGTTGTTACCTCCCCATTATCGGTTCGTACAAACAGGATAAGTAAGAAACGTTGACCATGAAGATTTATTGCAGCATACCGGATATATGAACCATTCGAACAACTGCTTATTTAAAACAATTAATTGGTAATAATCTTGAACGTTCTGGAGGTCACAAAAGTTCTGACAAAACGGGAAGAAGCAGCTCGCAAAAAACCGCGTTTGGACCACAGTAAGTAGCAAATAAAAAAATGATATGTAAAAACTAGTACAGACCTCACAATTAGAAAACCTTCACTTCAAACTGCCACATAGTAGGAGAAATGGTTGTCCCAAGGATACTGTATCCACGTAATTTTTCCACGAACATATTAGGACATAATTTTTCCACGGACGTAATCCACGAACATATTAGGAACAGGGTTTATTTTCATCAATATAAAAATTGCTCCTCAACGTAAATATTCCAACGTAATCGCCATGTTCGAGAACTATCAAGCTCAGATTCGTAACAACAGCTACTAGCAATCTATTCCCCCAAACCACGCCATAGCAACACCGAGAACTGTGTAGAGGGCCTAAGCAGCAATTTATGTTATGCGGCATTTCTGTAATGCTCACCGCGGCTTTCACTACCGCCGAACGGCGTACTTATGTGACCCTTGTTTGGTGCGTGCAGACAATCGACTTTCTCCAGTCAAACTTTCACTGCTGTGGAATGAGCGAAGCAGGCTACCGAGACTGGCAGGCCAACATCTACTTCGCCTGCAATAAAACAAGTCCGAGTGCTGAAAAGTGCAGCGTGCCCCCATCGTGCTGCCGGCGAACCCTGGTGTCGCCTGGGGATGGCGCAACGGACCAGACAATGGAGGTGTCCCTGAGGTGCAGAGTAATTTCTGCGGCCACGGTGTGCTCAGCATGAACGAGAGTGATGCCTGGAAGGTAAATAAATGCGACATCTCTTGTAAAATACGTCGTTTAGGAACCTTAGGCCTCTACACAAAAATGCTCATTCCGTCTGCTGTCAAATACAGGCATATATAAGTAACTCGTTAAGATCGCAGCCTAAGGCTGTGAGTATGCTTATTACCGCCAGATAACACTGCATGAACATATTTCGTTTTAATTTTCCGAGGGCAATTACGGTGATTGGAATTACACTTGTGTGAATGTTGCAAGCTGTGTGTCCATTTCAAGGAAGTCCTTGAGGTAAACAAAAATATTCCGAAGCACTTTTTCACCGGCTGACAAGAAATTCTGTAAAACTTGGCTTATCGGTAGACCATTGAAATCTGAGCGGAAAATGCCAGCAGGTATCAACAGCCATTGTAGTTTATTATACCAGCTCAATTTTACTCACTCAATCAAAGCAATGTCAATTTTCGGCAGAAAAGAAGCCACGTAAAACCCGAACCATTAAAAAAATCCGCTCGGATCATCAATTTCAAAAATAAAGACAGCAAAAGCGAAGAATGAGAAACCTGGTGAAGCATTACAGATTCATTTGTTGGGGAACGCGCCCAAGGGAATGCCAGTTGAGGCGCTACGGCTAACAGCCGTTGTTGGTTAATATACCAGCTCAATTTTACTCACTCAATCAAAGCAATGAGAATTCAGGCAGAAAAGAAGGCACGTAAACCCGAACGATTTCAAAAATCCGTTCGTATCATCAATTTAAAAATTAAAGACCACAAAAGTAAAGAATCAGAAACCTGGTGAAGCATTAGAGATCCATGTGTTGAGGAACGCGCCCAAGGGAATGCCATTTGAGGCGCTACGGCTAACACCCTTCCCACACGTGCTCATCTGTTGGTGGCAATAATTTTGTGTAGCTATTCTTATTCGAACGAAACTAAACAATAACTCTTATGAACTCTGCGTTGGAGGAATTGGGAGGTATAAGGGCTGTTTTTCTGCTACAGGCACACAGGCCGCACGCTTTTTTTGCTGAATTTTAGCTGTCGCAATTTCAGTTACCTTTAACGCATGCTTGGTGAGACAACCGCGCATCGACGACGGTTGTGGCTTGAGAACAAGACGCAAATCCAAGCAGCCATGCCAGCTTCCGCCTTGATTTTTCAAGTTGGCCTCAAACAAAATCCCAGAACGCGCTACGTTCTGCACTTACATCCCTCTTTTCGTCCTCGTTATTTTGTCGCCTATTGGAATCACGTTATACCTACAAAGGAACTTGAAACACCATTTACAACAGCCTCCGTGCCTGACAACGTTCACCCGCCCAACTCCAATAAGTACAACATCGGTACTAACCTTGCAACACTTGCCCGCCCTGGTTAGGTGACTTTACATGCACCGTTGTAAATACTCTGCAATTAGTACAGCGTAATAATTCCACCAAATTTACTAACCTTTATGGACACATTGTCTCCTTTGATAGGAACTAACTCTCCGACATTATACGGGTTACCAGGCTAAACTCCTGCGTTTTGCGCTCTTCTAATGAACAATTAGTATTAAGTGTGCTTCGAGAAGGCATTCCATTTGTTCTTCAAACATAGAAGGCTTGTGGGCATCAGCGCTCTTTGCATATGGTTCGGGAGTATTGGTTTATCGAATCATGGTTCGCCAAAAGCCTCCACACACGCGCACCGCTTGGCAGTGAGTGATAACGTCACCTGGATTGTTGAGCAGTAGTGTCCACTGAGAAATGGCGTAAAAGTCAGTACGCCACTTTCAAGTCATAAATGGAAGCATGAAAAGCTAGGGCATTGCGACAGTAATTGCCATTGGAAAAATGGCGTCAGGACATGAACCAATCGAAAAGCAGCAAACAACATCCAGCAGTCATAACAGAGCATATCCTTAAGGAGATAGCCCTAAGCACGGCACAAGCGAACAGCACCAAGTATACTTCTACAGCCCGGTTTTCTTAGCAAAAGCGGTCAAGGGAACTCATTACCTACAACCAGGAAGAGATGATACCAGTCCAACTAATTATTTGGCAGTTCTGCAATCGCTGCTGATGTGGATTGGTGCCTAAAACGGGTGTTTTAAAGGTTGTCATCACTGTTGTAGGGTTGCCTAGATAACCCTAGACCATCGCCATATCACGCAGAGCCGACAATGGTATATCGCTTTAACAATTACCACACCCTTTTACAACTTTCCGAGGTAACGCAAATATCTCCTGAAATTACCTTCCATGTCCGTACATCGTTGAGCTCTTGAACGTGGGGCTACTGGTTTGG
Source organism: Haemaphysalis longicornis (assembly GCA_013339765.2). Taxonomy (NCBI): domain Eukaryota; kingdom Metazoa; phylum Arthropoda; class Arachnida; order Ixodida; family Ixodidae; genus Haemaphysalis; species Haemaphysalis longicornis. The sequence continues at coordinate 52,131,245 of CM023452.1, read as the reverse complement.
TTATATATAAAAATTTGAGAAGCTCGCAAGTCATCGCAAGCCCAGAAACATTTCGAAAGCCGAACATTTCCCTAACTCTCCTATATATACATTTCCAAAAGATGCATTAGCAGTTCCCCGCTGATGAGCGAGGTATGCCACATACCCATCAATAGCACGTGTTATGGCTGTGGCCCTAGGTAGAAGGAGGCAATTAAAAGCAGGGAGTGGCTGGCTGAACCGGTCTCACTAAAGCAGCAGCTATCCATAGCAGGCTTCGTCCAGAAGACCATGGACATTCCGCCAGGCACACAACGACCCTACAGATCCCACTAATGATGAAATCCATTGGCGCTCTGCAATAAGGACGCGTTAGCAAAAAGGGCTAACTGTTTTTTCTCTCTCTTCAACGGCACTCCAAAACCTCAGAGCAAATTCTCTAAGCGCCCGTAATTTTTAAAGCGCATCGCTTTGGAATGACGTGGAGGTAGTGTCACAAAGACGTAGTTTAGTTTAACTAAATACATGAGTACGCAATTGCCAAAGAAATACAAAAGTGGCCCATTCTGACACACGCAGGATGCGCCAACAAGCACGATGGACTGGGCGTAGCTTGAACAGTAGCTATGGACGTTTGACGACAAAACTGCCGCCATGGAAAAAGAGTTCTGTTATTTTAATCTTTACCGAATATTAAGCTCTCATTCGAGCAGAAGAAGATACGTTTCGTTTAGTTTCTTCAGGAATTTACCTTGACTGGAGAAAATGTTGGGGGTGTATTTAAAAAATACAGTTGAGGACATATCTTTTAAGGCCCTCAAAGTTTACCTTCTGGTAGCCGTTTTTCATACTTGAATAAATACTTGGTGGTTACTTACTTAAAGACTTGGTCGAATGTTCTACGCAATCAATCATGCAACACTTTTAGCTGTCGCAATGACTTTTGGAGAACATTGCAGCTGCACTGACTACAAAACCGTAGTAAAACTGATCCCCAACTATTTCTATACAAAAGTCGGTAAAAATAGCCTTCGTTTATTTAACGAAAGTAGACCAGGCTTGTATAACTGGAGAGCTGTTTTATGGGCTACGTCCAGTCGAAGAATTTCATTTGTCCTCACGAACACTACAACTTAACGAGTGACATGACCCACCGACACCGCTGGTCTGTTTTCTTGCATCTGTGCGGGATTTTTAAATATGGCACGGGTACAGACCTCCGTATTCCAGCCTACAACGCGCAATATTTCAGGTAATCACCGATAGCAGTACAGTGACCACTAGTTACAACTGCTTTACGTGCGTTAACTCTATACGGAAGTGCTTAGCGACCCCATCCTGGATTATCACGGCGCAGCCGTCCCTTATTTTAGCGATCAAACAAAGGGGACACAGCAGACTAACAAGATAGATCGAACAAGAAAGTGAAAGAGGAAATTAGCGTGGAATGGGTGAGAGAGAGGGTGGCATGGGACGTTCTTTACGGCGGCGACAGGCTGCAAGATAACCGGGAGAAGGAACAGGCCACGTTAATTAGAGCCAGCGGGAAAGCGGGGAATAAAAGTGCGGCGAAAGGCGCAAAATATGCTCCCCCGAGGCTTCCCGTAACGAGACAGCGCCAAAGTACATCGCGCGCCTCCTCGCGTTCGCTGATGTCACGATTACTTCGTGATGACAGCAGGTGTGTGCCGTCACCCAGAAGGGGGTAGTTTCCCAACGTACAATTTCCCCATTACGGAGTATCGTAGTCGCAAACCATTTCTAAAGCAAAGCATTACTACTTTCGTTCGTTGATATCGCGGAGAATGCAAAAGGTGGCCGTTTGACCGAAGACACCCCCTGCGACACCCCCTTCGAAGCGCACAGCGTGATTCCCCGGGCCCGTCAGCAGCGCTGCGCACATGCTCCGTTTTAGGTCGTTTAGGGCGGCGGCCTACGCGGGAGTGGGCGCTCAGCTGATCAGCAACAGACCAAACCCGCAGCCTCTCAGGCATGCGGCGCTGGTTTCTCTCGGGCAACGCGACTCGCCTAGCGCCCAACGAAGAGGAAGGCGCTTTCGCTGTGAGTGAGCGCCGCGTTCGCCCGGCCTGCAATCTGTGAGCGTTGCACGAACCCGAACGGCTTTGAGACATGGTCGGCAATACAACTAAATCAAAGGTTAATTAGGCGAAACCAAGACTCAACCAGACTACTCCAAGCTTCTGCTTTGCATATCCAATGTTAACTGAGCTGAGCCGACGCCATTGTTTCATTTATTAACATACATGGACCCTGAACCAACGTAGTAGCGGGTGTTTACAAAAATAAAACAAAAAAGCTACAAGCAGAGCCTAAAATAAAAACAGAAATATAAAATGATAGGTGTTGTTTTACGTGTTCATAGCAGTGTAGAGTCATTAAAGCAGACCCACCAGGTAAGAGAGGCAAATTATGTAAGAACAGCACACTTCATGCTCAGTTATGTGAGAGGAATGTCATAGCGCATTCAATTCAATTCACTTTTATTCATCAAAAAGTAACAAAAAAAAAATTCCCGCGCCTTCCCGCGAGGGGAACACGAGTAAATGCAGAGCATTGGGGCCTCAGTACTGATTGAAGGCAGCGTTGCTTCCATCGCTTCTTCCGTGATGCTGGAGTAGCAGATACGAGTAAACGTGGGCACGAGCGCCAACCAAGGAAGGAAGGAGCAACGCAGTGACTGAAACACGAGCGACCGCTAGCCGCTCTATTTGCAGGCGCGCCGCCGTAGAGGGAGAGCAGTACGGGGGGGAGAGCGCGCATGCGCAAGTAGCGCGCGCCCTTCCACGCCCCACCGCGCTGCTATCACGCACCTGTTACGCCCGAGACCGCGACGGAGCGACGGGGCTGACTACGACGCATTCGCGCGCCAGCTGCTGTTGAAAGAGAGGAGGGAAGGAGAGGCGCACCTCCTGCGGACGCGGAACTGTTGACACCGTCCGACGCAGGAACAGGCGAGGCTAAGAAATGCTCTGCATTTAAAAACTTCAACACTGCGCGAACCCATAGCTAAAGGCTAGGCTCGGCTAGTATGCATGTAGGGACGATAACACCAGTCTCGAGGAGGGCGTCCACTGTAGAATAACTTTAAAAAAATGGTGCTTGGAACACTTATGTGCGGCACAAATACTCGCCAATACTCTTGCTCTTGTCCCTCCACCTGGATATGTACGTTGTGGTTCAACTTACTCATCTTGGTCTATTGCTACATCTTTACACACAATCTGTTTCAAGAATAAATATCTAGCAAAGGCGTACAGGTGTTTTATAGTGTCCCAGGAAGCAGCGCTTTTGTAGCTGAAATTGTGACAATACTTCTCCGTAACAAATATCACAACCGAACCTTTTAAATTGCCACCAATTCATTGAATAGAAGAGGAGTGTGCAGCTCTGTCCTCGGTGCAGCGAGCTATAGCACTGTTCGAACGTCAGAATAGTATACACGTTTTGCTGACGCGCTCGGGGGCATTTTTTTAAATTCCTGTAATGAAAGTATGAAGTCGGGCTTGAAAGGTTATTAAACCACATGTTTATTTTTCGAAATCTGCAGCGAAAAAAATACCGAGATTTACTTCCTTGTGTAGTTTTTAATCGGAACGTTGCTGAAATTGTAGTTTTGGATAATGGTATCCCAATTACTTTATTTACTTCAAATAAGTAATGACTTTAAATCAAGTAATTAGCACTATATTACGGCGCCAAGTATGATCACACCACCAAGGTTATCGAACAGAAACTATTCTTCAACGTCATTGCCCATGTTCCTATAAACAACGCAATCATTCGTGTATAACCCTACTTAAAATGTTCTGATCAGAAATGTCATTGATATATATGAGGAATTCAAGCGGTCTTCCAACGGAGCACTTTGGGGCCCCCGATGTGACAGCCGCGAGTTTAACTCACAGCGTTTTGTAATCACCTTTTGTGGGTGTCCAAATTATTTATTTTGATGCCTGGTCAGCACGGAGTGGGGGAGGCCTAGGTAAGCCACTTAAGAACTAAAAAAGAACGCGCAACATTTTCTAACCCTTCTCTGAAGTCTAAGAAAGTGCATTGCACATTGTTCCAGTTTCCGGTAAAGAATAAAAATCTTGCGATAATTCGACTACCTGGATGACACAACAGAATGCCGTACCAAAATCCACTCTGGGCACTCTTCAAAAAGTTTGCACCATACCTCAGTAAAAAATAAGGATCTGTTTTTAGATGCGACTGCATCTCATTCACTCGCCTTGTTCCTGCATTCGGCGTCGTTGTCGGCGTCCGCCCCTCTCCCATTCTCCTCGCCGCGTGAGATGCGCTTTCCGCCGCTCACCCCCTCTCCTCTCCGATAGCGAACACTCTCTCGCGAGGGGAATTGGTTTGGATTCGAATGGATTGGCTTGGCTTCGCTTGGCTTGGATTGGATTTGTATTAGATTAAAGTGAATTGCGCTGGATTGTGTTGCGTCATAGCCGTGGTAGACGCACTGGCACCGGCGCGTCCCCTCGCCACTAAGCGCGCTATAAAACGCGGTGCCTGCGCCGATCCGCTCCATCGTTCCAGCGCCGTTCCTCCGCTGTCCAACGCTGCAACGTGAGCCCCCTATGCGTCGCTTCTACACAGGTGTTCCCGCGAGGGGAGGTGGGAGTTTTTAAAAGCGACTGCATCTCATTCACTCGCCTTGTCCCTCCATACGGCGTTGTTGTCCGTCCACACCCCTCCCCCGTTCTCCTCGCCGCGTGAGCTGCGCTCTCCGCCACTCACTCCCTCTCCTCTACAATAGCGATCACTCTCTCGCGAGGAGCATTGGATTGGATTCGATTGGCTTGGTTTGGCTTTGCTTGGCTTGGCTTAGATTGGATTGGATTGGATTTAGATTGGATTAAAGTGGATTGTGTTGGATTGTGTTGCGTCATAGCTGCGCCACGTTGAGTCATAGCCGCGGTCGTTCCAGCACCGGCGTTCCGATTTCCATAGATGCGTTGTATGGAGCCTAACAATTCTTCTATCGCCCGAGCAACCGTAACAAGCACCGATCACTGTGATAACAGGAATGCTAGCACCACTGAAGACAAGGCTGCGAAGCGGCGTGAACGTGATGCTGAACAGAATCAACCCAACGGAAACACCAAGTGAACCCCCAAGATGCGTCGCATCTCCACAGGGTTCCGCTCGCGGGAAGGTGGGGTAATTTTTTACTGTATGCACCCGGGTGCCCGCATAGTAAGCTGATGTGACATTTGCAGTCTTCCTGTCCCAAGAAAGTTTACTGCTTATAAAGGAAATTCTAAGCAAAAAAAAAAACATCTTTTAACATCCGGAGGCCCACGTTTTGATGGCGTACCAAAGAATAAGGTTATGTCCATTAGCAGAGGTTTGTTAAGCAATATGACCGACATTTTCAGGCAACGACCTTGGTCTTTGCAATGTTCTGCAGGACACGATTTCTATTGAAGGTCTTAGCTCTATATAGCGGCCTGCTTTCGGTTAATGTTCATGTTTGGGGTTTTGCGTAGGTAAGTTAGCTTAATTTTTATATTCTCTTAATGCGTAACCATTTGTTTAAATTGTAAAATTTTAAAATTGTAAATAGTTTGTATGCCGGTAAAGTTTGACTTAACGAACCTCTTTGTAAGGGGTTCCTTGATTTAACGAAGTTTTTATATTGACCATTGCCAGCCCCATTGAAGCCCATGCGTTTGCTACCTCTATGTAGCAAAGGCGTTGCTACGGTTATAGTTCATTTAACAAATTTGCTACGCAGATCAGTCACTGTTTTTTGGCACTTTTTCTGAAAAAAAAAGCCCACAGAACTACAATAATGTAGCTAATTTCACACGCACAGCGAACTACCGTGTATATCCACGTCCATGTGCTGTGCTGGTTATGTGATTGGCCTACCTATTGTCGTGCACCCACGCGTCTCCACTGGTATCTGTGGCGGCGGTTCACAGGGCATGATTTACGCAGCCAAGAAATGAACAGTTCTGTCTAATGGAGACAACCTTGCAATATACCTGCTAGCGTGCTCTCACTAAATAATTTGTACAGGAAGGAGCAACAAGTCCATGAAATTCACAAACAGATTCTCTTTCAAAATATGTTTGGTCCTGGAATCCCGATAGCGCACCAAAATATGCAAAAGGCAAAAGTGATACAAAAGTTAAGCCTGTGAACACGGTGGTAGTTTTATTGCTTCTATTGAGTGGCGTCCAGCACCAAGGCGGTGGGAAAGTATCTGGCGCAAATAGGGTAATATTTCCTGTAAAATAAATCTCTGAATGATTAGTTCACGCTCACTGATGTCTCGCATTAAGATTTCGTTTCTACTTCATTCACGCAAACCTTATGTACCTGCAAGTAACGAAAAATTGGGAATATTGTCAACTTTGTTTCATGCAGGTGTACTCTAGAGTTTTATATACTTTTTTATATTGCACATATACACAAGGTGCCCACGTGGCTTTTGCTCTTGCATCTATTTACCAGGTTATCTACCTGAGAGGATGCGGTGATGCTCTGTTCCAGAAAATGCGGGCGCACAATTTCGAGATATTGGTGGTGATCTTACTGTTGGTCCTGTGCGGCATTCTCTTGGCTACACTTGCCGATTCCGTTCGAAGGCAAATCAAAGCATTGGCCAGCATCTACGACGAGTACTACAAGTGCGTCTATTGTGGAGCATTTATTTTGTGTCACTAACAAAGAATCCTTACGAAGCTTAAGCAAAAGAATGAACTTGCGTTGACTGAACTTTATTCTGAGTGCGCAAACAAACAATAATTGAGGTACGCGCTCTAACTATTCGTAATATAAGCTATGAATTGAGCCTGAAGTCACCCGCCCAAGAATATCAAATTGTACAAATATGTTTGCTGCATCATTTTACGAAGCTTTTGATATAAAGGCAGGTGAGATCGCCTTATTTTCATAACAATGGCAAAAATGACAATCACAAGCACGTGGGTGCCGCGACTGTCATCATTGTTGAGTGCACGCTGCTTCAACTGCATGAATAATATTTAACTACCTCAGCCAATCTTCAATACACCCAAGTTTAAAAGAACTAACGCCAATTCGTCTAACGACAGCGATGCTTGACACGCTCAGCTTTCTCATTGGGGATTCAATAGAGGTCATTGGGAAATAGCTGTTTGCAGAGTATTGAAGAAGGTGCGCTCGCCATCCGTGAGAACGAGAAAGCTTTTTCAGCGCAATGGCACAATCGCACAGACATCGGCTTAATAACGCAGAGAATGCACGTATGAATTCGACAAAACAAAGCGTTTCGAAATACGAGATGTGCCTCCGCCTACCGTAATCATAGTTTTGTGAAACCCATTGCGTAAAGTTGGTCTTCCTGGAGTGCGTCATTTTGACCGGACGGTAGCAATCAGTGAGGGATAGAAATCTTGCTTTAAAACTGGTGGCTCTGCAGCGTTGGTGGCTACTGTGGCCGGCACCAGTGTTGGAAGTTGCGCCACATGATTAGTACGAGCACTTTTGCGAGTTGTGGTCGCGCTCAGTAGTCAGCACATCTTCCTAAGCGGGAACGTGCGGTGCACTGGGCGCGCATCTAGAAGTCGCTCACCATAGTTGGCGTAGCAGGCTGCATCCCAGCAGTGTTAAATGGCAACGTTTGTTGCTGCCTGCTATACGCGCAGATGTTGCATCCTCAAGCTTGGGCAAGACATCCAGGCGGTACAGATCTTCGACACGAGTGTGACGGGACAGTCCAAGAATAGCCCTCAGAGGCTCCGGATTTTATAGCTTGTAATGATGACAGCGCCGATGAACCCCGTCTTGACGATCACCCCCCTCCCTTCTCGTGGCCTTGTTGTGTCTCCCCATCCGGTGGTGGAATGTTGGGGCGGCCTCCGCCGGCGCCAGCGAGTCGCAACCCTTTGTATGGGCCTCGCCGGCGGCTTTTACGCGGCGTCGGGGAAGGCTTTCCTGTCCTCCTGACCTTCGGGATGGCCATGGGGGGAGCGGAGGTCAAAATCCTTATTGGAATGTGCGCTGCTGTGGGGAGGTGGCATTGGTTGCGCCCTGCTCGCGCATGCTTCAACGAGTTTGTCGAGAGTTGCGACTGCGAGCGGTCGCACGAAGACTTGCTCCCGTGGCGGTGAGGAATGGCGAGGAATTCGTGGCAGAGCCCCACGAATTCCTCGCGAACCGCGCGGCGGTTCGGCACCTTTTTTGGCCTCCGTGCCCCCATGAGGGATCGTGCCGCGATACCCCCCTTTTGAGTGCTGCGGCGCCTTTAAATTGTAATTCAGTTTTCGTTTTGTCTTGTTCTATATTTCGTCGTCTCCTGTAAATAAGTTTAAATAAACTTCTTTTTCTTCATCGTCTACTTGCCTCGTGTCGTCATCGGGTCCTTCACCACCCTCCACGACGACACCACTCACCTTCTTCAACGAACCAAACTTTACTGGCGCAGGCCGACAGCGTCGTGGACGTTACCTGTGGTTCAATTAACGAAGTGCGGACTCAGTGCGGGCCGAGAGACGACTTCGAGAGTAGAAGAGGAGAGAAGTAGACACCCCGCAAGGACAAAGACTGAGCAGGGCGGCTGCGATCGGCCTACGAGACAACGAATGCATTAGTTTTCCTGCCGGGGAAACTTCACTTCAGGACCTTCCGATCCCCGCGGGAGACGAGTGGGACTGACGTGTGTAGTACAGCGGAGCGGCCGTGTCATCGACGGTGAGTGGTCCGTCTCTTACATCATCATTGCCAGGGCCTACCAAGGCTAGAAATTACGAGCTTGAAGCCGAACGCGCAAAAACGCGAGAGCTGGAGCGGCTTGTAAGGTTGGCTGAAGCGGAATTCCTAGCGCGTCCGGGAAACGAGAACGTTGTGCGGCAGTGCTGCAGTTGTGGTCAGACAACACACTCGTCCGCTGACTACCGCCGTTACCGCTATCTCGATCGCGAAGCCAGCCTACACCCTCAGAGGGAACGGTGGGTTGAGCTAGCTGATTCCGAGGCAGGGGAAAGGCTGCGGCTGGTCACTGCGGCAGTGTCCGGAATCTCTAAAAGACGGCCATGCAAGGTGGTCAGCCGGCTGGTGGGGCTGAGGGTTACCACTAAGCCGTTCAAGCTAAAGCTCGACAGGGTCAAATAATTTGCGGCGTTGCGAAGGATTTTCACCGCTGATCACCTGACCGGGCCAGCGAAATCTGTCTCACTGGCAGAAGATTCCTGTGAAAGCGCGACCGCGAGACCCGCTGTTCCTACCACATCGAAAGGTATTGTCGGCGGCACCTCGGCTTCACAGCCAACGGTGACGGAGCCGGTTGGACAGGCCACGGGTCAGGCAGGCACGCTCGCAGCTTCGGCAGGCGCCGGCAAAGGGTCGGCGGGCTTGTTCAGTGACTGTCCGAGTAAAGCAAATGAGCCGGTCAATATCGAGGGATCTCCACTGAGAGCCACGGCGGTAGCAGAAAAGGCGGTTCGGCCGACAGCCAACGCCCACTTGGGTGCTTCAAAATCTGTGCCGTATCATGACCGGCTCTGCCCAAATGGTTTGCTTGGGGCAGACGCTGCCGCGGACGTCTGCTGGGGTAAAACTGCAGCAGGCACAGCGGCTGACGGCAGAGTACGAAAACAGAACGGTGGCGCCATGGCGAGAGACCCGGACTTGCACGCCATTCAGCTCCCGTCCGCTCGAACCTGTGCTCGGTTCCAGGCATACCCGCCGGTGCTCTCTTGCTTCGACAAGCCATTATCATTGAGAAATAGGGAATCGCGTCGTGCACCGGGTGACTTCATTGGTCCCACTAGGCGTAGACGAGGCTCAGTAGCGTCGAATGTGGTTGACCACCGCACTGCTCGGGAATCTTGGCCGAATCATGCCCGGGCCTGCTCAAACGGGTTTCCGGTGGCAGTAGCTCCCTCGGATGTTTGCGGTTGCGGAAAGATGGCAGGCACCGCGGCGGCGGTATGCAGCGGGCTAACGCGCACTGTTGCTGCCCTGGCAGGCGACATGGCCTCGGACGGCACTCAGCCGTTGTCCGCACTGGCTGGTACGCGTCCTCAGTATGGTCCGCCAGTGCTTGTTGGCGTTGACAAGCCGCCATCGAGCTGTGACAACAACGCAAACTAGATAGGCTTTCGGGGTCTCGTAAGTCTAGGCACAGCTCCACAGCCTCGAACGCTGTAAAGCTGCTGCTTCTGGGCGCAGTAAATCAAGAATCCGAGCAAAGGGCAGAGCAAAGCAGCTTTGCATGCGCTGGAGGGGACGGTGTCAAATGCGTACATGAGAAGGGAAGCGTCTGAAAGTTTCGGCTTCTGGCCATGCGTGTGGCTCTGGCATTCTGGGCTTCCCGCACAGGTTGCAGAGGTGGATCACCTTACGCCTCTTCAAACGCTGAACATCGCGGTTGGCGCAACAACCAGGTTGTGGCCTCTCACCTCGAAACAGCGCCCGATTAAGTCGAGTGTTACGGGCGAAAGGGAGAAGGGACTGTGGTGAACAGACTGAACGCTCCTGTGTGGTTCATTCCGCCGTTGTTTTTTTCTTCCCTGTGCTTTGGGCGGAGAGTAACATTCACCCTGTGTTTTGTTGCTTTATTTTGCAATTGCGTTGTTCATTTGGCTGCTGTTTTCTCTGGTTCCTTCCCTTGTTCTCGCTTGTGAGCCTAACTGTTGCCTTTGCTCTTGTATCCCGCACTCGGGTGTTTTGTAGGTTGTATGATGTTCCCCTGGAGTGTTATGCATCCTTTGTGTTTTATTTCTTTTGCGTAGCATTTCACTCTGTGCTTGTCTCGCAAGCGTAAATTTCCCTTGCATGCACGGAGTCCTCAAGGGATATTCCTCGCGGTTTTTGTTTGCTTACTTGGGTTACGGCGCTGTAATCACTTTGTTTTGGTGCCTGTAGTAGTCCAAGCAGTCCTGACACAGGCTTTTGATAGGGGAGCTGTAACGATGACAGCGCCGCTGAACCCCGTCTTGACGACGACCCCCCTCCCTTCTCGTGGCCTTGTTGTGTCTTCCCATCTGGTGGCGGAATGTTGGGGCGGCCTCCGCCGACGAAAGCGAGTCGCAACCCTTTGTATGGGCCTCGACGGCGGCTTTTACGCGTTGTCGGGCAAGGCTTTCCTGTCCTCCTGACCTTTGGGGACGGCCAGGGGGGGAGCGGAGGTCAAAACCTTTATTGGCATGTGCGCTGCTGTTGGGAGGCGGCATTGCTTGCACACTGCTCGGGCATGCTTCAACGAGTTTGTCGAGAGCTGCGACTGCGAGCGGTCGCAAGAAGACTTGCTCCCGTGGCGGTTTCTGGGCGCCAGAGCCCCACGAATTCCTCCCCAACCGCGCCTCGGTTCGGCACCTTTTTTGGTCTCCGGGCTTCCATCAGGGATTGCGCCCCGATACCCCCTTTGTGCGCTGCGGCGCCTTTTAATTGTAATTAAGTTTTCGTTTTGTCTTATGCTATGTTTCGTCGTATCGTGTAAATAAGTGTAAATAAACTTTTTCTTCAACGTCTACTTGCCTCGTCTCGAAATCGGGTCCTTCACCACCCTCCACGACAACACCACTGACATTCTTAAACGAACCAAACTTTACTGAGCTCAAGCTCGTGAAGTTGGTGCTTTGTGAGATCGTAACACATGCCATCGGAGAAAACTCCTGATCCCAACAGTGCGTGTACTAGCCAACGAGCGATATCTTGCCAGGCACCGCCGAAAATGATACACAGTCGACGTACACTGTTAGGAAACGTCGAGACGATGGTTCGAACTCTCTGCAACTCTTGAGATCCCCAGTTTTGCCAGAAACGGTTTACCTAGCATGCGGATACAACCGTTAGGAGCTGGTCGGAGGGCAAGCCTTCCGATAGTTAAGCGAATACCTTCACGGTTGCTGGCTCTGCCATGCACAGATGAGTAATTTTGTGTTTGTTACTGACACCTTCGTTCCAGTGGTAATCAGGAAGGTTATTATAGTATCCAACACAAGCCGCACGCGTTTTACTGCGGCATCAGTCATAGACTGATCGTTGGCATCCGTCCAGATTGTCACCACATCTGCATAAGCCATGACGTGAACTTCTGTGGTGGCAGCAACATCTTTTACAGGTTCGGCAATACAATATTAAATATAGTCGGCTAAGTTATAGGGCTTGTAGTACTTCTTGGTGGGATACAGTCTCGGAAGCCCTAGAATGGTTTACAGCCAAAGAGATGTCTGCTGGATGATGGCGGATGCGCCGCAAACCCACCTGAGGAAATCGATTCTGCCGTGTGTTGCAAGATTGCTTCTGAATCCATTCTGGGGGAGGTGCAAAAAGAAAGCGTCTTTTTCCAAGTAGTGGGTAAGGCGTGTAGCTGCCATGCATTCAAGTAACTTGCACAATGGCGGCGCGAGGGAAATTGGTCATAAATGAGACGTCGCGGATGGGCTTCTTCCAATCTTCGGAAAGCGGGTAACGACATCGTGATTGAATTATTCTTTGAGTAGTCTTAAGGCCCAAAGGCATTCAATGTTTTCAGTGTGCGGTCTCTGTTGGAGTCATCTAAATTCCACAGCATATACCAAGTCACGCGATGTTTCCAGTGGAGTTACAAGTTCCGTAAGATGAAAGGGCTCCTAATGGTGGTCGATTTTGTTTAATAGCTCCCTGGAGTAAATTGGATGGGGTGGCGTATAGAATATCTGGGGGGAAAAGTTTTTCGGTCTTTTCGCTTTAAAAAGCCTCGCGAATGTCGCCTATGTGCAAAAGCACATCTGGGAATGCATCTTTTCAAGCTTGTGCGAGCAGGGATGGCATGAAACGTTCCTCACAACATTCGAGTTGGACTCCCATGAGAAGACTAAGTGCAATGCTACGCGCAGCGGTTGTTCGCAACTTGCCGCGTTTGGCGACGAATGCGGGCATTGTGTTGGCGAATTCGCAAGTGGCCCCTAGCGCATTAGCGCTCTTGTAAGAGTCCCGAACACGGCACGTGTTAATGAGGTGGCGGGATAGAGCTGGCACATCAGGCTCATTCTGTAATGTTTGAGTAGCTATGGTAGCTGCCATAATAATGCGGGTGGCCAGGGCATATATAATAGTAGCGCCTGGCTGGTAGAATAGCTGAGGGGGGGCTGTTTTGGCCAAAATGTACCAGAAACGTTGCTCATCTGTATTGCCGACTAGCTTCCTACGCATTGTGGCCCGAGTGAGTGCTTAGCGGAGTCAATTGAAGGTAGTGGTCGCTACCCCATGGAGAGGTTTCACGCCAGCAAATCGCTACCGCATTGTTAGTGGCTGATGCAAAATCATGAATTGTGTATCGTTGACGCGGGCGTGAGCCCAGACGCGACTGGGATGAGGCAACTGCAAATGCAGTGACCATTCCCTTGGCAGATATTGGATTAGGGTACGTCTTGCGGACAGGTATCCCCGCCATAAATGCTGCCATAGTGGAACCCACTGACGCGTTGGAAAGGTGATTCTGGAGATTCCCGTCGCGATGACAGCGATAACGCTGCAGTTTGTGCGGTACATAGGATAGGGCTTCAGAGAACCTAGTTCTGTGAAATAATGCAATGTCTCTGTGTGTGGGGGGGGGGGGAGGGTGGGCAGTGCCTAAAGACACAACGGCCAAATTCCTTTTACCGAGACGTCCAATGTAGACAATAGAGAGTTTTACTACAGCGTTTGTTGCCTTTCCGTACGCTAAACGCTAAATTTTTGCTTCCCGCTACGTAAGAACCGTGAGAGGAGTTTATTAGAGCGTCTTATCAGTCTTGCGTAGCGGCACGCTAATGCATACGGCGCCATCTGTCTAATGTTTTGCGAAATGACTCGCCGGCTGATCTGCGAGCGCAGTGCCGGTGTGCTTGGAGATTTTACCACTATCCAAACAATTGTAAACAAACGCTTTCCCGTTAGTACTGAATGCAACACGGCCACAGCACGGCATTTATATTCTCTTACCTCAGTAAGTTCCATAAAGACACCGTTGAAGTCCCGCGGAGCTTCTTTCGTGCAATCGCACAGAAAGCACTGAACCGAATGCCCGGGTTTGACGCATACATTTTATTCAAGTTCAAAACGATCCAGAGAGGTGTTTCCAACGACAACAACGTCACGATATGCGGTGCAAGTCTGAACTGCATTCGAACAGCGATCGGTTGCCTCGTCCTGCCCGTCGTAAATGCGCCACTTACCTCGCGCGCGGTTTGCGGGGTGGAACAGCAAGTCACTTAACTCTGGCGCTCAAGCTGAGATGGCTTTTAGCCACACACAGTGTACATACCCGATGCGAGGTTGAGTCGTACGTCACTCGAGAAAGATAATCCAGAGCATGGGAAGCACTGTCCACCCGCAGAAACACAACGTCGCATTTCATCGCGAACGCACCCACTACGCACACAAACACCGCTTCAGTCGCTGGCCGGGCTACAAAGCTTCGTTCGGGCAGTCAGCGATGTCACTAAGATACGGAGGTGCGCGAGGGGCGATGTGCTAAGCACTCGACATATTTAAAAACACACGGGCAAAGAACTTGGTTCATCGGGAGCAAATTACTGTCGACAGAAAAGCGGAATCAAGGATGCTTGCCCGACTACTTGCCGCCATGTTAGAAACGCAAGCGGCCTCACATACGCACGCTATTTCGCTGGAATAGCGTCCGTCCGCTAAACGCAGAAGCAGCTTAACGTACGGCGCATGCGCAGTGAGAACGACGCAAAGAAATAGCGTTCGCTAACTCTTTGCGTATGGTTGCGTACGTTATCCTAAAACTCTAATATTGGATGACTCCCATGTGGCGTAACTGCGGAGATTTGTGTTCGAGTCACGGGAATGTGTACGAATTACGCTACACGACCACACAACCAGCGCCTCGAAGACAATGCTGAGTGTCCAATGATCATTTGGGTCGGTTTGCAAAAATGGGCAGTTTGTTCTGGACTGTAAAAGGTGATTGTTCTAGAATTTGCACGATGACTATTCTCTGTCAAAATGAGCCCGTTCGTAGTATCTTGCTGGGGGGATCAGTCAAAGGAGGCCTGCGCGTTACCTAGCCTAAATGTCACCAACGCGCACTTTGTGGAGACATGGACATACGAAATTAAAAGTTTAAAATGTTTAAAAAATTAAAAGACATACGAGAACGGAGTCCCTGTTGTAACGGGGCAAGGAGTGGTGTGACCGGTCCTTTGTCATCCACAAACCAGAAGCATCTTCTGAATGAATGTCATTGACGTTCATTCAGAAGAGGCTACTGGGGAAGAGCCGGCGTGGCCGTTTATGTGGCCTCGGACGTCGATTTGTATTTTCAGTCACCACGTTTATGCCTCTCACTGTCCACATGGGCCTCCGCACCAAGACCGGGTCAATTACCTCCCCTAATGAAGCCATTATTACCGCTTTGAGATTTATTGCGAGGATGGTACGCTTCAATAGATATCTTCACAACAGTCAAATATTTGGGCTGAACTTTCGGGACATATAACCAATACAGGACGAGACGTACTGATCGTGATTCGGAGCCCCTTGTCACAGCCATTCCGCTGGACAATTGACGGGAAATTAGAGTGCAGGAAAGGCTCCGTACTTGTATTCTTGATCCCCCTACTTATCTTCTGTCTGCCTGGGAAGCAGGTCACAAGCAAATAATGCTTAGAACGTAATACATATGGAGAATGTGGGCCCCAAGGTACCCCACACACTATTGCCAGTTGCTCTTTTCACTGGCCCGGAGGCACAGCCCAATAAGATTACCAGGGCTGGCGCCCGAAACTTTGCTAAGCGTACTCAACGGTAGTCTAATTACGCGCACAGCAGGTGGTCTGCGCGGGCCAGCTTGTGTTATCCTCTGTAAGAAAAATCGATTTCCTGCTCTTCATCCAAACGCACCAGACACATTTGCAGAATTGTCGTTAAAAGCTACAGAAGCATTATAAAAGCTATTTAAAAGATGCTGAAAACCTTTTGAGGTATTTACAGTTTAGCAAAACGTATTTTACTACTGCAAGAGTACATTTAAAGAAATTAAAATTTCCCAATAAATTTTGAAGCGAAAACCTTTTACTTTTCTTTTTTTCTTTTCAACGTAGACGGATGTAGTTTATACCCTTGGTGTGACCTTGCTTAAAACTATCTTTTGTTAATCTTTATCTGTGCCAATAAGGTTGTAAGCAATGGCTGATGCTTCTGCATTGCGACCAGAGCAATCACCGTTTCACTTACATTTAAGCTGTATTTGTACGGTTCCTTGCATTTTGCACGTACGCCATCAGCCTTGCGGCACAGCGAACTTCAACGTGAATTGAAGGCACATCATTCCGGCTACCCTTGTTTTAACAAACCATCCAAGCAGAAGAATATAGAATGTATTTCAGTTTCCCCGGTGAGATTGCTCTATCGTCAAGTGAATACATATGTTTTACTGATCATTATTACTTATTATATTTTACTGATCATTAGTCATTGTAAAGTTAAACATTTTCCAGCGCATCTGCTGCCAATTGTGTTGCAAATATCGTCGACGAGAACTTGTGCTCGATCGGATCCTGCCACGTAAAGTCTTTTATTTGCGCCGACCTGTCACGTTCTTCCTTTCAAGTCTGGCTTGTTCCACTAGAAACAGTGTAGATGTTAGCCCTAAAGAAATAAATTTTACAGCGTTTTAATGCAACCACCGTCTACTGGAACGTTTTTTTTAATGTTGAACCGTGAACTTTTCTACGTAGGGGTGCTTCGATCCCTTTGCATGTGTGGACGTCGAAACTCATAAACCCTTGAATCTTAATTGAAAAAACGATACAAATGCCTACTATAGGTTGATGTCTTTTCTCGCATACGCTAAATATTTCCGTTTTGATCAACAACCTGGAACCAGAAAGGACTTTCGTACGGGATATGTAGTTTGCAGAAACGTCTACTGTATAAATGCCGCGTTCAAGAATGCATAGAACTTTAGTCCGACGCCTCGAGTGAAAAGACAGACACACGTACAGACAAACAAAATGTTTGCCTACAAGTAGCCAAAGAAGAAACTATCGTGCTTAAAACGCTACACATTTCAGCCTGCTTTCCGTACAGGGCCATGATATTGGGAGCAGCATTGTAACATGGGAACGCTGCAAGTTCGGGTCTACCGAAACATTAAAAATTAGTATACAATTCTTCTCTAAGATGACTATCTTTATAAGCGGAGTTTCAATGTTTGGTTGAGTTTAGTTAGTTCGTCTTGAGTTGGTTCGGGCCTTTTTTATGTGTCCGCCCTGTTCTGTGTGCTACGCAGCCTCTGTCGTGGTCGACTTTCACAGCGCGAAATGACTCATGTGTTTTGGTAAATGCCGAGCCCGTTTCGCGAAATCCTTATCTCAATATCTTTCATTTGGAGCAGATGAGAAACGGGGAGCAAATTTGAGGTCAATTCGTGTGTACGGGAAAAACCGTTTTATGGTAGAGCTGTGAATTTCGTTTGAGATTTAAAGACAGACAAACCCACAAGTTAGGACGAACTAATATCCCAGTTTTCCTGGATTTCTCGTTTTTTCGCTCAGCCGCATATCAAAATTTAATAAACATCATCATTATCAACAAGAGCCAATTTTGGTCAACCGCAGCACAAAGGCCTCTCACAGTGACCGACACCTGCTTCTGTCCAACGCTCTCCGAGTCCAATATTTGCATCCGGCTTTTCTTCTTATTTCTTCGCTCCATCAAGGTACCGGCCTTCCCCCTCTTCTAGTCACGTCGCTTGGGCTCTATTCTGGAGCCCTCATGGTCCACCTGTTTTCTTTCTACATGGACAGCCCAAGTCCTTTTCTTTTTCTAATTTGAACTATGATAACTGCGAATCATGGATTGGCTTTGTTTATGTTTGTTTTTACCACCCGGCCGACTCAGGTTGTACCATCTCTAACCTAAGTGAAGCGCGTATTGCATTCTTTTTTTATGCCGCAAGGTTTTCTAATTTCATAGGGAGAATGTTTCGCCCTAGCGTCACCACATTAGAATAGTCTGCTTTGATATATTTTTTTTATTTATATAATCATACTGTTCGCTAGTGAGGGCCGATACTGGTGGGAAAAAATAGGCAACGCTGGAGTGTTCTCGAAGTAATTCGACGGTTCGCGAAACACCCGCCCCGAAAGATAAACGCCCGCACAGCACACGCCGCGGCATACGGTTCGGCGACACTCGCCTGCTCACGCTACTTTGCGGACTGCTGCTTCTCCACCTGGCTATTCTCCGAGTTGTTAGGAGAGGCCAAGTTCGCTCCAATAAAATTGCTTTTCCATCAAGACAACTGCGTCGTCTTTGGCTTCGTGACAAATCTTCTAGTAGTTTGCTCCCTTATCCAGCTTGCTCGTATCGCGTCTCTAAACGTAACACCTATCATTACTCTGCTCCATGGCACGTTTAACGGATCGAGGTTGCTTTCTAGTTGTTTATTACAGCGCCTAGTTTGGGGCCAGTATGTAAGCACTGTGAGGATGCATTCGCTTTCGTTTAGGGAAAATGTAGCTTAGTTTTCGTTATATATGAGTTCTTGCCAGTACACACCAAACCAATCCTATTCTGCGCCGGATTTTTATGTCGTGTTTCGGGTCAACGCTGAACGTCAGGGTAAGGTAATATTCTCACATACATTGCAAGGCTTCGTCACCTATGCTTAAAAGGACGCGTTAAGCATGTTTTTTGATAATTACTGTAGATTTATTCATATTCATCTTCAGCCCATCGGCGACACTGTGATTTTAGTTCTTAAGTCATAATTTGGGGTCGTTCTGCGTATTTACTCACAAGACCAGTTCGTCTGTACATATGAAATGGTACATGTATCCCACCTTCATTCTTACGCCAACATTTTCCCAGTAAGGCGTCCTGGATGCACTCTCTAGACAAGCTGTGAACAATTTTGGGAAGATCGTATGTCCTTGTCCAACCTCATTTCGGATATGAAAATTTTTCGCTTTGTTTGTGAAGGATATCCTTCCCGTACATGATTCAAATAGGTGTTACAGATTGCATTTTGATCTCCTCTATTCCTTAGTCATTAGGGCGTCCATCACTCGGGGGTGCGTACTGAATCGAACGATTTTACCTTGTCTGTAAATGTCATGTGGAGCAGCTCATTAGGCTGGGCCAATTTTATTACTTGTTGATGACGTGGATGTGGTACATTTTACAATATTATTTTCCGAACCCAGCGTGTTTTTTCGGTTTTTTAAAATCGAGATCGGCGTTCACGCGGTGAACTATTACTTGGGGACGGTTTTTGACAACGATGAATCTGTCTGTAGTTTCTAGGATCCTTGTTATCTCCCTTCTAGTGAATTAAAACTATAATGGAGCTTCCCAGTCTGTTGGTACTTGAAGCCATTACAAATTCTTAGAATAGTTTAGCAACTTTTCTAGTATTTTTTGTTCACCCTCCCGTAAAATTTCTACGTTTATGCCGTCCTCGCCTGCGGCGTTTCCTCTTTTTATGCCCTTTCATTCCTCTTAATTGAAAACGCTCCGAAAATGCTTGAATAGGAAGAACATACCTTGAAATACCCAGACAACCCATGATGCTTCTCTCCGATATTGTCGATTCCAGTATATTCAATTCCCGTTAATTTTAGGATTTCCATTTCTGCGCATTTATCACACTGATATGATGTTGCCGTTCCAGTATTCGAATAATCACCACATGTAATGTTATATAACAGTGCATACAGGCAATACTAATACATAAAAAGGAGAATACGGAATGAGTTGTTTGCTTTCGAGGTTTCCTTTTTAGTTGAGACTGCCAAATCAAGCAATTATCGTTCTAATGCCCATTACAATTTCTCCTCGCTATTCCCCAACTCGGCTGGTAGCCTACGGCACCGCCTGTGCTAGCCGGAATTCTGTTTGCGGGAATTTCAAAGGTGATGTCCTTCCACTGGGCAAAGAATGGATGGGATGCACATAGGGAATACATGTTGCCACTAGAAGGATATTCTTTACAGCATCATATTCCGAGTACCATCTTTTTCTAGAATTTGATGTATCTAAAAGTAATGCTCAACGGGGTGACAAAAGTGCAATATTAGCTATAACCACTTGGGTCCTAAATTGGAACACCAAGAAAATTATTTATTTGTAACAATTTATACAGTTTACTTTTTATCCGGAAGCTTAACCTGTTACTATAATATTTAACAATTACGGGGAGTTATGTTTTCATTTTGCGAAAAAAAAAACCCGTGCCAGTATTATTGCTATCCTGCTATACCACCTTTGCTTGAAAAGGAATTCAAAGTTATTTAGGTTTGTAACAACCGTCGTAAAGTTCAACGAAAAAGCCTCTTTCTCAGCTGTGTTTTCTGGTTATATAGACAGTGATTTTCAGAGTAACTTTGTTGCAGGTAATTCTGTGATTTATGTGCAAGAAATACCTCATTCAACACTTATTCGAGAATATGCGCCAGCAAATGGAGACCCTTGACTTCGCGTATTGTCAGCAATACTTAAGCAGAAATGCGTTGATTTACCCCAATCATTAGGCATACATCTCAACACATGTGTTAAAATCAAAGTTTTTTTTTCTCAGAAAAAAAAATTGTTGGCCTTTTCAATTACGTTGGCAACACGTTCGACGACGTCGTGCCACAAAATGGTTATTAGTGGTTTATCGAAATTTTGTTCGACATATTTTTCTCACATTTGATTGCTGAAAAATTACAGCTAAATGACATTTCAATAAAGGTATGTAGGTTATATCGAAATAAATTTTGCCTTAATATAAACCGTCCTTCCTTTCAGGACTGTATACAGGGGCCAGGCATCTATGCGGCATGTGTACGAAAGGGCTAGACCGCCGACTGATGCACAACAAATCGGAGCTGCCATTCCCAGTCCCCGGCTTGCCTCTCAAATGGAGACGAGACGAATGTGAAGAAACTAAGCTTACTTAACTGCTTCAGATGGCCTCCCTGACTACAAAATACAAATGATATACACCGTCAATTTTTTTAAAATAGAGCCCTCATGTGCGCTTATGAAACGACGGTGTAGGAGGGGTTTCCAGTTTAAACAAAGGTGCTTTATTATTGAAGCCAAATTCATCGTATTGCCGCGCACCATGTAGGGTTTGTTTATGTTGTTTACTGCCCGCACGCCGGCTCTGTTTTTGGAGCGAGTCTTCCATTTTATTTTGGGCAGCATGAGCTATATCATTCAGATAAGCAGGCTGTTTCACCCAACGTCACTAAGCCCAGAATAATCTTCTTTGACCTACAGTGTTCTGGATGTAAATCAACGGTTTCAGAAACATTTGCGCCGAAAGATAAAAGCCTGCAGAGCAGATGCCGCGGCATTCCAATCGTCGACACTCGCCTGCGCAAGTCACTTTGTTGACCGCTGCTTCGCCGCCTCTGTATTCTTTTGGGTTGTTAGGGGAGCACACTTTCGCTCTAATAAACTTATTGTTTCTCCAAGACAGCTGCGTCGTCTTTGGCTACGCGACATCTGGTAATTAAAAAATAAACCCATACATGGTTCGCGGCTGTATAATATGCTTCTGGTACGTTTTAGGATGATTTGATACATGATTCATGTATAATATACTTCGTTGTTATTGCGTTTTATTTTCTCTAGAAGCCCGAATAAGTAGGCGTCAACGTTATCTTCGCTTGTACTTACCTTATAAGTTACGTATTTTGAAATTAATTGAATTAGTATAGCAGGCCATTTAAGACTCCCTTAAGGCATTTAGAAAAACTTGAAACGATGAGGTAGTATTCCCTTTTGAGAGCATTAAAAAGTATGTTCACCCAAAACAATAGGTTCATCTCATGGCGACCCGCACGCGCCCGATAACACTTTTTATATTTTCAAGCACATGATGCTAATCAAGGGACCTGCAGATCCAAATCCTGAACAATTTTTGTTAGTGTGGCAATTTACCTGACCAGACATAAGGCCTGCAAATATGAATGCTAATCGAGGGCTTTTTGGATACGGTTCATATTAAATTACGTATAAAAAAGTTACGTTTTTGTTCCATAACATTAGCCCTTGGGTGGCCTTACGTACCATTTCTTGTACTGTTGCACTGAATTATGGAATAATAGAGAAAAGGTCGTTCTGCTTTAGGGGCCTGATAAGTCAACACAAGGATTTTGCAGGATGCTGGATCTTTCTGAGGG
Source organism: Haemaphysalis longicornis (assembly GCA_013339765.2). Taxonomy (NCBI): domain Eukaryota; kingdom Metazoa; phylum Arthropoda; class Arachnida; order Ixodida; family Ixodidae; genus Haemaphysalis; species Haemaphysalis longicornis. The sequence goes on along the minus strand of CM023452.1, from coordinate 52,109,133 downwards.
CTTTTCCACTTCTGCTAGTCGGGCCCCTGGAAATAAACATAGACTAATGTACCATCGCGCCGTTAACGAAATGGAGAAATTTTCCCTGATACCTCCCGCATATCTAGAAGTAATGCTGACTTAGCAAAGCGAGTGTCAGCCGAAAAATGTTAAAGTAAAATAATTTGTGTGTCACTCACCTATGTCGTCATAAAATTGCAGGTGTCCTTATAAAATTGCTACTCACTCCAACCTTTATAGCAACTTCACATTAGAACTCAAAATTACTCGACCATATGTAATTGTTGATTTACAGCATCGTATTAACACAGGTGTGACGTTTTAAACATTATTTTGTAATCACACAGCTAGACCGATGCCGCTGTTATTTATAACCTTAAGTTTAAGTGCTTTCCTTCACCATTAAGAGAATGCCATTTTGGAATATAATACTTTCGTAGGCGGTAAGCTGGGTCAACAGTATAGAATCTTGAAATAGGCCAGTATATTTATCCTTACACGGAGTACTTAAAAAAGAAACGAGCGCAAAGAAGTGATATTACCAGGAATGTTGGAGAAATATTAGTCTGTGCTCAAGCCTGCGGAATTATATTCCAAGGATCTTCACAGGACTTATGTTGAAATACCGCCAAGGCGGTACTGTTTGTCAAGATGTGATGGAAAGTGTGATTGCATTTCAAGAAGAAAATACTGACAGTCCTGATACAATTTTGTCGAAGTCGAAGCCAGGACTAAATTATTACATCGACAACCGGAGTGATGTTTGCTCTGTTTGGCGGTCACCTAGCGGAGCATTTACAGGAAAGAAGGAACTCTGCTGATTTCTTTGCGATGCTTTTGGTCTGCTTTTAATTTGTGCCTGAACTGAGGGGGATTCCTGTGGTCATAAAATAATGAAAGTGTTTGAGTGAGAAAACTTCTAAAGGTATTTGTTCCTAGCCAGGGGTCAAAACAGAAATAAGGAGGTATTTCTATGGTGCAGCTATTTATTGCCCCATTTATGTAGCCTTGTATTTTTCGTCTTCAACAACTCATCCTCCACTTCCGGCCCACGTACGTACGGTAAGTGCGTAGTGGCTCAGTGTAGCACCAGTACTCTTCGCGTCTGCGCCCCGCTTAAAGATGATTACTTGCAACTGCTTTTTTGTGGTCGTAGCTTGCATGAACGCCTGACTCCATTCGTAGGTTCAGGCATACTATTTTAGAGAGCAGAGCACTTAGTGGCCCCTTTTCGAAACTCGCATCTTAACGCTAGCAATTTTTGCGAGTGCTTGGAATCCCGTGTCGCCGCAAAATAACATTTGCAGTATTAGGGCCCTTTAATTTCTGCCTGTACTGAGGGGGATTCCTGTGGTATAAAATAATGAAAGTGTTTGGTGGAAAACTTCTAAAGGTATTTGTTCCTGCCAGGGATGTCAAAATCAGAAATAGGAGGTATTTCTATGGTGCAGCTATTTATTGTCCCATTTATGTAGCCTTGTATTTTTAGTCTTGAAAACCCATCCTCAACTTCCGGCCCACGTACGTACAGGTAAGTGCGTAGTGGCTCATGGTAGCACCAGTACTCTTCCGTCTGCGCCCCCGCTTTAAAGATATGATTACTTGCAACGCTTTTTTGTGGTCGTAGCTTGCATGAACGCCTGACTCCTAGGGTGGGGTTCCGTAGGTTCAGGCATCACTATTTTATATGCAGATCACTGCAGTGGCTCTCGTCGTCTTCGAAGCTCGCTGTAACGCTCGATGTCAAGTGAGTGCAGGAATCAGGCGCCGCAATAAATGACGGACCCAAGTAGAGCCCGGCGTACCTGTCGTAGGGCGTGCGTCCCCCAGAGGCCTCGAGAACCAAGCGCTTTAAATAGTCGTAACCGTTTGAAACTCGTGACCTGCAGGCGCATGTCATACATCTCCCCGTTGTTCAGTGCAAAAAAAAACCCACAGGTACTTTTTGGCAAAACATAAGCAATTGAGTGGCCGCGCCCGCGTTCATTTAGTTAGGAACGCTCGTTTGGTTGGTTCTTACGTTAATAAGCGAAAGAAAGTGGCAGTGCAATGCCGGACGGTGCGTGTGGAAAATAAGGCACAAAAAGAACGGAAGTCCCCCTGGCGCTTTATCAGGCAGAAGGCACGCGAGCTCTGCGGCGGTGGGAAATTTCAATTGCATTGAGTAATAACAGCGAATGGATAACGACGCTACAACCCATTATGACGAATCACTGCGCTACACTTCCGACGGCTGTACCGTTGAGTGGAACGGCTTTATTTTGTTAATCTTACTGCCCTAATATCCGCCATGAAGGATGCCGTAGGCAGGAGTCCCCAAAGTCTGGATAGACCTGTTTGGTCGCCAGTACCTATTAAAGTAACGAGGTTTATACCCCATGTGCTTCTCGCCACATAGGTTAAAGCTGGCTACTTTTCTACGTAATTAGGTTTTTTGAGGGATATTGTGGTAGACAATGAGCAGCACGGTGAAGCATTCAATTAGGGCGTAAGCTCGAATACCTTCAAGTTTGATTATTATACGAGTGATCAGGGGGTTACAAAATTGTGTTTGCGTGTCCTGCCGCCCCAGAATGCTCTGGCTCGCGTGGTAGTAAGCGAAGCACCCCAAAAATTCAGATTGTCAAAAAAAACAAACAGGAAGCTTTCGCCGACGCAAAAGTTTGCGAAATAAATATACGTCCCTGTCGAAGGAAAAGTCTATTCATTGCTAGGGGACTACGCTTATTGCCCTGCAAACCTTTAAAATAATGTGTTATTTTATCATCTGAAAGTGTACGACGGGCGGAGGATTTCAGCTCGCGATTTACAGGAAGGCATACTTTAGGTAAAAATTCCACTACTTTTTAGGTGTTTACTGCTGTGGCTGTGAACACAGATGAGCCTACATAAAAGGGTACAGAGTTATTTTGACAAAAGTGGTCTTGATAATTGCGCTGTCGAAAACTAACTTAGCAGATATCCACATTTGGGTGATGCAAATATAAGCTTGAGATATGTCCGGTATAGAATAATGCCGATATTGACGGTGCGAGCGAGATAATAGCATACATACCGGGGCATTAGCAGATCAATGCATTGCGATTCAAACTCACTTGGAGCATTTGAAGTTGTTTTTTCTTGGACAAAAAAATAAAACATTCGTTTTTGAAGCTTTGCCTAGAACTATGCGCTTGCTTTCAAGCGGGGAAACCTTCGCCTCCTTACTTAGTTAAAAATGAAAATTGCTCCTAAGGAGCATCGTCTTCGGTGTCACAGTTAAATTGCCATGATCACTGAGTTAGGATAACGCAGGATGGAATATTTAGGCAAGAGCGCTGTTAGGAAGATAGCAACAGTTCCCTGCCGTTACTGATAAAATCGCCGCCCGTAACAACAGAAAAGAAATGTAGACTTTGCAGCACCACCAATTCTATACTCGTCGTAAACTCTCTACCGCTGCATGTGTAAGGGCGACGATGTTAATAGAGTGTTTTCTGCAAAGTTTCTTTGAACTCACATATTACGCGTAGATATGTGCAATTGCGAAAAAACGTTATGTGCTGGTTTAGGGCATGATGTGGCACTGACAGGCTATTCCTACTCATTTTTTTTGAACGTTTGGGTACCCTTCCTGTTTTACTGTGTATCGCACTCACCAATTATCCGACAAATCTTCGACAACTGTCTCAATTTATTGTCCATTCTGCGATGACGTATTTTGATGGATTGACTGGTTGTGTGGTTTAACACGCCGAAGGAACGCAGGCGATGACGGCTGTCAGAGTGGAGGGCTCCGGAATATTTTTACCACCTGGAGATCTTATAAAGTTCGCCGAAATCTCGTACACACGGTCGTTTTTTCTTCTTGCCTCCACCAGAATAGCGGCATTCGCGGCAAGGAAACAAACCTTTGTCATCGGGCTCAGCAGTAAAATGCCTTAGCCTGTGGACCACCGGGGCAAGGGCGGTGACGCTGTACTAAAAGGGAAAATACGGTTCGCTACTGCTGCTAAGCACAGACATCCTACGCTGTTATTCCAACTAAGAGGTCTGCCTTGCTTTACCTATTACTACGAGCACAACGCTGCCAGTGGGTTTTGGCCCGGCTCTGAAAATTTTAAGAATCAACGAAACCTTTTAAATTGTCCATGTTAAAATTCGTGCTACACTAGGTAGTGACAAAATGTAGTTGTGTTCTTCATTCCTTAAGATGATCGTGTAAAAAGCCATTATGTCCTACAGCGCCTCTGGGAAGGGTTGTCAAGTATTCTCTGCGGGCGTGTTTCTAACTAGAGGCTCTGCAGCTAGCAATATTTTAGTCACCGCTTCGCCGAATGTTTGTATATTGAATATATCACAGACACCCGTAGTCCTTCATACAACCAATTCTTCGTTTCGCCTTGGTGTTCAAAATTTTTCGCTGCACAGAAAGGGATCATTTCCAATAACCTTTTTTATCAATTTCTCTTTCTCTCTCTCACTCTCACTCTCTCTCTATTCATTTCCAGGATTCTTTTGCGGCATATTGTACACCTTTTCTTTCAGACGCAGTCACCTGACAAGGAATAAGTCACCTGGCCGGTGTCATGATTAAGGGGGCAATCCCCCCGTGGGAATAAAGATGACATGTCATAGCGGAGCCAGAGGCCGACGAAAAGGAAGACGAAGAAAGAGAACGCAAATTTCCCGCGAATATAGCGGACTAATGACGAGGTGACGCGAGGGAGGCGCGTGAAGAAATGACCATTGTGGCGGTGACCCGTGCGGCGGACGCGGGCACAGCGAATGCAAGAGTGCCGCGACGGCCGGGCAAAGGCTATTCATTCCCGGGGCACAGGTCGGAAGAGGGAGAGAGATCAGAAGAATGCCACAGCAGGGAGGTGAGGTGCACGAGCTCGAGGAACAAGCCGGGGGTACTAGGCCACGCCATCGACCAGAGGCACGTCACTCTGGGCCCGGTGGACCGACGTGGGATCGGCTCCTACTCCCGCGTCGTATCACCAACCTGTGCTTTGGTGGCCCCAGCGGTGACGGTCGGGCACCTGTGTACAGCGAGGTCGCACCGTCAACTAACGCCTTGGCGGTCCCCACGCGGCGACGTTGCTGGAGCTCCCCGGTTCTACCTGCTACCACGGCGACGGCACCGAGGCCAGGAGCTGCTTCCTGCTACTAGGGCTACCACGATGAGTAGCTGAAACGCGGCCCACCGTGTGACTACCACGCCTAACTACGTCGCTACCACCACCACCAGCAACGCGGCAGCGAACAACTACGACTACCAGCATTTCACGGCCACGCCACGGGTACGACACGTCAGCGCCGGAGACAGTGGTAGGCCCGTCGGCTAGGGACTTCGGTATTATATGACCCTGTTTGTTAGGATTGTTAAAATGGACGTTGTATAGACTGGAGCTAGGACGGGTTGCTTTATTAAGGGACATCATTGTAGTGACGATTGGTTTGGTTTTTTGTTAGGAATAAATATTTAGAAATTTCTTTGGTTGAGTTCTTTGTTTGCTTTGTTGTTTATTTTGCTTAGGGGTTGCAGTTGGGCATAATAAATGTGTGCTGTGGTAAACGTGCCAAAAATTCTCCCGCGTTCCTTCTTCTGAGCTATTCGAGACGTGCCAGAAAACGTGACAAACTTGGCGAGCCTGCCAGGATCTTGACATATCAACTGCTAGGATTGGCCCAGTCACGTGTCTCGCCTGCTTAGAGGAATGGATTGGGGAAATCTACTAACGATACTTCAAACGCTTGGTTTGAACAAGGATCAGGCGTTTAAACTGATTGAGAAAGAGAGTCGCTGAGTGGAGGAGGCGTTTGAGGTAGAAAAATTATATTGGAACAGAAGATAGAACTGGCCGAATCGAAGCGGCGTATCGTGCAACCAACTAACAAAAGAGCCAACAGCACCGAACTCGTCGCAACTGGGATGAAAGGCACGCGCATGGCAGAAAGCAACGAGTGCACGAGAAGAATAGAACAAAGCTAAAGAATGGAAAAAGAAAAGGGGCGTTCGCGACAGAGCTTCCAGGAAGAAAGATCCAATGAGAGTGGTGAACGTGCCGCACGTGAAACCGAAGGCACGTGGGTGGCTGACCTCTATGAGGCACGTGAGAAAGAAAGCATGCACTTCGCCGACGGCGAAGGGGCACGTGCGCTTGAAAGAACGCAGGTCGGAGATCGCGATGAGGCCGCGAGTAAAAATGAACAGAAAGAAAACGATTCCTTATTCAGACAGGAGAAAGGCGCGTTCGAACCGCGACGACGCGAACGCGCCGGGTGTGGCAGAATCACCGGCCAGGCGCTTGGTGATCAGCGCACTTAGAAGACGCCGGGCAAGGACAGCTTGCTGCCGCCTAGTAGAGCTGGTGACTCAGTTGGTTTGACGGTCTGTGAAAGTTTAGTGATTGAGACGGAGGTACCTGATGCTCCGTACACATTTAGGAATTGCATCCGGCCAGAAGGCTGGAATCCTGGGCCGTGGGAAATGCCTACGGCTGGTAGAGTAGCCTCATCCCCGAAAATCCTGGTGCAAAAGGTTCAGGCAGTGAAGCGCGGAGCTCAGCGTCTGAGATTGGCTACGCGGTCATTAGAGCACAGCCGAGTACCGGGGTGTCAGCCCAACGACAACATCGCCCTCAGGCCGAGCTCTGTGCTGTTGATGAAGAGCTACAACTAGAGCAATGGGAGAGTAAGGCAGTGCAGGTGCGAGTGATCTCCTGTAAAAAGTCTTTGAAAGCTTTGAATAAGGTAGCCGAGGTACACTGCTGTAAGGAAAAGCCTTAACATAATCAAAACAGAAACCGGCGTAGGAATGCACAGTGGTGCAGCGTTAGCCCGGGTTCAAAATACGAGAGAAATACCCCATCCAAGGGCGGTCTGTCTCGAAAAATTGCTCAGACAAGGCTCGGAGAGGGGAGAATGAGCAGACGGAGCGAAAAGACGACCCAGCGTGAGAAAAACGGCCACAGTGAGCACGGAAGGCCAGGCAGCTCGGAGCAGAGAAGAGGTCAGGCACGAAGAGGCTTCTGAGCTACGAGTGCAAGAAATGCGCCCTGTTGCATAGCAGGAGGTGATCTTGCAAGGCCTGGGGGCCTACTGCAAAGAGTCAGCCAGGCTACGTCCCCGATGCGGGCGAGTAATATTAGCAAATTTGGCTGTCAATGCCGAGCCGACAGTGTCGCAAAGGGTGCTGTGTGGTTGAGGCGGAAACAGGTTAAGAAGAAGCCATAGGTCCAGGAACCTGATGAAAACCACGGAGTTGACTCGGAAAGGAATAGGACCCATAACAGAGACGAATGATTGCGTGTTGTGGTAGAGTCTCAATACTGTAGTAGAGCGAAAAGGCAAGCTTCGTGTAAATGTAGATAATGAGAATAGTGGGGTTTAATATTAGATGATCGAAGTGTGTAATTTTGGTGATGTTATAGCTATTTATATGACTAGTTTGGTGTATGTGCATGAAGTGTAGATATAAAAGAGTGCAATTGAGGAGTGGAAGTAGGAAAGATGTTTTTGATGTGGATTGAGAAAAAGGGTTGTGGAATAAGAGATCATTCATGTGTTTGATTTTTATTACGTGTTGGAGAAGAGTTTGAGCATTTCGGTGTTAAAGAAAGGGATGTATTGGTGATAGAACGGGAACGTGGTGTGCACCAATGTGTGTGTCCTGTAGACATGAATGAACTATAAATAAGGGTTGAGAAAGTGTGGTGTTGGCAATGGAAGTGGTGAAAATTGTGTGACCACAAGACAAGTGTTAAAGAAATGAAAGTGAATTGTGTAGTAAAAAGTACATCTAAAGAAATGAGCAGGGGTGTTGAATAGCGGACTGCGTGAGCAGATTTGTATGAGACATGATCGCGTGGGCGTTTGTAAAGTGATGACGGTTGTGCGGACTAAAGGTAATATTATGGTGTGTAGAAAGAAGTAAACTGTAAAGTGATGAAAAATTTAACGGTGGTGTGTAATGAGGTGTGTTGTGTGAGAGTAGTGAACAGTGGTGGTGATCAGAAGATACATCGGCGACAAGTGAGCAGTTTTTTGGGAAAAAACTCTTGAAAAGGGGGCCCATTGTCATGATTAAGGGGGCAATCCCCCCGTGGGAATAAAGATGACGTGTCATAGCGGAGCCAGAGGCCGACGTAAAGGAAGATGAAGAAAGAGAACGCAAATTTCCCGCAAAGAAAGCGGACTAATGACGAGGTGACGCGAGGGAGGCACGTGGAGAAATGGCCATTGTGGCGGTGACCCGTGCGGCGTACACGAGCACAGCGAATGCAAGAGTGCCGCGACGGACGGGCAAACGCTATTTAATCCCGGGGCACAGGACGGGAGAGGGAGAGAGATCACAAGAACGCCACTGTAGGAAGGTGAGGTGGCATGAGTCCGAGGAACAAGTCGGGGGTACGAGGCCACGCCATCGACCAGAGCCACGTCAGCCTGGGCCGGAGTGGACCGAAGTGGCATTGTCTCCTACTTCCGCGTCGTACCACCAACCTGTGCTTTGGTGGCCCCAGCGGCGACGGTCGGGCGCGTGCGTAAGCGAGCGCGCACCTTCAATTAACGCCTGTGCGCTCCCCACGCGGCGGCGTTCCCGGATCTAACGGTGCTACCTGCTACCACGGCGACGGCCCCGAGGCCATGGGCTGCTTCCTGCTACGAGGGCTACCAGGAGGAGTAGCTAAAAACAGTCCACCGGGTGACTACCACGCCCAACTACGTCGGTACCACCACCACCGGCCCCGCGGAAGCGGACAACTACGACTACCAGCGTGCCACGGCCACGCAATGGGTACGACACGTCAGCGCCGGAGGCAGCGGGAGGCCCGTCGGCTAGGGACTTGGGTATTATATGACCCTGTTTGTTAGGATTGTCAAAATGGACGTTGTATAGACTGGAGCTAGGACGTGTTGCTTTATTAAAGAACTTCATTGTAGTTACTTTTGGTTTGGTTGTATGGTTAGGAATAAGTATTTAAGGAATTCTTTGATTGAGTTCTTTGTTTGCTTTGTTGTTTATTTTGCTCAGGGGTTGCAGTTGGGCATAATAAATGTGTGCTGTGGTAAACGCGCCAACGATTCTCCCGTTTCCATTCTTCTGAGCTGGTCTAGACGTGCCACAAAACGCGACAGCCGGATCGCGTAATTTTTCTAGGGTAAAAATTGCCGTAACTCTTAATTACAGTGCACACTTAACTAAGAGAACTCCCATTGCCTATTCATCAACCACATTTTCAAGAAAAAGTCTTTGCTGGAATATTTCCAGTATAGGGAAGGGCAAGTTTTTTTCGAGATCACATCTACTTGAAAGAAGTTAACAGAGGTTTTCTCATTTTTCGTTACTTCGGAAGAACCAAGTTTACAATGCATAAATATTTACACTGTCGTTAATATAAGACATCAACTGGTAATAAATATGTCCTGTTGTACATCGCCGACAGACAAGGATGTATCATACCTGCACTTTTGAAGTAGCAGGTCTATCTGAGATCACTTGAAACTGCAGGTCACGAAAGCATCGTTTGTGTCTGCTCTGTGCTGGAATAGCTCCTTCCCATCCTCGTATATGCAGGCATACCGGTATGCTGAAAACCCAAACTAGGGAACGAGTGATGTTAAGGCATGTGTAGGCGAATGTGAAATAAGAAAATAAATAAGGAAATGCAAACAACAAATAAATATGTCCATCTTTCTAGCAGATTTCTATGCCAAAATCATAAAATAAGCTGCACCCCCCCCCCTTCCCGATCAAGCAGATGCTACAGCAGGAGGTGGTTTCCCGGCGTTATCCTTAAGTATGTATACGCCGCATAATGCGAGCTTAGACCAGTGCTAGCAGGATAACCCCACCGAGGCATTATAAAACCGAGACCGAGCGCCCACGGCCGCACTGCGGAAGCCGAAAATATGAGCTGTTATAACTGACCGCGTAACCTGTAGACCACCCGAAGAGCATCATTGTCGGAGTACATTGAGAGTACAAGCAAATAATTTAGTTTGAAAAAGGCCTCTCGAGCTATTTCCAACTGTGCATGCACGACCAGTTTTTACCGGTTTCAAAACCCTATCTTAAAGACGGCAACTCCAAAATATCGGCTGAAGTGTTTGTAATAGCTAAATTGCTAACGCGCATTTCTTGCGAGCGCGAAGATCAAATGTTGGGTATGAGAAGATATTGTTTATTAAAAAACGCCCGCTTTTTTTCTCTGCAGTTTGTGTTGCTTTGCAGCTTTTATTTGTTGTTGTGTATTTATAGTACATTTGGAAGCCTACAGGCATGATGGGAGTCTATTCCAGTAAATACTTCCTGTTTTTATATTTTTCGTATTTCAACAACAATCAATGTTATGACTCTGTATTGAATCCCAAAATATGGCCTTTCTTCGGAGAACTTTTATTTGCGTGTGACTAGCATTTAACCGGTTCTTTGTTTCACTTGATTCATCAGTAATCAATAGCGATTATATTTATCGGTTTAATTACCGCCACTTTGATGTAACTGACGACGTCTTCATTGTCTGCCTATCTGTAAAAGAAAACGACAACTAATTGTGTCTCCGCGAGCGCAAGATAAAGAACATCAAGACAAATATCGGCCTCGGTGCTTCAAAAACGAAATATAAATTACAATACTATATAATTACTATCTATTTTATAATAATGCATAAATATATATTACGTCACCGTTTGGTGAAGTAATTTCAAGGAATCCGCCACGCAAGTTGTTGGTGGAAGTCCCGTTTTTTCTGTGCCCACACCGACCAATAAGAGTTCTGATAAATATGGTTCGTATTCCGCGTACCCGCTGGAAAAAATTGGCTCAGTAGTCATGCTTCAATTATGTGCAAGTCACCTCTTATCCAATACCTGGATGTTGCAAGTTGCTTTTGAACATAATTTATGGGAGCTCAGCTCTCCCAGTCCCCGTCCCCGCAACACACTTCGGGCGTATATTAAGAAGTATTTGCGAATCCATACCGATTGCCCATGCAATCTCAAAGCGGGCCCTTACTTTTCAGAAATGGAGTAACAATCTCTGGTTATCACTGAGCGCTATCATCACCATTACGGTCACTGAGATTTAAAATATGTAATTCTCCTGAGCATGGCTTATTGGCGAAGTCGTGACACGCTGACTGATAAGCAATATTATGAACCTTATCAGAGACATATACAGCGCAATGCCGTTTGCACAGCCTGTGCACGTTATTGGGATTAGCAAGAATCCCACTTTAGGTGTCCGTATTGCGCCGATATATAGTGCGGAAGCTCACAACTGCGCCCAGGGTACCTGTAAACCACTCGATCAGGAACACTGGGCAGAACATTTTCAGGCAATGCGTCATGTCTGCCCAGGATCAGCTGTATTTATTTCTCTCAGATCCGAGCATGCCCTTTTAAACGGTGCTTTATTATTATTTTAGGCGCAAAATCGATATGAGAAATGTTTTTAGGCTTTAATACAGTACCATTTTTTTACACCTGCTGAAGAGATCCGGGCGGTGTTAAAACTGGGGTTTTCTTACCACCAGCTGTTACTTTGATGGCAATGGCATGCACCAAGGCGCCTGTTATCTTTGGCTGTTGGGAAGTATCGTAGCCCTCTTGGCATGTTCGTCGACGAAAGGAGCCACAAGTGAAGTTCCTGTGAGTGATCTTTTTTTCTTCTTTACGCCCACCTGACAACGTTCCACAAAGAAAAGTGAACACCTCAGTGGAGCAGCTATTTGATGTTTGGATATGTTTTTGTTTTGCTTTGTGTGTCCTGCAATGTAGTAATCGCAAGAATAATTCTGTTTACCGCCACATCCACCACCACAAATACGTATTGTGCAGAGCGTTAGTATATTCCAGAACCGCACTTTTTTTAATGGAGACAAATATTTTGGAATTCAATATTTTAGAGTGGCATATGTATACTTAGCTTTCACTGACGCCACTGTTGCTGTTGCGGCCAACTTCTAGCCCTGGTTTCACGTTGGATGGCTGTGAACTGGTATAGAGACATTATCTACAGAAGCACTATAAAGACTGAGAATATTACTCCAGAGATGGATAAAGTGACGTCATATGCGTCTAAAGGGCCAACTGTTACTGCTTTGTAAAGAACCGAACGTGAAGCTTAGTTATTGGCGCCATGTAAATTAGAAAGTATGTTCAAGAACTGTTTTTTTTAATATTTACCCACTGCTGGTAGTTGTAATCTATGTTATAGATTGTGTGGCATAGTTTCTATGCGGATCTACAGAAGGGGAATAAAAAAAATATTTGCGGAAAGCTGATCAGAGTTTGGGTTTGCTCTAGTTGATAGCTGTAATCCATGGCGTCATGTAGGGCAAAAAACGACAGATGGCACAGGAAGGCGACGGGAACAAGCGCTAGCGTCTAAGCGAGTTTACCTAAAAAATATGCGTGAAGTTAAAACACTGGGCCGGGACATTATAATAAAGAAACTAAGAAAAGAACAGACAAGGCGCAAGGCATGATAAAATTTGCCACAAAATAATTCACACAACGCTGTAACGTTGACAAATGGCCGCACAACACATTGAGACAGGTGGCACCCACTCCCTCCTAAGATAGCTAATCTCCTTATAGGACAAGGCCACGAATGGTGCGGACACGCAACAATCCCGCAGTCGTGCTATTTCCGCCGCCTCGATTATTTCCCTTTCCTTCTTGTTGGCGTGAAGAGCGATGACGGCACAACTGCAAAGCGGGGCGTACAACCGCAATCGCGGCAATGGATGCCCAAGTGACCCGTAACAACCTTATGAACATTGTAGTCATGCTAACGCCGGTCCAGATGCACAGCTTGCGGCGTGTAACGGTGCTGATAGCCCTGTCAAAAAACGGCTCGCTGTGATTCCGTGCTTTCATGACCTATCACATTGGCTGAAGAAGATTGGTGAGAAGGCTGAGGTGAATGTTCTGTTCTGCGCCCCAAGGAAATTATTAAGCCTTTACCACGTAAATGACCACGCAGCTCCCTGGCAGCCAATGTGTGGCAAGAATCACAATAAGCCGTTTGTTCCATGCATGGAAAACGTTGTGTACGCCATTCCCCTGAAGTGCCGTAAAGTATATGTTAGATAACCAGGTCGGTGCTGAACAACCGGCTGCGTAATCAAGACTAAAATATCAAAAAGTTGTCAAGAGCCACTGGGGCATTCATTGCCGCGATTGCGGTTGTACACCCCTCCTTGACAGCTGTTCCGTCATCGCTCGTCACGCCAACCAATACACAAGGGAAATAATCGAGGCGGCCGAAATAGCACGCCTGGGGGATCGTTGCGTTTGCGCGCCATCCGTGGCCTTGTGGGATAGAGAGATTGGCTATTTGAGAGGGGGTTGGATACCAACCCAGTCAATGCAGTGTGCTGCCTTTTGTCGACGTCACGGCGTTGTGCGAAATATTTTTTTTGTGCAAATTATATCATGCCTTACTGTCGTTCTATTCTTTTCTATATTTGTTTCTTTATGATAATGTCCCGCCCCAGTATTTCAAGTTCGCGCATTTTTTCAAAAACTCAGTAAAAAGTTAGAGCTTGTGCCCGTCACCTCCCTGGGTCCTCTGTCGTTTTTTTTTTTTTTTGCGGTACACGAAGTCCTGGCGGAATGCGGAATTCTTTTTTCTTATTTTGGCGGTTTTTCCCTTATTTATTTTTAAAATCAACTCACTCGGCAGAGCCTTCAGTTCAAAACGCTGATTGCTCAACAATTTATACAAACAATTTTCGCTGTTACTGAGGTATTTTATAGCACCGCACTAGCTTTCCAATTTGATAAGACTAGAAAGAAGACGGTAAATCTTTCCCTGAGGCACGTCATGGCAATTTTGGAAGAAATGGTAACTTGACTGTATCGAGTAACGCTTTTTGGGGAAATATATTTACTGGTCGTGTGTTTATCGAACATTTCATATGCACAACGGCGAAATTTCTGAAGGGATCTTGCTTCTTTGCAGCGCTGTTTGTTTCCTTCATAACCAGAATTCTTTTCTTGTGACAAGAAATAGTGGTACCAATATTATTGTGCTTATAAAATGATTGCTTTTGACTTCGATTTGTAAGTACTAACACTGTATTTAAAAACACCAAATTGCTATTTTTAACCACTGCCGGTTTGCTTAGCTTTTGATACACCAAAGGAAGATCTTCGGACACAGCTGGACCAATTATAACCAATTTAACTTATTCCTTAAAAAACCTCTCGTATTTTTATAATAGAATCAGTATTTATCATAGTGATTGGGGTGCACCACGAGTAACATACTGCATTTCATACGAATATGTCACAGAATCAAAGGTTTTTTTTTTTATGAAGCAGGGCATGCGAGGTTCCCCGTCTTTCTGAAAATGATGAGTGTGCAACTGCACCTCTATGAATAAAAAGGCAACTTCTAGCAGAGGCGGCCGAGAATGGAAATGTTTATCATAAACCAGTATGTATGATGTTACCAATTCCTGAGGATATTCAGTGTGTAAATGCGGAGCTTCGTTAGCAGCATACCGTAGGAGAACTTGCATTGCAAGTAGACTTTGACAGTGGCGTGAAAGGAACATTTACTAGATTAAGGTTTCTGTTTTTTGTAACTTTGCGATATAGCACAAGGTGCAACAGGTTAGTACGTTTGGTTTCATTCAATATTTCATTCACTAATTAGCAGAAACAGGATCTAGTTTTATTGCTAAATGTGTAACTATGTGTTACCGAGCAGTTCGCTCGTTTTTTTAACACGAAGATTTGGACAAAGACTCTCATTGTCAGCTCTCAACCACGTCCATACTGAGATATAAAATTCAGTCAGATGGTTTCACATACTATTTGTTACAGAAAAAAAAGGTTTTTTATACAATAAAAAAAGACAACTTTTAATTACCCTAGTTTCTTCAGGGCAGCTGGCAAAATTCAGACAGCTTTCGCCACTACGTCACTAAGCATTTATTGCCGGTGGTATGTTGCTCTTTTTACATTTTTCGTCGCTCAAAAAATTTTTGTTGTACTATGACCTACGCATCCCAGTAAGTATAGCGAAGAATAAATTTGCAGATTTAAAATCTGTAGATAAGTTGGTTGTTGGGATGCCACTTCATTCAGTCACACTTCAAACAAATAAAGTTATGGGCTTTGTTCCAATAGGCAGCTTAGTATTTATATTTTCTTGTTTAAATATTTTCTTGGAATAAAGGTCATTAGTTGTTCTGTAGCAGTCGAGAGGGCAACAAAAACACTACGCGCTATACACCATTTTTTCACAGGCGTGGTCATTTTGAGGACGCAGCGGCGTCTTGCGTGCGGACGACTACACTTACATCTTGGCATGTGCGAACGCACTTGCTGTGCATGCGCGTCAGCTGGCAGTAGCGGATGTTTTGATCCTGCATTTGATTCGATCAGTCTTTCGAAGGTTTTCTGAATTCAAGGCAGTGTTTTAGGATTATCCAAGCTGAAATGGCCGGTGTTTCGACTGCCGCGGAAGCTGGAGCTCCTCTTACACTCGCGCCAACGATCAGCATCGAAGGTAAGTGATTTTGTGAAGTCAACTCTTCCAAGCTAGTTTAGTTTGTTCATCCCGCTTGCGTAGCATGCATATCGTGCTTGCAAACCGGCATGCTTTGTAGATTTGGGTGACGAAGTTATTGACTTTATTACGCTTTGATCCCTTCGTCGAACGGCCGGTAGTGATGACACAGGAGACCGATGTCTCTCTTGTCTCTATGAGCGTTTCTCGAAACAAAAAGTCGATGTTGCTGTGGCGTGTACTACTCTTTATGTTGCATGTGTTTTGCATTTAATTAGGTGTGCTGTAGTCGTGAAGCTCGGCAACAAAATCAGGCGTCGTGAAATTGCCGTATTTGCTCGCCAACCCACCTCGACAGCGGACGCATCGACCGGGTGCTGGCGGAGTAGTGCTGGAAGAAAAGTAGGCAAGCGATGTGGGCTCAAGTGGAAGAGTTAAGAGATGAGAATTTAGAAAGCGGAGGGGTCAGAAAATATTATGCAAGGAAAGCAAATGGTGAGAGAGTTAGGGCCGCTCGCCGGCAAGAGGGTGCGGCACGCATATAACAACGGCCGTCTTAGGCTTCACGTAGAGCTCGTAGAGGCAATGAGTTAATTTACGTAGATATTGAAGGTAAAATGCGCCCATGTGGCCTCGCAGGGAAAAAAGTCTCGGGTGAAGGGGGAGGTGGATTTCACAACGCCTACGAGGCGCCCGCCAATATTTCTTTTCAAGGCAGCATTTTATAAAATTCCTTCGTGAGACTGGATATTCCCGCATTCCTCGAATTTTGGGCCGGCCCCTGTACCGTAAATGCAGCCGGAGCAGCTGCACTGCAGGGCATGAAGTCATGTAGTGGCGTGGAGTGGCATTCAGTCTGTCAGTATCTACTAGAACTTTGTGCGCATTAGACCAATAATTCTGGGCGACAACGGAGCGCGTGCACATTTTCTAGTAGTCAAAAATGACAGTGCTGCAATGTTTATAGGAGGCTGGCAAAAACTGCTACATGCGTTCCGAGCAGTTACTGGTGTTTTAGATTGGATGGTAAAATAGAGATGCTGGCCGAAGACTGAGTGCTTGAGATGGGTACGGTATTACTTTATACAGTATGCATATCCACAGGGGTGTGGGGTGTTAGTTGTATAAAGCAATCATCAAATTGTGAAAGGACTCTGACTACTACGAACCATGGCTCTGCTGGTGCTATCACTGTCATGTTACTTAGCCCCACCTCTACTTATTCCACCTATCAAAAGGCTAACGCCGAATTTTACAGCAGCAAGATAATTTCAACAATAATGCAGGGTCTTCTATGCAGAGCTTGTTTCACTGTCTTTCGTTCAATACCACAGAATTGTTTGGCCAGTTCCTTGTTTCTACAATTGACAAATTTCATAGAGAAGTGTCAAGTCCCCATTAACGACGTGTTTTTATATTGCCAATGGGCTTCAGAATATTGAATTTTGGGTGCATGCTAGCTGACTCCCATGTGATGAACTGCATGCTGAGCCCTTGCTATTTTTCTGTTTTAACAGGAGTGAAGACTTACCCACAACATAGCACAGTGAACGACTGGATTGATGATATGAAGAAGTGGCCTCAGTTTGAGAAGCCTCAAATTTTATACTATTTATTGAAGAGCAAGGGTAGCAATTTAAATGGTGTCAATGCTCTTCGAAGCATGCAGTCATTCACGTACATGCAGAGTGGATGGGTGGAGCCTGTTTGTTCACGAATTTGACGAGGCCCTTGTGCCCCTGAAAGGCCAAGTAGCCTCCCAAGCACTCGCAGCATACCACACACATTGCATGAGTGTGTTGTGAGCGGAGTGGTGAAGTAATCAGTGGTGGCTGCACATGTATGGCCGAACAAGGGAAAGTGTGCAGCCATGTTGGGGCTCTGCTGTGCAAGGTGGACCTTGCAGTGCTATCTGGTTTTACTGGGGAGGGTTGCACGGACAAATCGGCTGGCTGGAAGCAGAAAACCAAAAGAAACATGGAACCGGCCGCTCTTGAAGACATCAACTTCAGGGTGGCAGAAAGGACCATTGACGAGGACACCCCAAGGAATACACTACCTTCACCGCCTCGTATTTGCTGCGAAGATGAGGAGCTCACGGAGTTCTACAAGGACTGCCCGCTCCAGGAAATCTTGCGACATCCTGGTAAGTTGTACCTTTATACGTACTCTGGCTCTTTGTCTTGTGGTTAACAGTGGGAGTGAAAGAAACTGAGGGCAAAGAAAAGTGGCATGCTGCAAAAAAAATACCAGGGCACCCATCATGGTGCTCAGAAGAGACCTTTATTCACGTGCATATGACCACTGCATTGTGGATATGCTCAGATTACATTTCAGGAGGAGGTGGGTGGAGGGGGTGAGAACGCATTATGTCAGGCAGCCTATATGAGAAACATGATATATGCACTACCACAAATAAAGAACAACATTGAAAACAGACTTCCAGCTGTCATGCCTTGGTAAAAACAGCGTTGTGATTATTTCCTGCACTATACCATTACAGCCAAAGGTCATAAATTTGAACTCGAAGAGGACCTTAAATTTGTTCGAATTAGCTGGTGGGCGCAAATGAATGGGAATCGCTTCACACTACCCGGGAAGAATACGAAGAAGCCACCTCTGGGCTCGTTATCACAAACTGGGCGCTACTACATGTTTGTTACACACGACATGTGATCGCGGCCCAAATAAAACCTTCAACAGCATGCACCGCAGCACTGGTTCCGGCAGCGCGGTGCCCGCTGGGGAAGGGAAATAATCTGTCGCACCAGCGCAGCGTGCGTGCTACGCTGTAATGTTTCTATTTTGCGGTCTTCATGTGTAGCAAATTTGGTTTGGTTAGAATTTGCAACACATTGTAATTACTGTGGCCTGACGTATTCTGCGGGGAGTGATGGAAACCAGGGAATCCGAGTTTTAATGTTTCGTTATCAATACAGACACGTTCAAATTATCGGGTGTTTTCTCCCTTTGAAATCTACAGGGCGTTGCTAAGGCCGAGCGTTGGAATTAACAGAGTTCGAGTTAACAAGCTATTACTGTATAATGTCTCTACGTGCCTGTCATGCCTCTATAAAAAATGGGGTAGGTTGTTGCTTTTCCTGCACTACTTTGACAAATTGTAGTGTTTTCGCTTCTTAGCACCAAATTCAGCCAGTACAGGCTCTATGCTGTTTAGCCCCCATGTGTCCCGTAGATGCATAGTTAACAGAATTCTTCTGCTTGCAAGTGGAGTGGATTGTGCTGAGACATGTTCATTTTTCTTTCACTGTAGGCAGCCTGTTCCTTGCCGCAATTACCGCACCAGCACGACAGCCTCAACAGGGAGCAGATGCTGTTCCTCCAGCATTTTACGCACTCCACGAGGACACAAACAGTTTGCCTGGGGCTTGCAGCCTGTGCAACAGATTCTATGGACGATACATCAACATTAGTGATGCTGTAGTAGCTGCATTAGAAGCAGCCATTAGAAAACAAAACTGGCTCTGGTACGCTTCCAGAAGGATGCGTATTACAGCCTCAAACGGGGAAAAAAGTTCTAAAAAGAACAACAACGCCGACACAAAAGGCTGTGCAGGCCCTGACGGCTCCAAGCTTTCATGGCAACGTAGCTACGCAACATGCATCAGCCATGAAGAAGTGACCCGCGAGCAGGTGGAAAGCTAATTGAAGCTAAAAGTTGAGCTGCAAGGCATCCACGCGTACAAAACAATGCCGTGGCTGTCAGCAACACCTGATGGTGTCATACAAGGTCGCGATGGTATTTTAGAGATCACGCGCCCGTTCGTTGAAGATTGCAGGGTCTTCATCTTAAGCAAGCGGTATGACGTAGTTAAAAAAAGATGGAAACAACAAACCGGCTGAAAATAGCCCCATTTGCTGTTATGCACACGTCCAGTACGCAATGCTGTGTACTGGCAAGGCCTTTTGCCTGTTCTACGTGTGGTCATTGAAGGCGTCTCATAGAAAATTCCTTTTGTGCTGCCTGTCTTGTGGATACACAATGAGGTGGTCAATATGATGTCAGTGGCTTAATCAACTAATATTGACTATTCAACTTTGAGAGGGTACAGTAAGCAGGAATTTTTGAATTGAACAGGTGGCCTATATTGGTTTTTCTACGCAGTTTCATTTTGCAAAATTCTCCGAGAACTGCAGCACTCCGAGATATGTGATGCCGAAGTGTCGTTGCTGTTCTCATGATTAGGCATGCAAGACACTTCGGACCGGCGCAAAGCCCCTTATTTCTGTGACGTCACTGTGGTGTATGGTGCTTAGTTCAACAACACGGGGATGGCATAGGCGAAAGTGATAACTAGCACTCATTCAGTCTTGGCTGGTGTTATCGAAATCTGCAGTACTAGGGCCGACGTCAAAACAGAGAGCAAAACAGAGGAGCTTTGCGCCGGTGCAGACCTTCTTATATGGGTAATTATATGGGTAATGCGGAGGCGGTGGAAGATTTCTACCAACTGAAACTGCGTGGCAACATGATTGTGTCTAACTTCGAAATTCAAACATGCCTGATTACTGCATCCACTCAAAAGGTATTTATTTAATTATAGCTAATTCAGCCAGCCTCAACAATAGTCATTACCTCATTCTGTTTCCCCCTGGGCACATAGCCGTACTGTAAAGGTGGTCTTCACTTAAATCAAGGCGCCGAATCTTTAGAAAACCTGTCTACTTCATTTTATCACCCTGTATATCTGTGTGTGTGTGTGTTTCTGTGTGTGTGTGTGCGTGCGTGCGTGCGTGCGTGCGGGCATGCGGGCGTGCGTGTGTGCGCGCGCGCGGGCGTGTGTGTGTGTGTGTGTGTGTGTGTGTGTGTGTGTGTGTGTGTGTGTGTGCAGAGAATTAAAATGACAAATGAGGGGCTCGTGAAAGGAAGACAGTGGTGAGTACGCAGTCACGAAAGTAAACAAAATCAAAAGTAAACAAAATCAAACGAAAATGTAGCAGGCCGTTTATTATTCTCATAACAAATATACGTATTATTTTGAAAGGCCGCAGTAAAGTTAAGAAAAATATGCACGCAACGTTTGGTTCGAACCAACATACTCAGGAATAGGCAGCTGTGGAATGACCACTGCCCCACCAGCAGGCCCGTGCTCCCATCTACAATTTGTATTTTAAATTAACATAATTGCCTCCTATGCTAGGGGGTGCTATCCACCTCCACGCCGAATGTACAGGGAGCGGGGGACCTTCTTTTCAACTCCCCGGCCCTTTATTTCACCGCCTACAACACGTGGGGAATGGTCTACGAGGGTTTAACATTTATGATGGACGAGAGGCGTATTCTTGAGGTCATTGAGGATCACACCCTAATTGCGTGTTTTTGTTTACATGACGTGTTCTTTCCTGCAGTCGTGAGACGACAGTACACACCCTCCCACGACCACAAGAGGCATGTCGACGGTGAGCGCATGAATCGAGCTGCCCGTGCGTGCGCTCTTCTTCCCTAGACCACCCAACGGTGCACACATACACAGACAAATTGTACGTGCACGTGTGTAGACGCTGAATAAACTGGAGACAAGGTAGCTTTCATAGCTCTACAAACTGAAGAGGAACTGCTGGCTGGAATCGGAATTTTAACCACTCAAGTTCCTGTTTATCTTGGGAATTTAGGTCCATTGGAGAAGGTGATACTTCAGGTGGCGACGTCTACAGCCGAAACTTTTTCTTGTTTTTGTAGTCATTCGTGCTTCTTTGGGAGGCGAGACTCCTTAAATGCAGGATCTTCTCCTGAGGATATTCCACCATCTTTTGTTGAATCTAAATTGCAAATAACGGTGGTAGCGCAGCTAACAACTGATGCGGCCACCCCTTAAAGAGTCATCGGTGTTGCGATGGGTATACATCAAAGATTGTAGCACCATTATTCGCTGAAAAGGAGATAACAAACCTAAAAGACCAAGAACAGCAGTCTTTGCAAGACAAGGACAGTGCCAGTTCTTGTGTTCTTGTCTTTTATGCTGTTTGTCATTCTGAGCCTAACAGTGTTATAATGGATTACGATATAACTCGTGTGCTTATACGTTTTATACCAAGCAGCAAATTAAGGCGGCTTCACCGAAATGAGAACTGGGGAGACTATAAAACGGCACCATTGCTGTAAAATTATCTCCATCTGAAGTGAGGGCAGTGTCCTAACAAAGGCCCGGTCCCGGATACATTATTCTCAGGTGCATAATTTTTTGGCGCAGCAGGGCTGCTTTGATTTTGTGCAGCATGACTGTGTTGCATTGACTCATAAGCTTTATTTCGGCTAATTTACATGACCTCAATTTCGTTCCTAATTTTCGCCATCTATTCCTTGCGTACGTTTGCAACCCCATTAAACCTAAAGGTTCGAGCACAATGAAAAACAGTGAAGATAAAGTTTCTGCCTCACAGAAGTGTACAGCTGCTTATTTGTTAGCGAAGGATTGCACTTTTCCTGAAATGAAACTTTAATGTAGCATAGATCTACACTAGTATGTGCACATTAGGTAAAATATACAGGTAGCAGAATTCCAAGTTGCCAAACCGCACATAATAGCTCGCGCTGCAAAAGAGAACGCCAGGTTACATTCCATACTCAAGATTCACACTTTGAACAAACCAAAAAGTTAATCAAGCAACATTGGAGTATCTATAGCGAGCATGAAAGCATAGGCTGATGTTGCCAATTCTTCGTCGATATGGGAACGCAGAAGAATGCGAAATGGAAATGGCCAATCTCACTGAGAGCCTTTGCAAATTGCCACCACTGCAATCAAGGTTTTATAATTTTTTCATTACCTACAACTTCCGTTTTACATTCGACTGTTCACGTGAAGGGAAAATGTTAAACTGTTTATTGCGACAATTAATGCCATGCGCGCTCTAAAAAAAGCCTTCATGGTAGGAGTAAATAAAGCTAATATTTTGCAAAACTCCAAGAAACTACGAATTTTATCTGGGTTGCGCCTTTGTACTCTCAATAGTTTGTCTGACGGTTTTTGGTTATTCGGGAACGGGCGTTCAGTAACTCTAGAGATGATGAACTTGTATAATAAACTTCATGAAATCATTTTACATGTATGCTACGCATCACTGCAATTACAATATAATATAACCGCTACATCTGTTACCCTCACTACCACATCGATTGTGAAGAGGCAGCCCACTACGATTTAGAGCGAGCTTTTCTACAACGCAAAGCCTGCTCTCAGAACGCATACGCCAATACCTCCTAGGATTATCTGATAAATTTAATAGCGCAGGGTTTTATTACATAAACAATGCAAACATAAAAACAATAGGACGCTATACACCTACACCAAGCGGACAAGCTACCCTCGAGGACTACGCAGACCGGCATTGTGCGACAGTCAGCTCGTGCATAGAAAGTGGCTTCCGCAACACGCGTTGGGGAAGGAGAGGGGATGAAACAGAAGCTTTGGTGCAAGACACGGGCATCGAGCCGCCTGCACGACTACCGACTCCCGCAATCATAAAATTCATAAATCAACAGCTCGGCATTGTTTCTCATCACGTAGGTAACAATGGCAGCTTCAAAAAGGGCCAGGAGTGTCCAAAAAAAGCGTAATTGGTTAATGCTATTCAGTCGTGTGCCTCGGGACCGCTGGCGCAGCTGCCGAGTCCTCCCCCGCAGTTAGAAAAGGGAGGCGCGGGATGATTACCTCAATCCACCAAGGAAAGTGCTTTGTCAGCACCTCCGAATAGAAAAAACGGGTTCCAAGGCCCACAAACAGAAATGGTCATTAGGCAACAATGGCAGCCACACAAAGGCCAGGAGTGGCTAAACAAACGTACTTTGGTCAGTGCCGTTCAGTCATGTGCCTGGGGACCGCTGGCAACAGCTTCTGTGTCCTCACCCATAATGGGAAAGAAAAGGCGCGGGCGATTCTCTCAATATACGAAGTAAAGTGCTTTGTCAGCACCTCCATATAGAAAAAAGAAGTTCGAAGGCCCAAAGCAAAAATGGTAATTAAATACATTGAAAGTATACATAGAACTCATCTCGAACTCATTGAGAAGCAACACCTTTTTCATTTAACATAAAGACAGTTGCGGTAGCTCGATGGGAACGTTTTGTACTGGAGGTTTGTATCTTAATTTAGCAGCTGCTCAGGACGTAGGACGCGCAGGGAAAAAACGTTTTTTTTCTGCAAGATGGGGCGTTAGGGGGAACACATTGCGGAAAAACATGGCCTTACTTATCCATACTCATGCCCATGCCTACGTGTAGAGGGCATATTGCATGTGTCGGCCAAGGGTAGTATACCTGTGTTGAAGTAGTGATTATCCTGAAGCTTATATTTAGAATTCCCTGCCGCAAATAAGTACTTACAGCAGACATCTATGAAGGGTATTGTTCTTCTGTTGCCACACTTATATTACATAACACAAGGTATAGTGTTCAACAAGCCATTACGTACCGCAGCACTGTGGTTATACGGATTGTCGATGGGAAGCCGTGTAGTCGCAATACTGCATGTATATCATAGGATTATCGTTTGTATAGTGTAATGTAGCTCTGAAATGGTCATCTCCGGAAATACTTCACCGATAAAATGTTTGAAGAGGAATGGGCTTCTCGATCAATGCCCCACTACTAACCCTCTGCGATAAATTCTCGGGCAATTTCCAAAAAACGTAAAACAGCCGTAGCGGTCCGTTGTCGGTACATGTCCGACATATTGGTTCAAGGTTAAACATCGCGGTGTTTTTCACTGTGCCACGCTCTCATTCTTTGTAAATATGATTCGCCATCTCATGTAGGATAAGTGAACTTTGGTGAAGTGTAATCATGTTGTACTAAGGTGCACCATATTTTCAGTACGAGTGGTTAGTATTGCGGAACGTTTTCAGGCCAAGGCTCTTCGTGTAGCAGGTCTAGAATGGTCACTTCCTCATCGCAGGCCTTCTACCCCAGGCTGCAGAGGGCCGCTCAGCCTAACTCAGCCCGATATTCTCTATCCGGCCATTTTCCGCAGACGTGTTGGGCCCGTCTCCAAAGGTGGGCCTTTGTGCCGTATACCGCCTAACTCTCATTGTTATCGACCCGCCAGTCTCCGTCGACAAGTCCACCGGCTTACGCTCATACCATCATAATCCAGCCATATGGCCGGGGCGATTCGACAGCCACCCGTGTGCAATCAAAGTACGGCCACCGGAGGTCAGCCGAGATGTAATCATTGTGCTCCAGCGGGACAAAATGCTACCAGAAGGTGGGCAACGAAACGGGCATTGGAGTTAAGCCACATCACGCTTACTTTAAAGACGCCGGTATACTACCACTGCACGCTGCTCAACCAGATGACGCACTCACACTGCAGCAGCACAAGACCATCATTTGTCTACTGCACCTACATCAAAAGGAATCCGCACGTCACCACCAGCCGTCCAACTTGCAGCACAGCCCTGCTTATTGATCAGCCACTACTATTAGATGTGACCGTGACTCATGTAAGTAATGTCAAAAATGGAATAAAAGGGAAGGTACTTCTTCGATATCTCCTAGAATAAACCCTTTGAAAGCTCATCAGAAAAGTTGATCGAGTATAAAATTTCTTTCTAAGAAAAATGTTCAGAAACTGGACATACGTTTCGTGTGAAAGAAACAATCTGGAATGTTGCTGAGTGTTTTGTGGAGTGCCGTAACGGCTTGGAGAGGTATGCCTGACGGTTGTATGTACAACCAAACTGGTCAGAAAACTGCTACGAAATAGTTGATTTAGTCAATGCATAGAACTGTCCTGGGAGATTGTCCTAAAATTAATTGAATAAAAGTGGCACTTTCATTTTTACAGTTTGAAGTTTGAAGTTTATTCACTTTCCAGCCGTGGAATGGGAAGAAAGACCTAAAGGCTACAGCCTGACAGAGGCTCTTGCGTCACAGGGCAATCCAGCAGTACAGAATCAGCACAATAACATTCGATTTCACACACACAAAAATACACTCGAAACGTGAGTAGGGTGAGGAGAGTGGGAATCAATACATTTATTCACAGGTTCGCTTGTTGAGCTGTAGAATACTTAAATACAAAAAAGTTAGTCTCTAGCTTGCAAACACACAAATTAGTGTTTAAACTACATTTGTATACATACAGTAAACATATATTAAATGAAATAATACATATTGTCACGTGTTGTATAATAAAGGGCACACGCAACGGTCGACGACGAGGAAGAAGAAACGGAATCTTCGTCTTCGGATCGCGCGCTGGGCCCGGTCCCTCGGTTCTCGAGCTTTAGGTTAGACCCTTGGCTGTAGCCGTTTGGTCTTTTGTGCCTCATTAAAAACCCCTACCACCCAGAGCACGCATTCCCTGTACGCTACACTGGTGGAGGTGCGGGGTACAATCATCTGATGTCCAGGACCCCTCCTGGGAGCCCGGTACGGCCACGCTTTGTTGACACCCCGGGTTTCATCGGATTAGCCGCCGCCAACTCGGCCTGTCTCCTGAGTACGGCCTCCTTTCCAGCGACGCGCCGAGACGCCAAGTGCTTCAACCGCAAGTAATGACGCAACCTGTTGCCTCTCAGGTAACGCTTCACCAGCCGCGCACTCCTGCCGTCTTCCGTGGTGAAGCGTTCGAAGACGTCGAGGACTGGCTGGAGCAGTTTGAGCGTGTCGCGTCGTTCAACCAGTGGAACCCTCAACAAAAACTTGTGCATGTGTACTACTCGCTGGACGACGGCGCCAGGACCTGGTACGAAAACCGAGAGGCGAGAGGTGAATTGTCGACGTGGGACGAATTTCGGCGGGAGCTTCTGGAGTCGTTTGCCTGCACAGACCGCCGAGAGCTCGCCCAGCGACTTCTGGAATCCCGAATTCAAAAGCCCAACGAAACGGTCGCAATGTTCGCGGAGGACATGGCTCGCCTATTTCGGAGAGCCGACCCCGATATGTCCGAGCCGAAAAAGCTGCGACACCTAATGCACGGTGTAAAAGAGCAGCTGTTCTCTGGCCTCGTGCGAAATCCTCCTCGTACTGTAAAGGATTTCATCAAAGAGGCGACAGCCATCGAGCGAGCCCTGCAGGAGCGGTGCCGACAGTACGACCGTGGGGCCGGCAGATCCTCCAGCCCAACTGGCACTGTGATGACTGCTGCGTCCACCGATGGATCACTGCGGCAGCTCGTCCGATCTATCGTTCGGGAGGAGTTGCAGCTGCACGGACTCGTTCCGCCCGGGCCGGCGTCTGCATCAGTCGTCGACATCGTGCGCCAAGAAATCAGGCAGGCCTTAACGTTTGCAGCCCCGGAACAACAGCCACAGCCGCTCCAAGCAGGCTATGCGTCGGCAGTGCGTCGCCAACCGCCTCCTGCGAGCGCCCCAGCGCCCAACTGTATGCCTCAAGCCGACGTCTGTCCCCAGGCAGCGGCCGCCGGTACACGCCCCTGGCCGTCGGGAAATTCATTCCGAGGACAAGTGCGGAAGACTGACCTCTGGCGTACCAGTGACAACCCCCCTATGCTACCACTGTGGCGAAGCAGGCCATGTTTACCGCTGTTGCCCGTACCGCGAGGTTGGCCTTCCCTGATTTTCTCCTGCTGCTTCCCGGCCTCGCTTCGGGCAAAGACCTGCTGCAATCGAAGACTTCCTCGCTGGTCGCCGAAATGCCTCGCCCTCGCCGTCCCGCCGATATCGATCACCGTCCCCAGGGAACAACGGTCCACTTAGCCGCCGCGACGCTACAGATATGCCGAGGGGAAGATCCCCAAGCCCTAGGCGGGGAAACTAGAAGCAGCAACTACGGGAGGCAGGGTTGCTGATATAACCCCTCAATACCTTCGAAATCATGCGAAGCCGCCGAAGGAAAACACGACGACGAGAGTGACTATCGCCGATGGTGGAAGCGCCGATCTCGTCGTATCTTTGGATGGACATGAAGTTGTTTCCCTTGTTGATACCGGAGCGGATTACTCGATCATTAGCCTGACCCTCGCTGATCGGTTGAAAAAGGTTAAGACGCCATGGCCTAAGATTCAAATTCGCACTGCTGGGGGCCACTTAATGACGCCGGTGGGGAAGTGCACCGGCAGGATCAGCATAGGAGACGCTACTTTTGTCGGCACTTTCGTGGTCCTAGCAGAGTGCTGCCGGGAGCTCATTTTAGGAATGGACTTTTTAAGAGAGTATAACGCTGTCATCGATGTGGGCGAGCGCTTAATCACCTTATCGCCGAGCCCCCGCCTGCCGGAAAGCCAAGAATGTCGCTCATCGTTGCGGGTTATCGACGACGACGTCAACATACCGCCGCGCTCCTGCATGCTCGTATCCGTCAACTGCGACGTGCGAAGCACTGCAGACGGCATCACAGAACGTGTCGATGCGCTTTTATTCAGTCGCGGCGTTGCAGTTGCCCGAGGTGTCGTGCACTTAGTCGACGGCAAAGCGGAGTTATTGATGACAAATTGCAGTAATGAGCAGCAACACGTCGCCAAACATACTGCAGTCGCCTTTTTCGATGACATTCCTGGCGGTGACGAAGACTGCTTCGCCTTACAAGGCACCCCGCCTGGCGAGAGCAGTCTCGCTCCCTCGATTGATGTCAACCCCAGCTTGCCGTTCACGCAGCGCCAAGAACTCCGCGAACTGCTCATGAAGTTTATGGATTGCTTCTCTTCGACATCTGCGGTCCGACAGACGCCACTCACAAAGCATCGTATCATCACTGATGACGCAGTAAGACCTCTTCGCCAAAACCCTTTTCGTGTGTCTACCAAGGAACGTGAAGCAATTCGTAGCCAAGTGGAACAAATGTTGCAAGCCGATGTCATTCAGCCATCTCGAAGTCCGTGGGCGTCGCCCGTCGTTTTGGTTAAAAAGAAGGGTGGCACTTTACGGTTTTGCGTAGATTACAGGAAGTAAACCAAGTGACCAAAAAAGACGTCTATCCGTTGCCCCGAATCGACGACTCTCTAGACCGGCTTCGCCACGCCCGTTACTTTTCCTCCATGGATTTAAAGAGCGGGTATTGGCAGATCGAGGTAGATGAGCGCGACCGCGAGAAGACCGCCTTCATAACAACGGATGGTCTTTTCGAGTTTAAGGTGCTGCCCTTTGGTTTGTGTTCGGCGCCGGCAACATTCCAGAGAATGATGGACACTGTCTTGTCCGGCCTCAAGTGGCAGACATGCCTCGTGTACCTGGATTATGTCATCGTTTTCTCGTCAACATTTGAAGAACACGTGAAACGACTATCTTCAGTCCTTCGTGCCGTACGAGCCGCCGGTCTTACCTTGAAAGACGAAAAGTGTCATTTTGGTTATGAGAAGCTCCGTTTCGTCGGCCACGTTGTCAGCAACGCCGGCGTCACACCCGACCCTGAAAAGGTAGCCGCTATCTCCAATTTCCCGACGCCCAAGGACAAAAGGGCCCTGCGGCGATTTCTAGGCCTGTGTTCTTATTACCGGCGCTTCATAGAAAATTTCGCACACATCGCGGCTCCACTAACCTGCCTTACCCGTAACGACGTCGCCTTCGTATGGACCAATGAGCAGCACGATTCTTTCGAGGACCTGCGCCGGCGTTTGCAAGAGCCACCTGTACTCGCCCATTTTGATGAGGACGCTGCGACCACCATTCATACTGATGCCAGCAACGTAGGTCTAGGCGCCGTTCTTACCCAATGGCAAGACGGTGCTGAAAGAGTTGTTGCTTATGCAAGCAGGACATTGTCCCGTGCGGAGACCAACTATTCGGCCACCGAGAAGGAATGTCTGGCTGTTGTATGGGCGATCTTGAAATTCCGCCCGTACCTTTACAGCCGTCCCTTCAAGGTAGTGAGCGACCACCACTCACTTTGTTGGTTGCCAATTTAAAAAACCCCACTGGTCGCCTAGCCCGCTGGAGCCTGCGACTTCAGGAGTTTGATCTGACGGTAGTCTATAAGTCAGGAAAACATCATCTTGATGCAGACTGCCTGTCCCGAGCCCCGGTCGAGCGCCCCGGCCCTGAAGATGAAGACGACACGGCTTTTCTGGGAGCAATCGACGCCCAAACGTTGTGTAAACAACAGAGGCAAGACACCGAGCTGCAACCACTTGTGGACTTTTTGGAAGGCCGCTCTACACGGAAGCCCAAGCTCTTCGCACGCGGCCTAAAGTTCTTTTGTTTACGGAACAGCATCCTTTA
The DNA here is from genome assembly GCA_013339765.2 of Haemaphysalis longicornis. Lineage (NCBI taxonomy): Eukaryota > Metazoa > Arthropoda > Arachnida > Ixodida > Ixodidae > Haemaphysalis > Haemaphysalis longicornis. The sequence goes on along the minus strand of CM023452.1, from coordinate 52,079,480 downwards.
CAAACGCAACTTTGGCAAATGGCAGAGCCTACCTTTTATTGTCCCTGCGTGTCTTCGCCGCGACATACTACAGGCCTGTCATGACGAGCCGACTGCGGGTCACCTTGGTTACGCGCGTACAACTTCCCGAATCAAGCAGAACTACTACTGGCCGAAGCTTCCTGCGACAGTGAAACACTACATTCGCACCTGCCGCGAATGTCAGCGACGGAAAACACCGCCTGGACGCCCAGCTGGTTTACTGCAACCTGTACAAATACCGAAAACACCTTTCCAACAGATCGGCATGGACTTTTTGGGCCCCTTCCCAACCTCCTCTTCGGGAAATCAGTGGATAATCGTCGCGACCGATTACCTTACCAGATACGCCGAAACAAAAGCTCTTCAGCGTTGCACTGCGCTCGACGTGGCTCAATTCTACATGGACAACATTGTTCTGCGCCATGGAGCACCAGAAATTTTGATCACGGACAGGGGAACCGCATTCAACTCGGCGTTGGTACGCGCCATCATGGATCTCACCGGTACTTCACACCAAATATCTACGGCCTACCACCCACAGACGAACGGCCTGACCGAGCGCTTGAACAAAACCATTGCAGACATGCTAAGCATGTACGTCGACTTAGAACACAAAAATTGGGACGCAATTCTCGCATACGTGACGTTTGCCTACAACACGGCCCGGCAAAAAACCACGCGCATGACGCCATTCGCTCTCCTGTACGGACGCGAGGCAACAACGATGCTGGATGCCATGCTCCCACACGACCACGGAAATGCCGACGAGACTGCGCAAGCGATCGCGCAGCGCGCCGAAGAGGCGCGGCAGCTCGCTCGGTATCGCATCAGAAAACAGCAGGTGCAGGATTCCTCTCTTTACAACGCTCGTCACAGGCACGCTTCCTTCGAGCCTGACGACTATGTATGGGTGTGGACCCCCATCCGACGTCGAGGGCTAAGCGAAAAACTTCTGAAACGCTATTTTGGACCCTACAGAGTTCTGAAACAACTGAGTGACGTCACGTACGCAGTTATTCCGGAAGACGGTGTTCCAACCGGGCGTCGCCAACGCCGATCGGAAGTAGTCCACATCGTCCGCATGAAGCCTTACTTCGCAAGAACGTGACACGCCCATACTGCATCGCTGTTTCACCACAACGTCATGCGAGCATCGGGACGATGCTTCCCCTGGGGGGGAGGTAAATGTCACGTGTTGTATAAGAAAGGGCACACGCAACAGGGCGACGACGAGGAAGAAGAAACGGAATTTTCGTCTTCGGATCGCGCGCTGGGCCCGGTCCCTCGGTTCTCGAGCTTTAGGTTAGACCCTTGGCTGTAGCCGTTTGGTCTTTTGTGCCTCATTAAAACCCCCACCACCCGGAGCACGCATTCACTGTACGCTACAATATACAGACACCAAAAAATAGCAATAACAGGAATATTAAGTATACATACAGTATACTACAGTAAACATACAGTATACTACAGTAAAGTATACGTACAGTAAACATATAATAAATTAAATAATACATTTACAGACACCAAAAATAGCACTAACAGGCATATTGAGAGTATTTAATAGAAAGTTCTAGAAGCATTTTTTAATGAATTTGTTAGATAACAGTCTGCTACAATCATAGTTTTCCTCAATTTTATTTCAGAGCCATGGTATCTGGAAATCAGTATGTTGTTTGCCATAATTCGTACGGATCTGTGGTGTTTTTCTAAGTCTACCACGCAGGCAGTACCGACTCACTGGCTGAGGTGTATAGTGGTTATAAAGATTATTATTTCTGGTGTACTGTAGCAATTTGTAATAATACAATTGACTAGCTTTAAGCAAACCGTGTTTGGAAAATAAATCATGGGTTCTTAAATCCTGGATTCTTCCGTGGTAATTTTCAAAAATTCTGAGTAGCTTTTATTGCAATGTAATAAGTTTATTATATTTATGAGCGGTCGTGGTGCCCCATACCAAAGAACAGTATGACAGCTTAGAGTAAAATAGGGTATAGTACAGCAATTTTTTCAACCAAAGGTGGATAAGAGATGCGATTTTAAAGAGGCAACCAACAGTTTTACTTAGCCCAGAACACCTTTTTCTACGCGTGTATTCCAGGATAGGTCATTTCTAAACCAAATACCTAAGAATTACTGGGTTTCTACTTGGGCTATTTTACAGTTTCGGAACAGTATCGTTAAATTTGTATTTGTTGGTTTATTAACTGGCGCAAATATTATATATTTAGTTGTACTGACATTTAATTGAAGTTTATTTATGTGGAGCCAATTTGACAGAAGATCCATGTATTTGTTAACTTTTATTTCTAGGTCAGGAAGAGATTTTGTTGAGAAGAACACATTTGTATCATCGGCATACATGACTAACCGAGGGGAGTTAGGTATTGCCGACAAATCATTAACGTATAAGTTAAAAAGCAATGGGCCAAGTATTGAACCTTGGGGACCGCCACATTCTATCTTATGTTGAGTGAATGTTGCGCTATGTATTGACGCATACTGGTGTCTATTACATTGATAGTTTCTTAAAAGTTCTAATGCAATTCCGCGTATTCCATAGTCGTGTAGTTTTTGTAGCAGGACTTCATGATTTACTGATTCGAATGCTTTGCGCAGGTCTATAAAGATACCAAGTGTGTACAGTTTTTGCTCTATATTGCTAAAAATTTCGCGTTTTGTCATCAATATTGCCGGTTCGGTGGATTTGTTTTTCCGGAAACCGTACTGCGTATCACTTAAAACATTGTATTTATCCACAAACTCAGCCAGTCTAACACTTATAGCACGTTCAAACAGTTTAAACAATACTGGCAACACGGAGATTGGTCTGAAATTATTTATAGTCTTGTCCCTTCCACCTTTATGAACCGGGCACACTCTTGAAATTTTGAGGTCGTCTGGAAATACACCAGTTTCTAACATAGTATTGATAATGTGAGCCAAAGGCTGGTAAATTATATCTGCAACGTATTTAATTGGAAACGGCTTTAATAAATCACGTCCGGCAGCTGCAGTGTTATTTAAACTGTTTATTATTTGCTCTACCTCTTTTGTACTAGTGGGGAACCATACTAAGAAATTCGCTACAGGAGGTTTTGGCAAGATTACTTCTTCAAATTGGTAACCAGTAACCGCAGTGTATTTTCCACTGGATAAAAAATGTGTGTTCAAAGCTATTGCTGCCTGTTCGTCAGTGAAATTTCCTTCCGTCAAGGATATTTGAACTGTACTAGTATCAGCATTCCTGTTAGAAATACTGTTAACTTCCTGCCAGATTTTTTTCGGGTCATTAGAAATTCGGGAAAACAACTTTTCGTAGTGCTGCTCCTTGGCTTTCTTTATTTCTCTGGTAAGCTTGTTTCTAAATTTTTTAAACTCGGCAAATTTGGAAGGGTCACTGGATTTTATAAAGGAATGATACAGGTTATTTTTATGTGCAATCTTATTAAAAAGCTCAGCCGTTATCCACGGCTTCCTTATTTTTTCTGCCGTTTATTTGCAACAGGCGTCAAAGGGAAAGCTTGTTCATAGCAATGTTTTAACTTATCTAAGAATAGCTTGTACGATTGTTGGGGGTCTTTTATTTCAACTGTGAAATTCAACCCTCTTACGTAAGCACCCTACATCCCCCGCCCCATTTATTTACAGTTTGGCCGCATAGAAGAGATCAGTACAAGTTCAATGAAGTATACCAGCTATAGCGAGCGCACAAATATTTTCTGCATCCGACAGTAAAAGAATCACAGGAATTACAGGAACGAGAAGTTGTGATCAATGGTATATTAAATGAATTTTACTTTCAACTGCACAGAAACTTTGCATTCTAAACGAATAAAACATGATGAGTGAATTTTTCGTCGAGTTTTATTGTGTAAGGCTCTCAAGCCCTCCGAAGCGAACTTGCGGCTGGGCCCATTGTACACACACCTTCCTTCAGGTTTACATTGGAACGTGGCATTGCTTGCACGCCCTCCAATAACCGCCAAAGCCGTGCTTTGCACTCTAGCCGTATCAGTGGCCAAGTTTTCGCACTTTCAGCAAGTGTCAATGGCGTGTGTTAGTCCAGTTTTGTTACGGCAAATACACTTAAGGAAAACAATTGTGCCCTGCTATGCCCATTTGTTAAAGGATGCTAACAAAGGGCACTTTTAACAATCTCTCTAATTATTAACCTTTTTGATACTTGCTTCGCCTTTCCATGCATTACTGCAGCGGGATACATGAAAGTAAGCACCAAATAAACAAATAATTCTACATTCCGTGGGTAAAATTTTCTCAAAAACAACAGATACAATCGTACGTGGAATAAAATTTTACTTTCATATTGACCTAGCGAAGAATGAACTGCGCAAGGCGTCATCTTTAATGAAAAATTATTGTGGTCTCATTTTGTGGTCCCCCTTTGGAATATGTAGAATGGCGCTTGAATATACATCTCATTGTGCCCAGTTTTTGAACGATAAATAATAATGAAAAAGTTCAGCCTGAGGCTTCGTCAGCGATATTTATCGTCTTACCATTTCAGTTTACTTCAGTTTTCCCTCGTGCTACGTTAATCCCAATTACCTAAAACGAATCGCACTGCCCTATTCTGCACGTATTCAAGTGTATTGACCAGCTCTTTGGTGTACGGTCATTGAGCGCATATGAGTGAAATACCGTTGTTCTTTTAGTTACATAAATGTTCGCTCAAATGTTTTCTCAGAAAACTTCTAACACGTACAGTTATTTACATTTATATTGTAAGCGTGCCTAGTTCACCTGAAACCACTCCTTACATAAACTCCTAGTTATTTGTATCGCTGGCTGCCCTTAAAGCAGCGCCATTTATCATATGCGCATTCAACTGGTATGAAAGCTTCCTTGTAAACGGGACATGAACAGCATTTTAAATATTCAACGTGAGTTATGTGTGCACAACAGGATTTTATTACCTTCAATTCATGCTGCAGGTATTAAGAATCACGTTTATTCTGTATACTCCTGTACACTACACAGTTATTCGCAAATATTTTGAACCAAGATTTGAGCCCAAGCGTAATATGATTTATAGTAACAAAAACATAAAAGGGCCTACACCTGAATCCTGAGGAACTCCTGACGTCATGGAAACATCTCAGGGAGAACACCCTTTGAGAACGACCGACTGCTGAGTTAGAGAGAGATACTGGACTTTTCATGAAATAACTGAATCATTCAGGTTATAGCCCTGCAATTTACTGACAAGACAGTCATATGAAACAATGTCGCATGCTGGAAAACGTATCGACAAAGGTCAGCTTAAAGCACATAAAGTCAAATACTTTACGCTTATCTATTGCTGCAGCCAAATCATCCGTGAACTCCACAATTTGCGTTGAGCACAAAAAAGCTTGACGAAATCCGTGTTTCCTACGATCTTGGAGATTATGCTTAACGAAATGTGTCAAATCCAACGTATCGCTGAGCTCACATTTAAACACCGTCACTAATTTACTACCTGTGCTTTGTCGTTGACGAGTTTCGGCGGTTATCGCCAATTTAAATTAACGCTTGTTTTTAAACAGGCTGTCACAAAACAAGATACACAAACTTAGAGCATGGCCCAAATTTGTTCCTACAAATGCACACGCATAGCCTCTTCTATATTTATTACGAACAATATAGTGCAACATTGTTTCTCGCGGTAGTATTGTGAGAAGAATTGCCGGAAACTTAGGCTTTTGTGTGCCCCTGCCAATCTGGTGAACAGTGCTTGACAAGGTGCCGGTTGCACTCCTGCGTTGTGGCCGGTTGCTCCACGCTCTTGTGACCAATTTTGGTGAACAATGGCCATCTCAATTCGGACATCTATGCCGGATGAATGTCTGCAATTCCCATCATTTCTCGTGGAGGCGAATAGGCTTGGCCTTATGCGTCGACCGGGCCCGCGGGCGAGATGTGATAGCGCTAGGACTGTAGAGGCTTAGCTGACCCGTCGCTGTGGCACAGGCTTCTCGTAGCAATAAAGGGTATTCTGATGGCATGAAAGGTTAACTGGGAATGTCGGTTCACACAGTACCCCTAATTACTGCTTGAAAAACGAAGTTAATTATTTAGGGTTCCGAAACACCGAGCGGGTGGGGAAGCGTGTGCATTACTCGCATTCCTAACGGCTTTTTCCTCATCGAAATAAATACCCGAAGTACATCACCCTGTGTACTCATAAATACCAGTCGCCATAAGTGCAGGGACTCGAGGAGCCCAAGACCAGCGCCGTTGTTCGGCTGTACACCGCTTACCCAAAGAATGACGGATAACCTGATACCTTACGTCGGCTGGTCTTCTCCTGAACACCATTTGCCAAATAAAATGCGGCCGTTGGCTAGCCGTAATTTGGCCGAAGAATGGTTATCCAATGAAAACGTACACTCCGAGGCCGTATGTCACCCGGTCTCTTTTATATCACCGGTATCTCAAAGAAAATGAATATTGCCCCGACGGACGCGCTGTTCACCGTAAAAAGAGCGAATGCACGGCAGCCGCACAAGTGCCGATGTTCTTCCGAACACGAACCGCCACTAGAATACGAATATCTGTGGTGTGCGGCTTGCTATGCTTCGGCTGAGCACTCCTTCCCGAAGGAAAAAAACGGATGCCCGAAGGCCATACTTTAGCTGTTGTTTTTCTGACCATCGGCCGCGGAAAGTACTCAGAATATCTGGCAGCCGGGTACCTACTCTTGTGTGTCTGAACACTGGCGGCCGGAAAAATATAAGAGCTGGTGACGGAATGTTGGCTTCTAAACTTGCGATCGATGGATGCCAGAACCTGGATGTTAGCCGGTCGGGGCAGAAAGCGGCCATAGACGGGCCATACTTTCTTCCGTTTGCTGCCCCTCTCATTGACATTTTGAAAAATAAACGCAGTGAGAAACACCGCTACACGATTGATATCCTCAAAATGTTCCCATGCACCCAATGTACCAAAAACTTGTTAGCGAATGTATGAAAGCTCGAGAGTCAAAGAAGTGCCATATGAAATTCTAGCAACCCTTACGGACCATTACGAGAAAAGATGGAAACGGCTTGCGGCCGTTTGTATGCCTGGGAGTTACGTTACACGTTGTCGTTTTTGACCAAAGAAGAAAACGAAGTGTTTGGTACGATACAGCGGCCGCTTTTATAACTTGATGTCGTACAAATCTCGGTAACAATTCGCGATTCACATAGTATTCATCGCTGCGGAGAGAGACAGCCTGAAATTTCGCTTTCACATGAATACCGCCTGGATTTCTTGCACGGCCTTTCTGTTTCTGAGACTCGCAAGTAGAAGGTAATATAATGGAAGGAATTGCAGTCGCGTAAAATGATTTTTAGGTTCAGAGGGCTACTATCCAATGGTAAATTTATAGGTTAGAGCTCTCTACAATTTAAAAACATCATGCTCCTATATACTCAAGCAAGAAAATAGCTTGAAGTATCTTATACGCTGAACCTTTAAGGGGCCGCAATTGTTAACTTCGTTAGCGGGAAACCTAGGTCATCAGAATAATTTTGTTGGAATCATAGCTTGTCTTTTTAAATTTGCTGAACTAGCGTACAAAAAGTTTTTCGTACATCAACCAAAGTTGTCTTCGACTGGGAACCTCCATTAAAATGATTTTTTGAGAAAGAGACGCAGTGAAAATTCGGGTTGTGCAGTTTCTACTCTGGTCACATGATTTCCCACAAGCGCTTCCAAACTGAAACTAGATTTTTCATTTGAGTGTTCTTTCCCTCTTTCTGTATATTCAAGAAATGAATGTTAAGGGCAAACCACGGTGTAAAAACATCCTTACACCTTGGCGCAAACCAACCACCGCACAGTGTGAGCCTATTGCCGCATCACGCCGAATATGTAATCAATACGTCACCCACATCTAGGTTACAAGAAACGCATTCCATGCATCGGCTGTATCACGTGCTATCCACCATTGCTGATGTTCAAAGTAATATTGCATCCGTGGCCTAGCAATAAACACTTCGCGAACATCTACAAAAGACTTTTTTCACCTAATACCCGAGCTCAGAAGTGCTAGCCGCGCGTTGCTGACCGCGCGAGGAGTGGGATGGCCAGCCCTCACAAAGAGGCATGCTAGATTGCGCAGTCACGGGCTGTAGTGTAATACCGCCTCTGGGAGGTGCACAAACCGCATTACTATTAGGACGCGTTATCGACAGTGCTCAATCCTGGCGCAGTTATACACAACAGCGTGGACTCTTCATTTTACAACGGAATATCATTGCTGAGTTTTAACAAAGCTGGACTAGCCTTTAGCGCCGACTACTAGTTGCGCTTGGCGTAATGCGCATGCGCTGTGAGCTGGTGGAGAGTGGAGAGTTTGTGGTCGAAGGACGCACGCAAGTTTCGGTAGTTTGCAGGAAGTATGTTGCTACACTCGTGAGGCTGGCGCTGGTTTCACGATTACCAGAATTGATTGCTCAACATGCACGACACCGGGCGAGCTCTTTTCTCCACGAGCTTTTTTTGGAAGGCGACGACCGACAGCTGACCCATTATAGTGCAAGAGGCAGGGTCAACTTGGAATAATGTACCGCATGTATTTAACCTACGGGAATTAGGAACAATCGTGACAGCCAGCAACAAACTAAACAAAATTTTTCTTCTTAATTCGGAGGTTGAGGAACAATACGGATAGGAACACTTACTGCCGCAGCAAATATACCTGGCTCAGGAGTTGAAATCTTAAATTCAGGATGCGAATGATACCCCACAGCAGGCAGGCTGCTTGCTGATTGCCGGCTGCCTGCTGGGGGAGATTTTTCGCAGAGTAGGCTGCTCCGTCTTCAGCACAAGATCCGACAAGTCGTGGCTGCATGACACATGCACTGCAAGTTTCGGACCTGGACAGCTATTGAAAGCGCTATGGGTGGCGTTTTAGAAGTAATCATTTTGAAACTTCTTTCAAGGTGTTTCTCCTTTTGGGTGGCGATTATCATTTGGGGCTCGGCCGGTCGGCGTCTGCTGTCGTCACCATTTTTATAGTCACGGTACTAAAAAAACTTGCACATTGTTTTCAAATGTGTCGCGCCATATTGTAACTCGTGGTCAATTAACGCACCGGGACATTTATTTTTGAACACCTTGCTCAAGCACGTTTCATCTTCCGCGGCAAAACCTCGTATCAAGAGAGCACACCAATACACTCTCTTTCCAATGCCTCGCGCTAAAACCCTGCGTGCTTCGACAGCGCGAGTCTGTTATAGCAATGGTGTATACCTCTACTCCCAATGGTTTTATGTCGGTGGCGAAAAACGGCAAAGCAGCAAGAATACATTTAAAAACCGCATGTTATCTCTATCCCCAGGATTCACTTTAGTGCAGATGGGCCCATTTTTTTCGCAGTGGTAAAGTTTAGAGTAATATTTTACGCAGGTATCATAAAAGCATCCTTCAACTATTTTTCTGAAGTTTTGCGACTCACCGTGTCGACTGAGTTTTCGCAGCACATGTGACTGAAGCGCTCTAAACGGGGTTGTGCTGAATGTTACAAGGAAGACTGTGTGGTGATGTGCATATTGAAGCGCAATTATTGCACAGGAAAAAGCGTCAGAAATAGCAGATTCGCACTTTTTGTGTTGTAGTGGAGCTTGTTGTGAAATATATTAATAGTGATGCAGGTGTACATGATGTAAACAAAGTGATAAACGATCCTTTGCATTGTGAATTCTCAGGGTGTGACTTCTCCTCACCGTTGAGTTACGAAGCGAACCAGAATCCCAAGTGTTTCACTCAATCGGCGCCGGTGAGGACGCTTCCACACCCAAGGATATTGGCCACGCGCGAGTAGAGTGTTTTACTAGTACACTCCCTGCAGGGACAGATATTGTGCTACAAACTATAAGCTTCCAGTGGCCCCAACGTTGTCCTGGACAGGTGCTCCCTTTTGGGCAGAATATAGAGGAGACGTTAGTGTGAATGGCAACTGAACGCTGCTATTTTTGTTTGCAATATCGTTGAGAATAGTGCCTGAAATAAATCGCATTCCCACTTAGAAATATTTTAAAATGCTCGCACTTGAATTGACAATAGTTATAAAATTGCTCGCACTCTTCGAGCGGTAGTGCGGGTGGGGTAGCGTTAATTGGATTGTTTTTCTAAATGGTGGTCCCTGATGAGCGGGACTCATAGGAAAACGGGTTGGTCTTTGCTCTGCGCTCCAAAAGAAGGTACCCCTAGTTTCCTCAATGCTGTTATGTTATCTCACAGCTATGAAAGAAGAAGGGATGGCAGGAGAGTGGTATGGTTAGTGTTATTAGTGCATTCTGGAAGATTTGACGACAGTTCGCTTGTTGATTGCAATATCGGCATTCTACAGAATATTCGTCTGGCTACATACAACTGGGGTGTGGTTGGATCGGGGAAGGTATTCCAAAGCAAGGCGGAATATTCCTCCGTCTGTTTCACAGCCACACTTTTTTTCGACTAGACCCCAGCGCGTCTCTAGAGTATGGCCAATTCTTTTTGTGTATTTTTCGGTTGCGGCTATATATTGGGGTCGTGTCGTCGACGGAGCCTGTTCGAAATTGGGAAGTCGCGTGCGCATCTCCCGGACGCCGTTCCTTGGCTCAGCGTGTGCTAGAGGATGTGGATCACACCAAAACCATACATAGCAGTTTCCACTTTTAGAAGCGACTGCATGTGATTCACTCGCCTTGTCCCTCCATACGGCGTTGGTGTCCGTCCACACCCCTCCCCCTACACTATAAATAAAATATTAGTTAGCGGCGCCGGGTTCGATGCCACGACCCTGTTGGCGGAACGCGAGGTACATGGTGCTCTTCCCACTGCGCCACAAAACCGAGACAGAATCAAATGCTACGAACGCGCCTTATCTCCTAGACTCATTCAAACTACGTCAAGAAGCTACTGATAAAACACATCATGGGGCCATAATTAACACTTGCAATAAAAGAAAAAGAGCTCCCACTTACAGCAACAATGATGGAGTAAAGGTCGTTGCGACAGCGAAGCCCCAAGCATGCCCCTTAAAAAGATTCACCAAGAGTGGCCAATAAAACATAATAATAATCATGCACGTTCCCGACAAGTTTCACGCAATTTCAGAATCCATCCAACGGAAACACCAAGTGACCCCACGATGCGTCGCATCTACACAGGGTTCCCTGGCGGGGAGGGGGGCGCAATTTTTTTCATAGGGGCCATGTGCCCTTGTGGAGGGGCGAAGTTTGCAAATGAACAGCGTAGTTTATGATAGTTGATTTCCAGCGGTAAATGTTGTGCGTTTATTATTCTTTCAACTAGAATATGGCTGCAGGTTCTGCAGCCGCAGTTCATTGGCCTTGTACAGTACTTGCTATTCAGAACAGTGAGAAGATAATGAGTTTCCAGATTATGAAAAGAGCTGCTTTTAGCCACCTCCTGTTTAGTAGGAGTAGAGTAGACTTCGTTGTGAATAATTAGGGAAAAGCCCTAATCACGACGTGTTGTTAACCATTCCGAGCGTGTGATACTATCCGAATTTTGCTTTTATTTGAAACTGAATACGCGCTAACCGTTTTATGCACTCACAAAAGCAATATAGCTGGTGAGCCGTTAGGGTGGCACTCGCCGCGGTGGCTCAGTGGCTAAGGCGTTGCGCTGCTGAGCACGAGGTTGCCGGTTCGATTCCTGGCCGCTGCGGCCGCTTTTTGATGGAGGCGAAAATTAAAAAATGCCCGTGTGTACGAGATTTCTACGCACGTTAAAGATCCCCAGGTGGCCAAAAGTAAACCGGAGCCCTCCACTTCTGCGTACCTCATCGTCTGCGTTGCGTCGCCGCGTTAAACGCTACAATCAATCAATCAATGTTAGGGTGGCACATATTCGTCCGTCTTACAAAACATCCCTCAAGTCTCAAGCAAAAACAAATTGGTTTTCTAGCTCCTGAGAATCAAACCGGGCACCTTTGCGGTGTGAAACTGGGAACCTAACATCCGGCCCACCAGAAAGGCCTGAGAAATGCCCGGCAGAGAACAAAAACTTGTGCAGCCGATTGGAAAGACTCAAAAAGGCCTCCGGTGGCGGGAGTGAAATTTGGGACTCATGCGTTATAAAACATGCTGCTATCCGATTGAGCTTCCATCACATCCTAGGCGCACAGAGTTTCCTTTGAGTTCGAAGAGCGGGCGTTGGCTTCAGACATTGCGGAGCGTTCAAGTGGGCGCTAACGATTTCCACTTTCGGGAAGTTGTGAACGATAGCGGACGAAATGATCTGGGCCTGCCAGTGATGGAGACATTTAGGCGGCATCTTCGGAATTTTGTGTTCGGTGACCATACATGGAACAAACATTTGGCACACGTACGCCGGCTGAATCAGCAATGCAACAAATAACGATCGAATTAACACTCAAAAACAAAGAATGAGCTTGATAGATCAGAGAACAGCCCAGAGTGGAAGATAATACAGCTGAAATACGGCAAAATCAAATGAACATTCATGGCCCATCTCATTGGGCAGAATGACAATCTGCGCAGCGGCACACGAGAACAACTAACGGAAAACGGTACAGTAAACAGATTTGGAAACAGTATAGCTAGTAAAAATGCTGTGCATGAATTTTTTTCTTATTTCGGCATCTCTTTGTGCTTGATGGCCCAAGCAAGAACGTTTCCGTAGCGACTGAAATATGGCCTAAATGTTTCGCCTTGCTCAAAATTGAAAATAAGGAGCGGCATTGCATCCCGTCATGAATTTCGGGTAAGCGAGAGCACTGGTGCGTCGTGGCTCTCGTCGTCGTCATTGGCAGGGACACGTTCGCCGTTTCGGTCTTGCGGTATAACGTTCACATACATTTTCACAACAATTGGCGACGCGGTTTTATTTGGGGTTCCTCCGCTTCAACTTCTCACCCCCATTTGCCTCGTTTCAGAGCGACGTGGTCACATGTTCAGGCAATTTGTGTGTACTGTGACCGTGTACCAGGGTTCAAGCCTCCGACGTGGTGGCGCATAGATCTAAATACTTTCAGTGAAACCAAATACCATCTGAATAACGGGTTTTTCTCTCAGACTTTATTTGACTGTGACCATAAAAATATAATTCACTTCTAATTATCGAAAAATTTGGTATATTGAAGTTTTAATTAGGAGCTTTTTCTGTCCCGCCGTTCTCTGTAAGCCCTTGAGGGGCTAGGTACAGCTTTTGTAGTTAAAACCTCAACTTGCGCTTTTAACGACTTGGTTCCACGTAGTCTTGCAAAATTTTGTGGGCAGCGGTGACTGTGGCGGGAGCAGGCGCGCAGCCTAGCAGGGACGCGGCGCTTGCCACTGCCGAGTGGTTACGCGGCTAAATAGAGTGAGGGGAACTTCCCTGCTTCCTTTGCTAGTATGGCTAGGGCGATAAGTGCAGCGTGGCCGGTTTCTCAGAGTAGGCTCACTTCGCTTCAGCGCAGACAATTTCCACAGTATTTGTCGCGCCGGACACACTACAGAAGCGAGTAAGAAATTATCTTTCCCTCTCTTTACCCGCGCAACTAGCCGACTGCGGAAAGCGCTGTGCTCCTGAAACGAGGTGATCGAATGAGTCTCCAGCAGCTCCCGGTAGCGTTCACCGTAGTCGTCGGAATGAGTATCATCATTCATGTGAACGGTTCTGTGAACACAAGATCAGAAGTTATCAACGCTGCTTGCGCCGCCTGGGCGCGCTTCATCAGCGAGTGTACCGAGAATTATTAAACACAGAATGCATTTATCGGTGTGAAAAGTTTGGTTTACCACACGGTGAAAAGAGACTGTGAATAGGGCCTCAATTCCGAATACGCGACACGGGCAACCGAAAAACGTACGACCAGGAAATGTTCTGTCTTTTCATTCACAGGTGACGGAGCAAACTGGAGCCAGCACTTTTAGCCACTACTAGAACATCGAATACACCCACAGAACGGTTTGTATACAGCTAACATTAGTTAGGCATCCGACGTTAAAGCAACCTTGTCTGGCATCAAAAATATTGCTGTGAGAGGGAAGTAGTGAGTTGTGCACTCCGCAGAAGCCAAAAGAAAAGCCGCTTGTGGCACAGCCCCGCCATTCGCACAGTCATGGCTGCCTTTAAGTAATCGTTTCACCTGTCTTGGTTTTAGTCTTCCGTCCTGTCGCCGCGTCACATATTAGACAAAGGGTGTGGTGTTTATACCCACCATAGAGCTCCCACTCAGTGCGGTTTTTTTCTTGATGCGACCATGGTACCTACGTGGGCTGAGCGCGCAGCCGCCCCACCTTCGTCCCATTCCCACAAGGAGGATTTATTTCCCCAGACGAATGACCCCATCCCGTGCCTCGAAGGTTAAGACGAGGCGAGCGGTGACAAGCTGAGACCAAGTTGACATCACCATAACCACCCTTTTTTTCGGGGCAGTTCTAACATCTTCAACCATCCCTCAAGTCCATGTCGGCCTACGTTGTTCCGGGACCAGGATTTAGGGAGCCCATTTCCTACTTCCACGGCGGCAAACACGTTTTAATGCAAACTCTTCTACCTCTACTAGCCGACGGTCCCTTCGTGGCGTTGGCGACAAGAAACTCCAACGCGGCTGGTGAGGGTTTGGGTGGTTTTCACTTATGCAGCACAGTGAAGATGGCGGGGAGAATGGTTATTCAGTGTCACCGCGCGCCGGTGCATCCACAAACAACCGGGGTTCGGGGAGACGGCTTGGTCGTCTGCTTTAGTGACGGCTGTTTTGGGCCTGTTTCGGCGCAGCTTCACGTTCATTGCGCCCTTCCTCCGCTCGGTTTGATCAAGTGGTTTAACAGCACCTCCTGGATAACCCGGCTCCTAAGGAATCAAGTGGTCTAAAGGCCGACACGTTAACGATTGGTTTGGAGAGCGGGAAAAGAAAATGTCGAGACTACATTAGGACGTCTGACCACTACAGAAACGCTAATTTTGCTGCACTGTTTGCTATGGATGGGACTCTGTTTTCTAAATTTGGCAATACCAATTCAGTTGTGCTTAAATAGGTATTCCAAACGGTGAAAGAAGAAAGTGGTTCTGATAAATAGCGAATATAAAATTTCCCCCAGCTTTACTCGCAAGTCTCAAACTTGCTAAACCAACTATTTTAAATCGGTATAAATTTGTATTACTAAGAGAACATGCCGAATTGTTTGTGTCTGCACTTGTGTCACGCGTCGCCCGAGGCAGCACACCAGGATGGCTAGGTTGCGCTTCCTCACCGTTCGAAAGATGCTCGTCTGCGTTTCTTTCCGCCTCCGCACGGGACGCCTACAGCAGCGCAGTCCGCCGCTCTAGCCCGGCCGTGGCCAACGCTTTTGCATTGTGGAGCCCGCCTACGCGAATTCCATGTAACGGCTTCCAGAATCTGTGTTTTCACTCTTTCCAGGGCCACGTATGTGAATTCAGGTGACGTCGCGTGGGCAATTACTGTTGGCGTCGTTTAACTCTTTGCTGTCCAACCACCTTACCATCGTGGATTGCCGCAGGTTTTTAAAATTTCGCCTTCAATCGTCACTGCACGTGTTAATGGACGGCGGCCTCGACCGGCAGGGCGCTTTTCATGAGGGGTGGAATGGTATGACAAGGAAGCATTTGGCATTAACCAAATCCAAAGAAGGCAACGAGGCGCATGTGGCGTAGCCCCGTAACTCGCACGGTCATGGCTGGGTAATAATCATCTAATCTATCTTGGATCGTGTCCGCTGCACTGCCGTCCAGTAACAATATTGTTACAGGTATGAAGTTGGTTGTACATTATTCAGATCATAGCGATATTATTATTTCTTCTAGCAGTTTTTTATTTGGATGATTACCTACTGCAGCTTTGTTTCAACGGCATACCAAGGAGAATATCTAAAAGGAGACAAAATTTCAGGACCAATTAGAGCGTGAAATGACCAAAAAAGCCAGTTAAAACTTCTACTCTGCTGGGAAAACCCTCTTCTTAGTTATCATTCTTTTACAGCGAACCTCTGTGTTTCCGGTTTGGCCATAAGTGTGCGTGGAAAGAAATAGGTTCGGCGAAAAATCGCACGTGTTGACTTCACTGCTAGCCTAAAGTATCCTGTATCTGTAACTCTTTCGTATGAATCCTGAAAAAAAAGGTGATATGAGCGCCAAATACGCCGACTTTATTACGACAAGGTTGAAGTGTTTCCCAGTAGTATGTAATTTACAGCGAAATGTTAGCGCAAAACATCGCCGCCGGCGGTCACTATATGGTCTATATGAAGTTGATTAACCATTTCAGAACACCGCTGTAACTGTGCATTTTAACAATTATATCGTCTGCAATAATATGAAAATTAGTAGTCTCAGATTTCTAACATTACCCCTAGTTCTATTCACTTCTCGTTGTTACAAAGCTTACGTTTAAGTTACAACTTCTGTGAAATTAGTGTTAGCTATAAGTATTTGTCGCTAGAGTAAAACTCCAGACATTCAAAATGTTTTTGAACACGTTAACCTAAAGGTATGATCAATCACAACTAACGAAAAAACATGTTCTGTTTCCCTAATTCATCGGACTGCTGTAAGTATCGATGCTTATCCTTCTCCACAGGGTTAATATACAAAGGATAAGCATGTAAGACAAAAAAAAATTTCCCCGCATTTCCCCGAGGGGGAGAATGTGAAAGTGCGAATGCACGGTTGTCGGCCCGCTTGCGGCGCTTGCGCTCGGCCCCCGCAGCCCACCGCCTCGCCGCCTTCTCTTCCATCTCTTCCATCGGGTTTGTAGTATCACGTGTACACCACGCAGTTATCAAGCCGCTCTAACGCCGCTGAGTCGCCAACGCATTCCGCTGACGACGTAGTTTGAATGCGTTAAAGATATAAGGCGCGCACTAACACTGATATCAGCTTCGCGTCCGTGGCTTGGTCGGTAGAGCGTCGCGCTGGGGCCGCAAAGTCCTCGGATCGAAACCTGGCGCCGGATGCTGTTTCTTTTATAAATGTAGAGGAGCACTGCGGACACCGACGCCGCCGCCGCAGGCGGTGGATGGTTTGGGGTCGCTTATAAAGTGCATTCGCGCTTAAAAATTGGCGGACATGTTTTACAAAATATACAGGAGTTGAGTTAGAAGAAAAATTATTACAGATACGCCTTTATGTCTTCGACATTATGTAGCACCTGTTGCAATGACAGGTCAGGAGAAATGTGGCAAAACAACGCCTTTTTGGAGTGAGTAGGGCGCAGCCGAGTAGTTAATTTCGGAGAGCTGAATTTATGGAGAAAGTGTCATAGGGACTTCCGCACAGCAAACTTAATGCTTTACTCGCTTCCAAATTTGCCACTGATGTAATTAGTAGCGTCAAGGTTTGTTTAATATTTTTACATGTTTTAAAAATAAAAATGAAAAATAGACTTTAATTCAAAATTCTAATTTTACATAGGTTAGGACGCAGTAAATGGGTTTTCAATGCTATGTTGTTTTGTAGATCCTGTACAGTTTTGTCAATTTAGCGGAATTTGTTTTCTTTGTTTTCCATCAAGATAAGTTAATGAAAAAGTATGATACAGCTTCCGGTATCAATATGATACATGTTCCGGTATCAAAAGTCAAAATCGGATAGCGGCTTTCGGGCTGTGATAGAGATAATTTGCAGTGCTATATAAGCCTAATGACATTTTCGTAGTTCCCTGAAATAGTAAAGGGATAGCTGTGTCGGAGCTATATTACTGTTTGAAATAAAACTGCCAACGTGTGCCCGCAGTATTTCAATTGCAGAGTGATCATTTGAGATCCGTATATTTGCAACGCTGTGGTATGTAATACCTTGTGAAAAGGCATCGGGAAACGCACACATTAAGGCGCTACCGCCCATCTGGAGTTTTAGAAAAAATACAGCCTACCGGTGTATAGGTATAATTTTAGAGGTCTCTAGGTATCTAGGTGTCTAAGTGTCTAGGTGTCTAGGTATAAAATTACAGGTGTCTAGGTATGGTTTCACCAGTTCTTCTTCCGGTGAAACCGGCTTACTTAGCTTGATTGTACAACAACGTATAGGGTACGAGGTAGATTGCCTTCATTGTAGCACAGTTGAATGCAGCAAAGAAGAGAAAGGTGGTGAAAGACAAAGGCCGGCGCTGGTCCTTCTTTTGCACAGAGAGGCTATCAAGGACTCAAGTACACGTCTTCTACGTCCATTGTCTCCTTTGCTGCACTCAAGGACGTTAAAAGTCCCAGTTTATACCATCACAATCACCGATACCTCTTCCGCAATTGGCTTAATGGCTTTTAGCCTTGCTGATGTCGTTGTCAGGAATTACTCTTTATAAATGGGAGGGATTTATGTCCTGGCTATGAACAAGAGTGGGAATCGAAGGAGCGTCGCCGCCCATATAGGCTTGAGTGACCGCGGAAACGAGGGTAATATGCTGCTGCGAAAGATGCCGCCTGACATTTTACCTGCTCGAATGGCTCTGCATCATTCCCGGATGAAGAACAACTTGCATGGTTACAACGCCGACCCAAGACAAGACTTTTTGCTCATATTGAAGAGCATTGGGAGCGACATTGTAACCAGTTTATTTACACGTCTACGCACGTGCACATCACTGTTTCATAGTTTATTATGGCACCAGTTGGTGGGAAGAGAGAACACGAGGGCCCGCACGCACAGGTACGGTTCATGCTCTCACAGACGATATGCCCGTCGTGCTCATGGGAGATATGGATGTGGACGTCCCACGCCCCTATGAGGTCGGTCTACCGACTTCCTCGGGCAAGTGGTTTCAGGCGTGTATCACACAGGCAGTAAGGTATCTGTGCGGTGACGCTGGAAGGAAGCGAAAGCCCTGTGTTTGTTGGCTTGAATAAAGCACGAGTGCTTCCAAGTTTAACAGTGCTAATTGGAATAAAGTTTTGTTAAACTGGGGGGCGCAGAAACGGGTCGATCGGGGCAACGCAAAATGTTAAACAGCAAACAAATTGCGGGTATAGCCTAAAGCATAGAGGCTGACATAAAAAGCAATCCTGGAGAAGAGTGGGAATATGGCAGGCTTATCAAGACTATGCAGGAAAAAGTAGTCAAAGCAGAGGGGGCAAATCGATAAAGAGGAAAAAAAACACCCAAAAGCTGGTGGAACACAGAAATCAAGGCGGGAACACAGATGCGTACACAGGCGTCTCGAGAGCACAGGCAGGCCAAGAGGAGGGAAAACATGAGGAGGAGGTGGACCTAAAATGGGAGCAGTATAAGCAAATGAAACAGGAAGTGCAGCCTTTAGTGCAGGCGAAAATAAAGGGGGAGAGCGAGCGATGGGTAGCGAAAGTACGAGGAAGGGGTAGAGACGCGCCGAAAAGGTTTTGGAACCATGTGCAGGCATTAGGGAAACGTACGAGTCCCACAGAAGGCGGAACTATAGAAAACGAGCAGGGGCAGATGGTCAAGGGGGAGAAAGCATTGGCATGCCTACACAAAATCATCACGCAGAAGTTCGCTAAGGTGGATGAAGGGGCCCCGCAGTGACAGAGATGTTGTCGCGGGTAGGCCGGCATGTCTGGAGATAGATGGGACAAGCTGAAATAGAAAAGAGCAGAGGAAAAGGTCCCAAAATATACCGCCGCAGGCACGGATGGGATACCGATGGAGTTGATTAACCAGTTAGGACCAAAGAGCAAGGGAAAGCTACTGCAAGCCATCAGAACAAGGATAGAAGAAAAGGCAATACCGGCCGCGTGCCAAATGAGCAGGATGAACTTAGTGTACAAGGGCAAAGGCGTCAGGACGAACCCGAGCTCGTATAGGCCAGTAACCGTCCCGTAAGTGCTGTACTGGTTAGTAATGCAGGCCGTGAAGTTAGAATTAGAGCAGCGGGTGGAAGAACATAAGATATTAGGGGAGCTTCAAAATGAGTTTCAAAGTACAGAAGACTAGACAACAACTTATTTGTGGTAAGCCAATGCATAGAGGTGGCGAAGATGCAAGTACAACCTTTGTGATTATCCTTTCTCGACAACAAAGCAGTGCATGATAATGTAGACAGGGAGCGGCTTTCGAGTATCCTTGAGGACGAGGCAGTTGGGGCAGAATTCATTAGCTAAATCAGGGAGCTATACCGTTAGAACCAAGTGAAAATTATTTGGGAGGGGGTAACAGACAATAGGCCTGTATGCACCTACAAGGATTTGAAACAAGGATGTCCTCTATCTCCGCTGCTGTTCATGATCTACATGGCGGGGTTAGAAAGGAAGCTAGAAGTCAGCATGCCGGGGTTCGACTCATCTTACATTGAAAACGGGAAGGTGGTGGAACAACGGTTTCCGGGACTAATGTTTGCAGACGACATATTGTTGATGGCGGACAACCGGATAAGTATGCAGGGCATGATGGATTTATAAGTTGAAGAAGCGACGCACCTAGGGCTATTGTTTAACAGAGAAAAATCGGGGATCAGGGTCTTTAATGACGGCGAGGAGCACAAAACAGTATCATTTCAGCAAGTAGAAATACCATTGGTGAAAGAGTATAAATATTTAGGAGTATGGCTGAACAGCAGCGAAAATTACATGCAGGCGCATAAGACTCACCTTAAGACGAAAGGAAGAAGGAACGCGGCTATAATGAAGCATAGAGCCCTCTAGGAATACAGCAAATACGAGGTGGTAAGGGGAGTCTGGAAAGGGGTCATGGTACCAGGCATCGGTTACCATGATTCCTAATTCGGTTCTGTGCATGAAGCCAGAGACCCAAGCGGGCCTGGAAGTAAATGAGAGGGCGGTAGGCATATTGGCCCTAGGGGCCCAAAGCAAAACTACAAATGAAGCGGTACAAGGGGATATGGGCTGGTCGTCTTTTGAGGTGACGGAAGCGCAGAGCAAGATAAAGTTTGAGGAGCGACTTCGTGACTTGGAGGACGAACAATGGGCCGCGAAGGTGTTTAAGTACCTGTATATGAAGAGCGTGGACACGCGATGGAGACGGAGGACCAGACAGCTGACCAAGCGGTACGGAGAAGTCGTTAGGGGAAAGCTGGGTTTACACAACAGTTAAAAAGCCGGTAAAGGCAGCAGAGACGATGAAGTGGGCACCGAGAATGGAAGCGAAAAAAACCCAGGAGAGTTATAGGGCAGAGAAACGGTAAATTAAGAAGGAGGGATTCTATGGCAATACGAGAGGCAGTGCGTTGTTTATCGAGGCACGGGCAGGCTCCCTGAGAACCCGGGTATACACGGGTAGCTTCAGGCAGCATGATGAAACGTGTACATGCTGCGGCAGTGATCGGAAAACTATAGACCATATTGTCAGGAGCTGCCCAGAGACACGGCCACCGCGGGTTGAGGGGGAAACGAGGCTGGCGGAGGCTTTGGGATTATGGGCAAGGGGGACCTCAACTTAAGGCCATAGATGTGACGAAGATGCGACTGGAGTGGTGGTGCAGGAAAAGTAGGGAAGGAATGGGTACGCAGACGGAGCAATCATGCCGATGAGAATTTAGAACAGCGAGGGGAGAAAAAAGGGGGGTGGGGCGATGAGCTTAAAACAGAAAAGAGGGAGAGATGGGAGGGAGGAAGCAAATCTATAGGTTAGCTGGAAGTGTGTCAAGTGAACGTAATAAAACAGGGAAGTCTATTGCTGAGAACCGACGCCCAGATTAAAAGGAAACCACTAATCATCATCATCATCATCAGTGCAGGAAACAAAAAAACACCTTTACATAAATACCTAAGAAAGTGGTGGGAAAACAGCTCTGCCGGTAGCAAGGTGATTATCGTACCAGACCGGTATTCTGGACGTCGTGGGTTCGGATCCACCGGGTGGAAATTTTTTCACCACTTTTTTTCTGACTAAAAAAATTCTTCATTTGTATCTATGACCTACCCCATTCCCCCTTTGCTTTCCCAAAAGTTTTTTTGAGTGCCAAGCCTTATTCTGTGTTAATTCAACGAGCCCTCATTTCCTCTTCGATTCGCTATACAGGGTGTCCAGCTATCATGCACCAAGATTAAAAAAAGAGAAATGCGTAACTCGAAGAAAACCTAGTGCATAATGTTTGCAGTACTGTAAAGAAGCGAGCTATTTTTTCGTTAATGAGACTTAATTATTAATTGTAATTAATTATCTAACTAGAGAAATACGTCCTAATCACTAAGTGTCAATGAGCACTTGTAGGTAACCACAAAAGGGCATCTAACTGCGGTATTCAGCGACGAACTAATTGCGTATCATTTATTTACTGATAAGGAGCCCGCGAAATATGAAAAAAACCCGTGACGACGCTTACGCGCAGAAAGCAGCGTCCCCAAACAAAGCTGTGAAGCAACATGTTCGCGTGTTACGCTGAAGAGACAGTGCATCACCTTGATAAAGCATGTGGAGGAGCAGCAGCAAGATTCCGACGCGTGTGCAGATAAGAACAAACTCGGTCGCGTTTCTTCTTCTTTCTTCATCATCATCTGCTAACTCAGAGCACCTGTTAGAGGGCGTTAATTACGGTGCCGCGGAAAGGCCGTCACGTGGTATTTTCATATCGCGGGTTTCCTTATCAGTCAGAATAGTGTGTACGCATTATTTCATGCTGAAAATGTCGCAGTTAGATGCCCCTCGTGGTTACCTACAAGTGCCTCATTGACATTTGTGATTAGGACAGTATTTCTCGAGTTAGATAATTAATTACAATTAGTTAATTAAGTCTCATGAAAAATACTGTCCGCTTCTTCCTATGCAAACAATATGCACCTGGTTTCTTTGAGTTACGCCTTACTCTTTTTAAAATCTTGCATGATACTGGGACACCTATTATAAACAAATATGTACAATAATATATGATATATGATATATATATGATATATATAGTATAGTATAGATATTGATATTAGATATATAATATATATATATAATATATATATATATATATATATAAATATATTATATATATATATATATATATATATATTATGTATTTATATATCAAATGCAGTGGCTTGCTCACGTTTCGACTGGAGGACCAGTCGTCTTATATATACTGTAAAGATAGTCACCTAGGTAATGTACCGGACAGTCTCCTGTTTGGGAGCGTGCGCCAGTGCGAGCACAGTGCAACGAACAATAATCCGTCTGTGGGCATGCACCAGGGGTCAGGACACTATCATGGTCCTGTTTTGGTCACGCCCTATCGCACGCGCTCGTCTCGTCGTCGCCCTGTTCCGACCAGCTGAAAGAACAGCTTGGTTTGGCCCCACTCATCGTCGCACCCACATTTATGGTCCCAATGAATACTATTTCAATTGGTGGATTGTGCGGGTTCACGACACTATGTTCCCAGCTTGGCCCCTTCGCGGTAACCGCCACTCGATCCGTCACACTGGAACGTCGCTACCGGTCGCTACCATCCTTCTCAGCTCACGCCATGCTTGAGGAGAGCAGAAATGCTCGACCGCCTCCGCCACCGGCGATCGTCTGTTCCGGAGCGATTGAACCGCGTGATCCTGCAATCTTCAAAGGCACCGGTGACTAGGATGCCGAAGGGTAGCTTACCTCTTAAGAATGGGTAAACGCGCATAATCGGTGAGGTGACACGATGAAGAGATGGAACCTCGGTGTCTGGTTTGGCGAAGTGGGCGAATGGTGGTTTAATAACAACGAAGCCAAGATGAGCGGAGGAGGAGGAGGAAGTGGTTGTTGGGGGTTGGGGAAGGGGAGATAGAGGCCGGTAACTGTCTGGCGTTTCGCCGACACCTCCGCGTGGGACGGATTGAAGACATAATTTATGGATGTCTATGGCCGGCCAGCCCTGCGCAAACTTCTCCCAAAACAGCGTTTAGGTGCCCGGGCACAACAGGCTGGAGAAACCTTAACCAGCTACATTGAGGATATTAGGCAGTTTCAGCACAGCATTTGTTGCCTTTGCGTACGGTAAACGCTAAATGTTTGCGCCACACCACGTAAACACCGCCAGAGGAGTTTTAGTAGAGCGTCTCTTCAGTTTTCCGTAGGGCGCGCTAATGCTTCCCGCCTTCCCGCCATTTTAGAATGTTTTGCGAAATGAATCGCCAGCTCATCTGCCAGCGGATTGCAAGAGTGCTTGGACTTTTTACGACTATCCAAACAATTGCAAACAAAAGCTTTCCCGTTATTACTGAATGCAACACGGCCACACACGACATGAATATTATTTTACCTGAGTACGTTCCATAAATAAAGCGTTGAAGCCCCTTCGCACTTCTTTCATGCAATCGCAGTGAACGCCCTGAACCAAATGCCCGAGTACGACGCATACATTTTATTCAACTTCAAAACAACCTAGAAATGCGTTTAGAACGAACACAACGTTAAAGATGCGTTGCAAGTCTTAACCGCTATTGACAGGCGATCGGCGGCATCCTCCTGCCCGTCGTAAATTCGGCACTCACCTCGCGGGTGGTTTGCGGGGACTGACAGCAAGACACCAAAAGGCCAACTGCAACGATAATTTACCTGACCTAAATTCACCTTTAATGTGTGGTATGGACCTCTAAAGTCCCTTGTGACCTAATTTTAAACTCCACAAACGCGCAGTTTTTTTATTAAAACCGTTCGAAAACACGCAACTCCAGCCGACGCAGCACCTAGAGGAGTGTCGCCGCAACTTGTCGCCACTGCGGCGGACTTCCGAATGTGACGTGCCAGTCAGGAGTCCCGTGCGGCAGTCGCCTCTCCTCAGTAGCTCTTTTACGTGCGGCCTCACGCGAGTGAGCAGTGTAATTTATGCCTCTTGCATAAATAATTGCTTTCACGCGTTTCCGTAATGCGAGAAGCTGGAGAAACTCTGGGTTGCCGATACATAAAGAGCAAATTCGAAAAGTGGCGGGGCTGGTCTAGAGCGAATACGCCAGTAGCACAACGGCCGATTTCGTGGTCGCGACCGTAGCAGCAGGCACTCGGTCTACTCGACGAGCACGGGAAACGCGTTTTAGGCCTACGTGAGGCGATACGCAGTTGGCGCGGCTGGTCGGTGCGGCGGCGCGCGAACGACTACGGCAGCTGTGTGGCGCACTACCAGCTCGCGGCCGGGCATCAGTTCGAGTGCGGAATACGTAGAACGGCCGACACGCGACGATACATTTGTAGCAGCCGCTCGTTGCGTCGGCGTGCGAACTATTACGGCGGCTGTGCGGCGCACTGCAAGCTCGCGGCCGGGCGTACGCCGACGCGAGACGACAAGCTGTTGTCGCGGCCGCTCGGTTTGTCGGCGAGCGAACGTCTACGGCGGCTGTGCGGCGCGCTGCAAGCTGGCGTCCGGGAAGCTGCGAGCAGAACGGCCGGCGCGGGGCGCTACGCTGTTGTCGCAGCCCGTTTGGGCGTGAACGAGTACGGCAGCTAGCTGTGCGGCCTACTGCACGATCGGCCGGTCGACTTTTCGAGAGCGCTTGTACGCCGATGCCATCGAAAAGCTCGCTCCCGACCCTAGGTGATACGCAGTTGCCAATGTTATCGCACCGGTCGGGGCGCGGACGAGTGCAGCATGCGGCGCCCTACACGGAATCTATTCAGTTCAAACAACTTCGTCAAAAAACAAATGAATGCTAGCCGCTTTTGGCCACATTTCTCTTACCAGTTAGGAAAACATTGCGCCCACCTCCCCTCGCAGGAACCCTGGTGTGATGCGACGCTGAAGGGGGTTCCATTGTGCGATTCCGTTGTGTCGATTGCTCGAATTGCGTGAGCAATCGTCGGGTAATGCGAGAGAGAGGGAGAGCAAGCGTAGCGCGAACGACCGTCGACTGAGAGACCAGCCAGAGCGCGGCAGATGCGCAGCGCGCCCGAAGGAGAGGGGAGTGCGGAGAGAGAGGGCTCTGCACATGCGCACAGCGCGCTTGCGCCGCAAGCAGTGCCGCCCACCGGCGGAGTGAGAGAGCGCGCCGCACTGGCGCTCCACAGATGTTGGGGGAGAGGGCGCACTATACGGCGAGAGGAGAGGGGGTGAGCGGAGGAGAGACGCAGCTGTGCGGACGCGGACAAATACGACGCAGGAAGGACAGGGCCGCCGGCAAGAGATGCTCCTCTCAGCGTCGCATCTAACAAACAAAAAACGAGGCCACATTTCGCAGCGATGAGCCTCGGGGAAGGTCCCTGCTTCACGAGTGAAGACACGGCAGTGCTTTGGTCGCTGCATGGCATCGGTATCTAAAGATTTGGCGCGGGCACCCTGCTAACAGGAACAAAACTGTTCGTGTAAACAATAATAATAAATTTCTGGGTTTGAACTTTAGCAACATTATCTGAAACCAAATTCTTACACCTAGCCGGCATGTTTCGACACTTTCCTGCAACGTTAGCTTTTTTTTTCTTTTCTCTCACAAACACAGGATAGTTCGATCGACACAGGGCATATTAGCTGTGCCGGCGCCCATCTGAACACTACCTTTTGTGCTCCCAGCTTCACCACGGCGCCTCGCCATGCCTGTGTTTTCGTTTTACTGGAGGACCATAGACGCGTCTCAGCAGGTCAGAACGAAGTAGTAATGATTGAACGAACTTCCCAACCCCTTTTCGTGCATGTTTGAAATGTCTGAAGCAACAGACGACCCAAAACACATCGCATGCCCGCCGTCTTCTCACAGGGAGGTGTGGAAAAATCCGCCGGCTGCGCCCACTCGATTCCTGAATGGAACGTCCCTTCCGGCCGTCCGTAATGGCCGCCCTTTTTTTCCAGTTCCGGTTTGAAAAGAGCGTTTTTGAACTTCGTTTACGATGCAGGGAAACACCTTTGGGCCTCGAAATTTTGCAGTTAGCAACTTTTAAAGTTATACTACCGGAAAATAGAGCATTTAGGGAGCAGAAAATTTCTTTGCAGTTCGCCTTTAACTCTGGCGCGGAAGCCGAGATTTCAATTAGCCACGCACACTGCACATACCCGATGCGAGGTTGAGTCGTACGTCGCCCGAGAAAGATAAT
Source organism: Haemaphysalis longicornis (assembly GCA_013339765.2). Lineage (NCBI taxonomy): Eukaryota > Metazoa > Arthropoda > Arachnida > Ixodida > Ixodidae > Haemaphysalis > Haemaphysalis longicornis. The sequence continues at coordinate 52,052,597 of CM023452.1, read as the reverse complement.
CCACAGAATGGGAAGCACTCACCACCCGCAGAAGCACAACGTCGCATTTCATCGCAAAGCGAACGCGTTTACAACCCAAACACACACAGCTTTGGTCGCTCGCTTCGCTGCAAGCTTTGTTCGGACAGTCAGCGATGTCACGACGATGCAGAGCTGCACAGGGTGACGTTCTAACCACGGGACGTTTTAAAACCACAGGAGCAAAGAACTTGATCCATCGGAATCAAATTACTGACCACAGAAGAGCGGAACCGTGGATGGTTGTCGAGTTATTTGCCGCCATGTTGGCAAAGCAAGCGGCATCACGTAGGCACGCTATTTTGCTGAACTAGCGTCTGGTATTCTTCCCTCCACTAAACGTAGAAGTGGCTTAACGTACGGCACATGCGCAGTGCGAACGACGCCAAAAATAGCGTTCGCTAACTGTTGGCGTACGTCTGCGTACATTATTCTAAAACTCTCTATTGTCGATTTGCGCAGGCGCGTCAATGCCGTATTGCGGAAATATGAAAAGATCAGCACATTATGAAGGGCATCGAGGAAGACACACTCCAAATGGTGCTGAGAAAAACCCACGAAACATCAGTGAAGTCGACAGCTTATGTCAAAGCTTTCAAGGGCAATAAACGCGTCTATGCTTGCCCACGAGTAGCTCCAACCAACGCGTACCTTTCAGCGCTGTCCAATGATGAACCTTCAGTACTAGAGAGGAACCGGCAACTTTCTCTTATCTAAAAAATCTTGCCTAAACTACCGTTTTTTTGTGCTCAAGTGCCTGGCGTGTCTGCACCGCTTCATCAGATTATTCGCGAACAAGTCACTGAGACTGTTCCTTCGACGTGTTAGCAGTCAACTGTGACGGCGCCCTCTCTTACGCAAACGTTGCAAGTGCACCACGCTACTCAGGTTCTTGCATGTGATACCCTTTGTAAACGCCTGTTGCCTTTGATGGAGACGTACCCAGACCTCGCTACACCGGCCTCACTTTGGTGTGTTCTACACCGACACCAGCACGTCCTCCCACTCAAGTCAAAACGTCCGCGTACCCCAACCCCTGGCACACTGCGGATAATCGCCCAATATGTTTTGCTTGCCGCAGCCCAGGTGAAGTTGCTCGTTTCTGCCGTCGTCGTGTTCAGCCACCCGATTACGCTACCGTGTTGCCAACTATGACAGCAACCCCTATTTCACACGCCAAACCTACGAACCCACGTCTCCCGGGCAGCCGCGTAGTTCTTTTACTTCACACCAACACAGCCGCCACCGGTCGCTTTCGCCCAATCGCGGTCCTTGTCGCCGATGCACCATCGTCCCAGTGCACCGCCCGAGTACAACTGATGAACTCAGTTACGGAGGCAAGAACTGCGGCACCGTCGAAATAACGAAGTCCCCCTGTTTCTGCTAAGAATGCGATAGACGTTAATGTTGAAGGAGTCGTTACGTATGTCCTTGTCGATACAGGAGCTTCCATGTGCGTCATGCATGCGAAGCTCTGCCGCAAAATTCAAAAGGTAAAAGTTCTTGTACCTGGCCTTACTCTTCACACGGCCATCGCTCAACACGTGGCTCCTTTGGCTGCGTGCACCGGCCAGAGTGGTAATTCAAGACGTTTTTTACTTTGTCGAATTTTTTTGGTTGTCGTCATGTTCACATGGTAGCATATTGGGCTATGAACTTTTGTTGCGTCACGAAGCCATGATCGATTGTGCCGGCGTTGAAGTTGAACTGTTTCGCCTGTGTACAGCGCCATTGGCCGATATGCCACCTGTTATTCATTCTAAGCTTGTCGCCGCTACATACACAGATATTCCTCCTTTGTCTGCCGTTCTCGTTCTACTGTCGTGTGCATCTGTCCGCTAACTCAAAAATCCTATTCTCGCCTTCCCAACTGCTCTCACGAAGCATAAACCTTACTCTTCCTACTAATGTTCTTTACCGCAAGAATGATTTTTCCACCTCTCCCGTCTGCAATACTTCCGTTTCACCGCTGATGTCGACTGGCGGAGAGTGCCTTGGACGCGTGTAAGGTATAGACCCCACTTTCATCGCGGACGTGTCTGGCGATAACCCTCTACCTGCTGTCACCACTCTCACTGCAACCTGCGCATTGAGATAAAGTGTTTTTCTACTTCCCCTCGACCCTGGTCTAACCTCCTCGCAGCGTGATCGCCTCATCACGCTTAAGAACAGTTCCCTGGCTTATTCGACAAGGAACAAACTTCTTTGGGCCGTTCTTCAAATGTTCGTCACCACATGTACACCGTAACCCAAGCTCCTTTACGTCAGCGACCATACCGCGTCTCAGCTACTGAGCGCAATGTCATTGAATGGCAAGTGACCGATATATTGCAAAGAAATGTTATTTAGCCATCCAGCAGCCCCTGGGAACTGCCGTTGCTCTGGTAGAAACGAAAGACGGCTCCATTCGATTCTGCCTTGATTACTGACGCCTCAAAAAATTACCTGCAAAGACAAACATCTCTTACCGCTTATAGACGATGCTCTCCACTGCTTGGAAGGCACCGAGTCGTTCACATCCTTAGACATGCGATCTGGTTACTGGCAGGTTCCTATGGCGGACGCCGACCGACCCAAAACGGATTTGTTACACCGGACGGTTGATACAAGTTTAAGGTTATGCCGTTCGGCCTCTGCAACGCTTTAGCTACATTTGAGCGAACGATGGGCAGCATTTTGCGTGGGGTGAAGTGGAAAATATGTTTATGTTGAACGATGTAGTAGTGTTCTCTCGAGACTTCGGCCCGGTCCTCCAACGTCTGGAACAAGTTTTGAAATGCCTCACTTTAGCTGGCCTTCAACTTATTTAAAAAAATGCAACTTCGCGTCCCGCGACCTAACCATTCTTGGCCATGTGGTTTCCAGAGAAGGCATTCTACCGGATCCTGCTAAACATCGAGGCGTCGTAGAGATACCGCAGCCGAGAACCTTGAAGGCGCTGCGCAGTTTCATTTGGCTCTGCTCTTATTTTCCGCGGTTTTGCTCATCACTTTACCTCTATTATTTCCACATGACGCGCCATCTCGGGAGTGGCACTGAAACCACTGCTTGGTCGCCAGCCTGCGACAATGCATTTGCCCGGCGGCGGGAACATCTTACAACGCCTCCTATACTTCGACACTCCGACCGCTCAGCACCTACAGAACTCCCCACTGACGCCAGCGGTATCGGCCTGGGTGCTGTTCTCGCGCAGTGTAAAAAGGGAATCGATGAATACATTGTTGCATATGCCAACATCACTCTTACGAAAGCAGAATCTAATTATTCCGTAATCGAAAAAGAATGCTTTTCCATCATATGGGCCATCAGCAAATTCGGGCCGTACATTTACGGCCGCCGTTTTGATGTGGTTACGGACCATGATGCCCTTTGTTGGTTGGCTTCGTTGAAAGACCCGTGTAGCCGGCTGGGCCGCTGGGCTCTTCGCCTCCAAGTTTTTGGCATTACTATCGTCTACCGCTGACTCTGCAAGCATGACGACACCGACGCCCTGTTACGTTCTCCTCTACCCGTTGATACTGCTTCGCTCGATGAGTCGAATGGCAACCTGAACGCCCTCTCGTTCAAGGACATGGTCAACCAGAAGTGCAAGGACCCCTGGATAGCTTCCATCCTGGCGTATCTTTCCAACCAAGCTACTGCTCCCGTGTGCAGGGCGATTCGCCGACAGGCCTCTCACTTTTCCATCCAGGATGGCCTGCATTACCGCCGTAGTTACGTCCCCATATTCGGCAAGTAGCTACTAGTCATACCTCGCCATTTGTGTTTCACATTTTGTGCTTTATTCCATAACGACGCCCAATGCGTTCGTACCGGCGTGCAGAAAATGTAGCAGCGCCTCCATCTACGGTACTATTTGGTCTGAATGTACAGCTTCATCTGCAAGTTCTTCTGCACATGACCTGACTGTCAGCGTCGCAAGTCGCCGCCTCATCCTCAGGCCGGCCCATTAAAGCTTTTATCTTACCCAGAGCACCCCTTCAATGGTGTGGGCTGTACTTTGTACGGCCCACTGCCGTGTAGCGCTGCCGGTGACTGTTGGGTCATTGTCGCCATTGAGCATCTCACACGGTACGCCGTAACGGCCGCATTACCGGCTGCTACAGCACGCGACGTGGCTTCTTTTATTTTACATCCCTTCTTCCGTGGCCATTGTGCCCTTAGGGGGCACCATGGCAACTCAGCGATTGAGGCCGCGATCGAGGACTCAGTGATGGAGACCGGGTTTTCCTGTCCAAAGTTGTTGAAGCTCTCCTTACTGAATGCAGCATTGTTCATCACACGCGCCCGGCATATCACCCACAGACAAACGGTGTCACTGAGAGGTTCAACCAGACTCTTGGTGAGGGGCTCGCCATCTATTTGTCTCCAGACCATACTATCTGGTGCTCAGCCTCCCATTTGTCACGTTCGGCTACAATAACGCGACATAGTCTGCGCCGGTTTCTCGCAGTTTTTTCTTCTGTACGGCCGTGAACCGACACGCCCCCTTGACACCATTATCCCGTACAGAGGGAGCTGCCGCCGCTAAGTATTCGCCTGTGTCTCAAGTATCCTCAAATGCCGAAGAATGCCGTCAACACGCCCGCTCATTTACATGCGACCATCAATTCACGCAAAAGAATCGCCATGACAAGGACCTCCCAGCCGTCTCTTTCTCCGCGGTTCACTGCAGTGGCTGTGGGTACCGTCCCCACCTTCTGGGCAATGCAGTAAATTTCTCTCTATCATGGACCGTACTGGGTCCTGGAGCGTACCTTGCCCGTTAATTATACAGTCGCGAGAGTACAGCCTTCATCCGATAAACGCCGACGTGGAAAAGAGACATTTCATGTGCAACGCGCCTGAAGCCATACTCCGAACCCCTCGTTTTATCGTGCTCCTAGGCAACCAGGATGGCTGCTCTTTAACGGGGGAGCGATTGTAAAGATGCTCACCAAGGTATTTCAAAAGACAATCTCCTCTTTGGAGGTATGCGACAGTGCGAGGGCAGTGCAACGGACAGTCTTCTACCTCTGGGCATGTGCCAGGGTCAAGACAATATCATGGTCCAATTTTGGTTACGCCCGATCACACACGCTTGTCTCGTGCTCGCCACGTGGTATCGACCGGCTGAAACGACCGCTTGGTTTGGCACAGCTCATCGTCCCAGACCTATATATCGTCCCAATAAATGCCGTGTCAAATATATATGTACATATATATATATATATTTTATATGTGTATATATATTTATTTATGTATATATATATAGGTATATATATATATATATATATACATTTATATATTGTAAGAAGACAGGACGCTTCTCTCAGGGAGGCAGCAGAGCGAACGGTTCCGTCCTTTACTTGCCAGATTGCGATTCCACACACATGCGACTTGAGATGAAGATTATGTACAAATGATGATTGTAATGGTTATGGACAAGTGAGGGGTTGACCACACTGGTAGACGGTGGACGGGCACGGTGTGGGGCAGTTCACAGGTGCACAAGTAAGCGCTCACATTCCCCCCCCCCCGTAGTTGGAAGCGGCCGCCTGGCAGCGTGTATTTAAGGTGCACGGTCGATGAAACGCTTCATGCGAGAAATGTGCACAATTTCACTTCCGCGTCTGCGGCGGTCGGTGGAAACAGTTGTCGGCGACACTCGATAGTTCACCGGAGAAGTTTGCTAGTGACGGCGTAGGGGCCAATATACCGGTGCAAAAACTTCTCGCACAAGCCAGGTGAGCGAATTGGCGTCCAGAGTAACACTCGATCTCCCGTGCGGAAATGAACGTCGCGGTGAGTGGCATCATACCGTGTTTTCCGTTGTAGCTGCGCGGCTTCAGTGTTTATGCGGGCTAGCTGACGGCAGTGAGTGATCCGAGAGATGAACTGGTCGGAAAATGGCGTTGCACGAGGTACCGGAGCAGAGAGGAAAGCATTGTCCATCAAGAAAACGGCCAAAAGAAGAAAGGTTGGTAGTGGTGCGCTGAACCGCCTATAGGCGAATGTACAGATAGAACGTGGCAATGGTTTGGTCCGGCCTAATGTACATTGAGAGCATGTCGGAGAGAGTTCTATGAAATCGTTCGGTGAGGCCGTTAGTCTGTGGGTGGTAGCTGCTAGTCGTTTTATGAACGATATTTTCAGTTCAAAGCACTTCCGCAAGAACTTGAGATAAAAAGGCCTTGCCTCGGTCACTCAAAAGCACGCGAGGTGCACCGTGCCGCAACATGATGCTCTGCAGGACGAAATCTGCGATTTCTTGGGCGCATCCGGATCTCAGGGGTGACGTCTCAGCGTACCGGGTTAATTGATCAACCGCAGTCACAGTCCAGCGGTAGCCGGAAGGTGTGCATGGAAGCGGTCCGTAGAGATCAATGCCCACTTATTCCAAAGTTACCGACGGGCAAGGAAGCGGTTGTAGCGTACCTGGGGCGGGACACGTACTGCGTTTCCAGTGTTGGCATTTGGCGCAAGAGGAAACATACTTGGCCACGTCTGTGGAGAGTCCAGGCGAGAAGTAGCGACTGCGAATGCGGTCGTAGGTTTTTGCATAACCAAGATGTCCTGCTGTAGCTTCATCGTGAAATGCCTCTAAGATTGCTCTCCGTAGTGGCTGAGGTACCACTGAGACCCAACCGCTTCCTTCAGGATGATGGCTGCAACGATGAAGAATTCCATCTACAAGCCGGAAATTCTTTAGCTGGCGACGTAGACGGCTGTTGGGAGGTGGGGTGGAGCCGTCCATTCTGTCGATTATGGTACGACAATAAGTGTCGCTTCGCTGTATCTCCGGCAGGTTGTCTGGAATATGAAACATTGCAGGGAGGATGGGTGCGACGGGGAGAGCAGCTTGGTGGGCTAGGGAGGCAGATGCAGACGATTGAGGCAACGGGCAGCGTGAAAGAGCGTCCGCGTCGGTGTGTTTTTTTCCCGACTTGTAAGCAACGGCAAAATCATATTGCTGGAGACGGAGAACCTAACGACCCAGGCGTCCGGAAATGTTCTTGAGCGCGGACAACCAGCATAAGGTGTGGTGGTCCGTGACGACTGTGAAGTGCCGGCCGTATAAGTAGGGGCGGAACTTTTGAATGGCCCACACAACAGCGAGGCATTCCTGCTCCGTTATGGTGTAGTTCTGCTCTGCTGAGGTGAGAGACCGGCTGGCATAGGCGACTCTCTGGTGAGAGTCAAGTTGTAGCAAGACCGCGCCGATGCCTTGTCCACTGGCGTCCGTGTGCAGAATGGTTGGCGCAGCATCATCAAAATGGGCAAGCACCGGACTCGATGTTAGGGCGTCTTTAAGGGACTGGAAAGCCCTTTTCGCATTACTCATTCCAAACAAAAGCGACGCCAGAATGCAGGAGGTGGTGCAGGGGAGAAGCAATGGTCGCAAAAGTTTGTATGAAGCGGCGAAAATAGGATGCTAGGCCGATGAAGCTGCGGAGGTGTTTCTGCTGTAGTGGTCGGGAAAAATTTAGAACGGCGGAAATTTTCTGTGGGTCGGGCTGGATTCCGTTTTTGCTGACGGCGTGTCCCAATACTTTTATAAATTTGCTGGCAAAAGTACACTTTTTTGCATTCAGCTGCAGTCCTTCTTCGTCTAGATGTTGCAGATGTTGATCAAACGTAGCCGAAAAAACAACGATGTCGTCCAGATACAAGACAGCTTTTCCATTTCAGCCCACGGAGTACAGTGTCCATCATTCGCTCAAATGTAGCAGGGGCATTACACACACCAAAGGGCATCACGTTGAATTCGTAGAGGCCGTCTGGAGTAGCGAAGACAGATTTTTCCTTGTCATCTTCGTGCATCGGGCTGCAATATCCGGAGCGTAAGTCGAGACTAGAGAAGCCTTCTGCCCCCTGGAGACTGTCCAACGTGTCATCGATGCGAGGCATTGGATAAACATCCTTTCGAGTTATCTATTTAGCGCACGGTAGTCAATGCAAAACTCGAAAAGAACATCATTCTTCTGCACAAGCTCAACCGGCGATGACCATGAACTTGATGAGGGGCATATGACATCGCGCTTATTATGTCAGAATTTGTTCTTCTATAATTTGCGTTCGTGCGAAGATACTCTCTAAGGACGACGGCGTACAATGACTGAGCCGTCTGTTTCTATTCGATGCGCGGCGACAGACATACGTTTGAGTTTGTTGTAAGAAACGTCGAATGATGCGCTGTGCTTTTTCAGAACGGCCAGCAATTGTTCCGTCTGTGCCGCCGTGAGAGGTCTGGGCTAACAGTGGAAGCTATGCTTGACGGAACAGCCGAGTGTGCTGAATCCCGCATGCGCAAAGGAGTAATGGTGTTAGGCACGATAGAAAGTGGCTCGCGGTCGACAACAGAAAGCAACGGTCGTGCCCTATTGCGTAGCAAAATTGGCTTACCGGTGGTGTGTGAGCGCTGGCCAGAGCTGC
>CM023452.1:51925711-52044064 GCA_013339765.2 Haemaphysalis longicornis | reverse complement strand
CCTATAATGGCCATGATTAGCTGACTCACAGAAAGGGGATTCGCGGTAGAGGTCACTGCCACCGCCTGGCACTCGCGAAGATACATACCATGCTACTGCATGCCACAGAGTCCCCGCTGACAAGCGGCTCGTTCCCCCGCACCATTGTATTTCCCGCCCACCGCGACCCCTCCTTCTAGAGGTCGTCACGTACACACGCGCAATTCTCTGGCCGGAGATCTTTTCTGTTCTAGATGGGTGGCCGCAGAGAGAAAACAAGTATTCCGCGGCCAGATTTTTGTCGTTCGTCTTCGGACCTCGGCTGGCCAAACAAACAACTAGTATTCCGTGGCCAGATTTTTGCCGTTCGTCTTCGGACCTCGGTGGCCAAACAAACAGCAAGTATTCCGTGGCCAGATTTTTGCCGTTCGTCTTCGGACCTCGGCTGGCCAAACAAACAACACGTATTCCGCGGCCAGATTTTTGTCGTTCGTCTTCGGACCTCGGCTGGCCGAACAAACAACAAGTATTCCGCGGCCAGATTTTTGTCGTTCGTCTTCTGACCTCGGCTGGCCAAACAAACAACAAGTATTCCGCGGCCAGATTTTTGTCGTTCGTCTTCGGACCTCGGCTGGCCAAACAAACAACAAGCATTCGGCGGCCAGATTTTTGTCGTTCGTCTTCTGACCTCGGCTGGCCAAAGAAACAACAAGTATTCCGCGACCAAATACATGCCGAAGAACTTAAGTTCTCTGGCAGCTCAAACTTTTCCAATGGCCAAACAGGCCAAGCATCGGCCAAAAATAAGCCAAAGGCTGGCCACGTTTTCTGTGCTGCCTGGGAAGTCATGCCAGTATTTTCAAATTCGAAGAACAGCCGGTGCCGTGACATTAACGACATCAAAGTGTAGCCCGTTAAATATGTCGTGGATGTAATTGCGTCAGTTCTCGCTCATATATTAAGTATTTATATAACTACATCCATATTTCCAGAACCGATGCAGATAGCAAAAGTAACTTGTCTTTACAAACGTTGGGATCGCTATGACCGGGGAAATTACAGACCTGTGTCTATTATTCCTGTTTGTTTCTATAGCGTTCGATAAAATCGCGCACTGTAGATTGTTTAAATTCATCCGTCCACGAAACATGCTTAGAAAAAATCAATTTCCTTTCTGGAAAAAGAAATAAACAGAACTGGCGCTGCTGCATCAAAAAGAATATATCCTTACACAATTTGAAATAAGGCTCTGGTCATAGGCATTTTGGTAAATTTTTCTAAAGCCTTTGATTTAGTCAACCATTAAACTGATAAACAAACTAGCGTGTTACAGTATTAGGGGCACTGCTGGTTATTTGTTCTTTATTTGTTTTTGTTTTTTTCTGGCGATATTATTGATAAACTTGTATGTACATGAAATCTCACGATAGAGGCTCTGCACAAATTGTCTGGTGGAAACTTCATGTGAATAAACGAAAAAAGCAGTAATTTTTCGCACTTAAAAAACGAAACCGGTTCCCTCTCATTATACCATGACACAAAATTCGAAACATTGACAGTTTGTGGATAGCGTTAAACGCCTAGGTGTCGTGTTTTCCGCAAACATGTCGTGGGATAATCATGTACAGCATGTTGTAAACAAAGTTGGCTCTAAACTCTGGTGAGTTTGATCGTTTAAGGTACATTATCACCAAATATGTGAAATTGTTTCTGTACAAATTAATTTTTTCTTTATAGTGAATAATTCTCTACTTTTTCGGGGTACCACAAAGTATTCATCTTCACATAAAGTATATTTGATACAAAAAAATTTCTTCGCCACGTTTATAACAAAGGTTACAGGGAGTCAACCAGGGACCTCTTTCTTAAAAAAGTGTTGTTATCAAAATCTTTGACTTGTACAATTATCGTTTGAGTAGCCGATTTCAAAATAGAAACCAAAAGAAACAAACCATATGCGTAATTTGGCCAGTTTGCGACAGAAAGAAATGAATTACCCTTTCAAAATAAGAAACTTTGGGCGGTCCCTACAGCCCTTTTGAACACTGGAAAAAAGCGCAAACAGTATACCCTGCCTGCTCTTTTAAATGTATTTGAGTGCAGCAATTTTGATACTTATAAATGCACCAATCGTCAATTACATGACATGTGTACTAAGATGTGTCACGCTTTCTTTGCCTCTCATCGTCTTTTTCATTAAAACTGTTCTTTTTACACCAGTTGAAAATAACAGGTATTACGCGCAACAAAAGTGCCTAAATGTTAGCTTCTATTGTGAATTTTTCGGTTGCCTTAAAAAAGGTGTTTTCTTTTATCGCGTTGCTGGTGTTGAGCAAAAAGGGGGCTGCGGCCTCGTCAAGCTGTCTATGACCGTTTTTTTCCCGCAGTTCCTTTTTTTGTATCTGTGTTTACATATCTGTATCTGTGTTTATGGAAAAGAAAAAAAAGTTTCATTTTTATTATGGACGGATGGATGGATGGATGGATGGAGGGATGGATGGATGGATGGATGGATGGATGGATGGATGGATGGATGGATGGACTGGATAAAAGATTAAAGGACGGATGGACGGACGGACGGACGGACAGATGGATGGATGGATGGATGGATGGATGGATGGATGGATGGATGGATGGATGGATGGATGGATGGATGGATGGATGGATGCATGGTGGTGTGGATGGATGGATGGATGGATGGATGGATGGATGGATGGATGGATGGATGGATGGATGGATGGATGGATGAATGGATAGATGGATGGATGAATGATGGATATGAGACACAGAAAACTGGGTAGTATAAGCTTGCTACTCAGCAAGTGTCGTCAAAATATGAGTGCTTTCTGTAATTATTATAACACATTTTGGAGCATTTGTGGTTCTCCTTTTTTTCAGTGCTTTTGTCCGTCTCTCATATTTGCTGTAACAACTTTCTAAATTTCATTATTTTGTTGAGACAGCTTCAGCAGCATTTGTCGTGCCATTTCCCTTTCAGGGCTTTCAAAAAAATAATGGTGTCCTTTTAATGCATTTACTTCGTATTGTAGGCATTTAAACATAGATTTAACGCGGTATCTTCATCATCCTAATCACTGTAGCCAGCCTATCCACGCCCGCTGCAGGGCAATAGCCTCTCCCTTGACTCTCCATTTATCCCTGTCCTGCGCTACCTGCGATAAATTTATCCCCGCAGAGTTCTTGATCTCATCTGCCCATCTAACGTTCATTCCGCCCCCTGACACGTGTGCCTTCTTTAGGGATCCACTTTGTTACCGTTAATGGCCCACGGTTAGCTTCCCTTCGCATTACATGCCCTGCCCACATCCATTTCGTCGTCTTAATATCTGCTAATATGTTCTTCACACGCTTTTATCCCCTGACCGAATTCTCTCGCTTCTTGTACATTAATATTACGCCTATCATTTTCCATCTCAATGCTCGCTGAGTCGCCCTCAATTTAGGTTGAACAATCTGAGCGCACCTCCATGTTTACCGCGGTGTCTTGCACTCTCGCAAAGATTAGCACCACATGTTTTAAATTTAATAGAATGATGATGTTAGATGTGTGTAAGGTTTTGTGTCGAAAATGTGTAGTGATGTTCTTTTGCAACGAAATTTCATTGAGGCACTGCGGTCGAGTGAAAGCGCTGTGAATCTAGTGCAAAAATGGAGAACGCTGCTACTATGGAGGGTGGCCGGGATGATGCGGCGTAGAGAGGCTGTTGCTTCTGTGAATTTCAGGTCGCAAATAGCGACCAGAAGGGGCACTTTGCTGATGATTCAAATTTAAGTGTTTTCTTTACAAGGCGCCGTGGTGGCTGAGTGGCTAAGGCATTGCGCTGCTTAGCACGAGGACGCGGATTCGATTCTCGGCCGCGATGGCTGCTTTTTCTGATGAAGGCGAAAAGCAAAAACGCCTGTGTGTACGAGTTTTTTGGCGCACGTTAAAGATCCCAAGGTGGTAAAAATTAATCCGGAGCATTGCACTATGGCGCAATTCATCACGTAGGTTGCTTCGGCATGTTAAACCCTACCAGCAATAAATAAATCTGTTTTTTTTACAATACAGTTTCCATGATTGACCATGGCACCACTCATCTCGCCCTACGTTCTATGAATTGGTATTGCGCAAAAAAGAAATAACATGCACGGAAAGGGTAGAAACGCTGTAGAGGTTGCGTCCGCCTACGCTTTATCGCCTATCCGTTATTTGCGCAACGCGATGTCATGGATCACCGATACCAACAAGCGCAAACCAGTACTCCTCCAAGCAGCGTTTTGATTGCAGATTGGTGGCTGTTTTGTGCGGCAGACTTTCTTAAAGTGGTGTCGTGCAGCCCTGAAAAATTATTTGCCTGCCTTTTAAACCCAATTTTGCAGGAGCGAAAAATTCTATTTTCTTTTTAACAGCAAAGCTGTTTACTCCGACACTGACTCGTCCGGTGTATACAAAAAACCCGAGCACACTAAAGCGCTGTCTTCTTGGAAGCCGCCCGGTGCCCTGGCGCGCGACGCCCAGCATTGCCCTTCGCGCAGTGGCTTCAACAACAACCAAAAATTGTCGCAGCGTGCACTACGGTAGCAAGGCTGGAAAAACATCCGAGCTGGGTGGACCTAGCTTCCCCACACAATGACAGCGGACCGCGGGAAATATGGAGCGCGCGGACCCCAGCAGTACAAAGCCGCTTTATAACAAACTGAAGCAAAGATCACTAAGTATGTGCAATGTTTTATTTCGTTACTATCTCCGTCTTCCCTTTCATCGTCGTTTTACGATGGCCCAGCCTCGAAGGAAAGATCCTCTTATAGCGCGCCCTCGCCTTGGTAGACCTCCCCAACTGGTCCGGTGGCCGCTTCCACTTGTGGGGTTTGAAGGGGTGGTTGCAACAGGCGTACGCAAGGTACTTCGTTTTTCAGTAGCCTCTGGCGACCCGGCACCTCTGGGTGCTCGCGGCAAGTCACGCCCTCACGGTGGATCGGCATTTCATGTTTTTTTTTTAAACGGCGGGCCAGTCACCGCAAAGCACTCGCTCACGAGCACTCGTTTTTTTTTTTTTTTTTTTGATGTCTTACTTGGCGCAGGCCGGCGCACTATCCTGTTCGAGGCGGGGCGCTGCTCCCGAAACGTGCTCACGTGAGCTCAGTGTTTTTTCTTGACATTTTTTTTTTGCGAACGCGTTTTGGAAACGCCGCGGAATCAATCTAGAGCCTAAACATGTCTGATATTCAAAAAAAAACGTCCGCACGTGCGCGAATACCTCAAGGCGAGCAGCCGGCGTCATCCGGGCTTGCGCGTTGGCTAACGCCACATGAGCAGCTCTCCCTAACCCCTTGGTCGTCGTTTAGCGAGAGGCCCGCCACGCGTCCGCTGCGCGGAAGACGATGACAGCGAACATGTCAAGCCATCCTTACCAATCCTCACGTTGAGCGGCCAGTGGACCTGCTGACGAAGAAGATTATGTGTAGAGGGTGGATGATGCGCTAACCTAGGATTTGTCCTGCTAAGATGCATCGCCTGTAAACGGCGACAAAAGGGAGGACTACGATTGCCACTGAATAAAACCGTGCAAATACTTTATTGGTATTTGCTTTACAGGGCCGTCAAAAAGAGCTTTGCACTGAAGGGGTCCGGCTTCGAAATCTCCCCTGCGATCTGCTGTCAGTGTGGGGTGAAGCTAGGTCAATTCACAGCAGTGCTGTTTCTTCAGTCGTTGCGCCACTAGTGCACGCTGCCCCTCTTTTCTTAATTCGCTGTGGCAGTTTTCTGGTGGAAAGCAAACAGTTGTGACCAACAAAATGATATAAGAAAAGTTCTGTTATCCCCATGATGACCTTAAAGTACCTCTGATGGTGAGAATTTCAATTCTTTGATTGCATGGGTTGCGCGTCAACAGTTTTGGATACTCTTTTCTGAATTTGATTGTTTTTACACCACGTGCGTTACACAGCAGTAACCATGTATTTCAATTTCTTTCTTCTGTGCTTCGACGTTTTCTTAAACATCTCTACATTGTGTGCTTTTCTGAACGCAACTACCAGAAACGTTCAAGTGTCTCAGACTATTGTATTGAACTGTTTACACGGGGTTTTCATGAGTTGGGGGCGATAATGTTGGGTGGTTTTGCAACGCATATTTTACTAGCGAAGACCCTGGACAGCTGGTTTGGGATTCTAATATTCCAACTATAAAACTCTTACATCGCAGTTATAGTGCCGCGTATAGCAAACATTATCTTCTATAGAAATGTCTTACGTTCAAGAGGACTCCTGTACGTACCGGGGGGCAGACATACGAGAACTCGTCTCCAGAACCCCAAATATCGAAACGACGAACTTCAGATAGTGCTATCCTGCAAAATAAACTGGGGGAGTTTGCCCTGAGTCGCGGAATGCTGGAGCCACAGCAGAGGTGCTGGACCTCTTTCTACGTATGCAGTGACGGACGCATCACCACGCATTTCTAGAAGTGTTAAATTGTTTATTTACGTGTTCTGTTGTCCCCTTGCCCTGCGATAGTAGTAGTGATCGTTGTATTACTTGACGATATCGTGTTCTGATGGTAATTGGTACAATCATTGGGCAAGTGTGCGCCAAGTTCATCTCTCGCATTGTATGCTCACACCAGTTTTTGCCCATCAAATCATAGGATAGGGACCTACCAGTTCTCTCAACGAGGTTTTGCACGGTCGAAACCCTGTTTTCAATTCTCGGTAATGAATTCAAGAGATCTTGCCGGTTGAAGTATGCTTTCCCAAGCAAGGTATCTTTTAATTTTTACCATTACTACTTTGTGGTCGAGGCTGTACACCGGAAGAAACACGCACAATTTGATTATGTGAGCCCTGCTTGTGACGGTCAGATGTCGCGGCGAGGCACACACACATGAGAGCTCGGCATTGTATCACTCATCGGGGGATTTCGCAATTTTTTTTGCTAAACCACTGGATAACGTGGCCTGAAGCTACCTGCCATTGGGCACGGTCGGGCCTAACTGCCACCCAACGTACAGGGGCAGATCATCCTGAGCTATACGCTGCTTTGAACCCTATGAAGTCAGGTACGCCTTACAATGTCTCAATGCCGGGTCGATGTTGGGGCCCGATTGCATCACAAATAGGGCTCTCAAGAACGTACAAGACGACTGCATACAATGGCTCACAGAAGAAATCAACAAGGCCTAGCAGACGTGCGAGATTCCCAGGGACTGGAAAGTAGCCCTGGTAGTACTAATTCTCAAGCCCGGCAAACCTCCCAACTTGTCCATTCAAAAACCGATTTCCCTCACGTTTTGTGTCTTGAAGGTAGCTGAGCATGTAATTAACAATCGCAACGCAAAGCAATTAAAACCGAATGGCCTGCTGCCCTATAACATGGTCGGCTTCAGACCAGGCCTCTCAACTCAAGAGGCAATGCAACTCATCAAGACTAAAATCATATACAGCGACACGAGGGAAGTGCGGTTCATTCTCGGGCTCGACTTGGAGACGGCTTCCGACAACATATCGCAAAGACGCATTCTAGCATTCATCTCGGAACTTAACCTAGGCCAGTGCTTCCACGTCTATGTCAGGTCGTTCGTAGAGGGTCGTAAAGTTACGTTAAAGGACGGAGAAAACAAATGGGAAGAGTACGCGCTCGAGCCCAGAGGGATGCCTCAGGGAGCTGTGAACTCGCCCTAATTGTTCAATATGGCTATGAGGAAACTGTGGGTATCCCTTTCGGTAATAGATAGAGTTAATAATACGATATATGCAGACGACATCACCATCTGGTATACCGGAGTCAGCGAAGGGGAGGTGGAATCGAGTCTTCACGAGGCAGTAGACCAAACCGAAACTTTCCTCGAGGACGCAGGGCTAAGAAGCTTGACGAAAAAGTCTACGCCACTTCTCTACACACAGGTCAAAAAAAGTCGCAGTCCAAAGGGGCAGAAGCCCCTCAACGAGGTTAGAATCAAGCTGAACACCAGGAAATGTGCCAACATTCCTAGGCTAGGCACTCTAAGGGTACTCGAAATGTTTGTTGAATCTAGCAGAGTTAACATTAACACACTCCGTAAAATCGCAACCAAAACGGAGAGCATGATCGACATGATCCCTCGAATCTCTAATGAGAGGGCGGTATGAAGGAGGACAGCCTTCTCAGACTTTTGCGCGCATATCTTATGAGCCACATCATCTACATGGCTGCAGTGCACAAGTGGTACGCATCCGTAAAGAACAAGTTGGAAGCGCAAATCCGTAAGAGCATCAAGAAAATATTAGCAGTTCCGGTAATTGTAAGCCGAGAACGCCTTCTCAAGCTAGGTGTACATAGCAAACTCAACAAAATTGTGGAAGCTCAGGAAACCGCTGAAATATCACGCCTCTCCACTACAATCGTGTGCAGGGAGACCATCGCGGTTTTCGGAGTTGCCCAACGTGGTTCAGGAACGTAAAGGTGCCATTCCGAATCACCCAAGGAAACTCGCCATGGTTTCTTGTTTTCATGAAAACACCTACACACGCAACAAAATGCGGGTAGACGCAGAGCACGGGCTGTGGCACTGGACCGGCAGATCAAGAACTCCTTTCACACGTCCAGCTTTGTAGACACGGCTCACTACGGGCGCACATCTAACTTTGTCGCCACAGTAGTCAATCACGAAGGCCAGGGCACATGCGCAGCCACCATGAGAGGTTACAATCCGGCTAGGGCGGAGCAGGCAGCGATTCATTTGGCACTCCTGGACGAAGGGAGAACTCAAAGATTCACTAATTCCAGGGCGCCGGTCGGGGCATTCTCCTCTGGCCCCATCGCCGAAGAAAGCATATGAATACTCCAAAGTTTAGTACTCCAACAACACATTATCACGTCATTCCCGGAACATCTCGACTCTCAGCTCGATTCCCTCGCCAACCTCAACGACGACGCACCGTGCAAGTGTGCACACTAATCCACCGGGCGTTCGCGAAATGCGAGTCGAGGTATTGTTGAACCTAGGTTTGTCGAGTTCCGAGAAAATATTTACACCTTTAATGAGGTAACTAAGCACTGCTACCTTGACAGGAGAGTCTGCTCTCCTCTTCACGGTTCACTAAGCAGACCAGAGGTTATCACACTGCGCATGCTTCTGACAAGATCGTAACCAAACTTGGCTTTAATTCACTCCATCGATCCAGATAGCTGTAGTAAAGACTGCCCGAGATGTGGAAAGAAAAGCAATTTAGAACACATGCTCTGGGGATGCCCCTTGTTACTGAGATACCCGAATAGCTGCACCGAAGAATAGTGGAGCTCTGCGCTACAAAACTCTGAGTTTTCACGTCAGTTATGGGCTGTCAAGATACCCCATGATTCGGCGGGGAAGACTGGACTTCCCGTTAAAACGTGGTAGCGGCCCGCGGCTTCACCACACCCCTGAAAACGGGGTCATCACAGTCTGTCAGGACCACCATTAAAGTTCTTTCTTTGTCTGTCTGTCTGCTAAACCACTGCTCGTGCTGGGTACTTTCGGCGGTCGCCGGGAGGCACACGCTCACGAGGGCTGGGAATTTTCTTAGCATTTTCTACGCGTTACACTGGACACATTATGGTCAGCTACAGCATCCCTGCTGTTAAATCATGTCACTACAACACAACTGGCGATGCGAATGGTAGCTTGGTAGCCATATTCCGCCCGGGATGACGTAGTAAGCCGAAGATTTGTCCCTCAGCGATGCAGTAGAGATTTGTTTGGGTGTCTATGCATCGGCACTTATGATGAAACGGGTAACGTAAATTGGCAGAAACATTTCGGGGTGAATGAGTGCGCATACTCCCTGAGCCAGCAGTATATGAAGTCTACACCTTAACGCCTGTCATCAATGCGGACATTGGCGGCGAGTACGCGACAATGGTGGGAGTTTTTTGTATGGAGTTTCTACGAAATAACCAACTTGGAAGATACAGCTCGGGGGTGCCTCCAACTTCTCTTCCCTTTTTCTGCATGCGCCATGACTTTTTCAGCCGCGTTATAGTAAGCGCTAATTTCAACTATAACACATAATACAAAAAACCTTGAAGTTTTTCTTTCAGCTACCTGCATTGCCCCGTTTCCGTGTGGTGGCTTGATTGGCTGTGAGTTTTTGTATGCTGAAAAATCTTTCTGAAGAAATAATAAAAAAGACCCGCCAATCGAAACGTTTGCAATGCTGCTTGTGCCATTTCCTAACCTACTATAGGAATTAGGAAAAAAATAGCATAACAGTCTTTTGTAGAAATAATTGCTGTGGCTATAAATTTCAACTTTTTGTTTCACTTTCACATGCAGTGATGAATTGCATTGCTTTGTTACGTTCCAACGCACACGCAAGAAAACTTCTGGTTGTTGTTGACCTTTTTATCTCTTTCCTTTGTGTATGCTGCACCTGAATGTACGTGTATTCTGGTTGTTTATCAAAGCCCCCCCCCCCCCCCTATGCAATACCCTCATTCGAGGGCCTTTAGGGGTATTGTAAATAAATAATGAAAGAGGTCAAGGCATTCAAACTTGCAACTCGCCTTTTTGAAAAGAAGCGCATTATCCACTCAATGAATGTTCGGTTTTGTAAGCACTACCGAAGAGTTTTCTGTATGCCTTGTTGATTTATTGCTTGTAGTGTTTAATGTGCCGACGAAAGTCAGTCGATGAGGCGTGCCGTAGTGGAGGACTCAAGAGGAAATTTTAAGAGCCACTGAAGCGAATTTTTCAAGGGCCCGTTTTTGCTTGCACTGCGTAGGCTGCCTCAAATGAACACATTTTTCATCGTTTATATGGTTGATAAGTCGATATATCTTTTATATAGCAAGAAAGAAGAAAAACTGCAATGCGTGGTCTGCGGCAGCGGCATCAACCAAAGGCTGTGACGTCCGGAGGAGGGACACCGTGATTGGACGATGTCCAAGATTAGCATTTAAACAAGTTTCGGTTTCGGTTCTATAGAACAACATGCTTGACATCGGACGTTATCGTTGGGTGGACATTCTCAATATCTCAATAACCTCTATACCTCCTTTCTGTGATGCTGTCGGCTGTAAAATGCCTAAGATAAGCCTCACACGATGGTGTAGAATCGTAGCAATCACATGACGAGGCCAACCCAGTGGATGAACGCCCTCCGTGTCAGCGCAGACGCTCAAATGCAATGCGCTTTTCCTCATTATTATTTTCACTCACGCCTGTATCGCAAAAACGGTGTTCGCACCAGGCCAAAGGTCTGCTGATTCTCGCCTATGCCCACTGCCCAAAAGCAGTCCGTGTTTATGGCAACAGCACGCCAGCAAGAATTCGCTATCGCGTCAGTGTCAGTCTGCACACATACTGCAAACTCATTTGTGGAGTAGTGAACGTAATGTCCCAAAAATGTTGCACTCATTACAGAAAACATCGGCCGAAAACTAAAAAATTCGAAATTGCGACTTGCAAAATAACCAACCCAGCGCTCCCGACCACTCGGCCATGATCCAGCACTGCCGCCGTGGGAATTATAAGGTATATATTGGATAGCCAGTTTATACTTTTATTTATTTAAAGAATTTAAAGCAGCGTATGTGACTATTTGTTGATAGAGCTTGTGGAGTGCGCCTCCCCCAAATTGCCAACGAATGTCACTGTTAGACAGTCGTCGTGCTGCTGACCGCTCCCTGCGCATAAAAGTGCTTCCTGCTCCCTAGTTTTACGCTGTACGCTATAGGTTTCAGTAATTGTGTTTCCTTAGTACCTATATTGACTCCGTTGACTCTTCTTCCGCCGTCAAGTCGCCTTAGATTTTCGTACTAGAGTATCAGTCAGGGAAGCGTCGCATTTGCGCCTGTGCAGCGCTTGTGTGAAGCGACCTGGACTTGGAGCTAGATGCATTGTAAAACTTACAGAGTAAAGAAAGACAAATTCTTCCATTAACAAACGTGCCGTGGCTTAGTTTCAACTGAGCGAACGAACTGCGGCCACCCGTCGGCGGCCGGACAACTTAACGCTGGGCCGACTGACTATGTCGAAAGATCGGTGATCCCTGCAATAGCGCAGTGAAGTCAAGTCATTTCCTCCTGACCTCCCCTGAAAACGGCGCAGAAAACTGGCGAGGATGCAGAGAGGAGGACACCATTTTGTAATTGATTGCTCTAGTAAATAAATTTGCGTTAACGCACTCCTAGTGATCGGAGAATGCCTTATGGGCTGCGGACTACAATTCGCGCAAGAAATCATGCAATGTTTACAAATCACTTGTGTGTCCCTTTAACGTGCGCCAAAACCTCGTACGCAGGGGCGTTTTTGCTTCCCGACTCCATACGAAAAGCGGCCGCACGGCCGGAAACCGAACCTGTTACCTCGTGCTCAGCAGAGCAACGCCTTAGCCACTCAGCAGCCGCGCTGGTACATCTACCTTGTTAATGGCTGAATGTAATCAGTTTTCAGACATCCGGTAGGAAGGAGACAGAGTCACCGGCAACCGCACATGATACACCTTTCCCCATCAATGCCGAATCCCAGTATGACCGTCCATTCACTGAACGTTCGAAAACGAAACATAGCCTGCTCACAAATACAAAAAGAGATAAAAATGAGGCATGATGCCAATTTCAAAACCTTATAGCGGAATTATGTCTTTTGCGCTGATTGGTATTGTGTCAGGAACGAACCTTACTGTTTCTCTCGCAGCACAGTCCCAAAAAAAAGCGATCATTGTGCCAAGCAACCCACAGTAAAAAATCTGAGCACAGGGTAGTGAATTCCCGCGTGATCTTTGGTGGATTCAAACGGATTGCTCAAATTTTCATCCTCTACATAATATACGTGCGTAGGCAGACTTGGCTGTACCTGTTAATTCCAACACAAACAGCTGCATAAGATATACCGCTTGCACTCTCCCTTACCTCATCTTGTGACGCACTACCCGGAAGTATTTTTGAACTTGCCAACATATTCTTGGCACCCCCCCCCCCAGGGTCTACCGGCAACGCATTCGCCCTAAATGGACCCTTAACGTATTCTCGGATGAGTGCCAAAATAATTAGAATCTCGTCAGTGCAAGTGGCACATAATGAAGCAACCAGTGACGCACCCCGAATAAGCAAATCACGCCATTTCCCCCGACCCGGTTCCACCTATCATCGATGGCTACCGCCTAAAGACTTACAACAAAATTCTCCAACATCCCAAGCTCCCACATCCCAAGCTCTCCCACATCCCAAGCGAAATACTGCCTTTACCCCACTACTCAAAAAAGAAATCGCCCTAAATCACTGTCCGTCAATTTCAAACCTGCGCCAGGAGTAGAGATACACTCGGGCACCCGATATTCTCTACCTCTCACTCACCACTAGGCGTACCCTCGTTATTGAGACAAAGTAATGTAGCGTGTGTGGCAAGCACAGCAAAAGGAATCCCTCAAAGACGTCCCCAAAAGGATGCTCATCGTAATTACAGGAGAATGCTGCCTTAGAAGGAAGATGTGGCCAATTGGAGACCTTGTTGCAAACAGAGGTTGCCTTCGGGGTACACCAGAGAAAACCCCGGGGACAAGCCCCAAAGTAGGGCTAAAATAGGTTTCCTGAGGGAAGGGCGAAGTGCCGGGACGCTTGCCTGTAGCTTACCTTCACGCCACGCACCGCAAGTAAAATTATTATCTTTGCAATTTGGAATATATTTTGGTCAAGGTCGAACGTATGAACATCTGGCATGCTATAGTCATAAATATATTCTCAAATAGAAGGGGATTTACGTATAAAACCTAAAATGTGGATGGAGATGAGCGATACACGCGGTGGTGTTTAAAATTCCCTAAGCCAACACAAGCATCTGGCAAAAAATAGGAATAAAGACGCATACAAGGGACACAAGAAATCGAGACGTGCTTTGTGTTTAAATATGCAAAAAATTCTACAGAGGCAGTCGGTGGGCGCTGTGCTCATCAGGGTCAGTAAATAAATATGGCAAATTTAAAGCTGCTGGCCTATGCGCCCTCAAGGCGGTAGGAAGGAAGGAACCACAGTATTGTCTGCTCTGCCCCGAGGCTTATTACATTTTGAACATTTAAGGATCCTACATGAAGCTTAAATAAAAAAAAATTACATCATCTTCCCGAGGGGAACCCTAAGGTGATGCGAAGCATCGCAGAGTTCCAATAAAATCTAATTCAATCCAATCCAATCCAATTAAATCCAATCCAAGCCAACCCAAAGCCAAGCCAAGCCAAGCCAAGCCAGGCCAAGCCAAGCCAAGCCAAGCCAAGCCAAGCCAATCGAATCCAATCGAATGCCCCTCGCGAGAGAGTGTTCGCTATCGGAGAGGAGAGGGGTGGGCGGCGGAGAGCGCAGCTAGCGTGGCGAGGAGAATGGGGAAGGGGTGGACGCCGACAACGCCGACAACAACGCCGGATGGATGCAGGAACAAGGCGAGTGAATTAGATGCGTCGCATCTAAAAGTGAAGAGTATTCTCTTCGCTTGATAATAAGCAGACACATTAGCTCTCTGCATATTTCCCCTATCGAATTTCCCATCCATATAAAACGTTTACAGTAAAGCTGTATATAGATACACTCGAGCGGTGGTAGATGTACGCCCGTCTACCCGTTGCGTAGAAAACAAAATGTTAACTTCGTATTCTTTATCTCGTGAATACGTTTTATCTGCCAATTCATTGTAGGTGTCTTTAAACTTATATATACGGAGATTGACCGCTGTCATAAATATACTACCACATCGACTTTTTACTTTTCACATTTATTATTTTGCCGCAAAGCCGTAAATCTTGAAATCTTGTTGTCTGGTGTCAATACATTAGTGTTTACGAAGATTTAGTGGATTGAAAAAACGATTGCCACTTGTCTTAATGAAAATATTTTTATAGATATGAAAATATGTCCCCAAGAACACTTCAACGTTCTGCCCAGTTTCATAAACCTTTCGTACTGAAGTAGTTCTATGTAAAGATTCCCGTCGGCTGTTTATAGATGTGTCTGTAACGACGAAAAGGAACTGCCACTTCTTTCAACCACATAGAATAAAGCTCTAGCTAACGTTCTCTTGCGACTCCTTTACGAACGAGTGGAACAACTGATATCTTCTTTGTTCCTGGTTTGTTACAGTTTTTTATGCTGTGTATCTACCAGGAGACAAACTAAAGGGGTGACAATAAAACCGACCTGATTTCTCGCCTTTTTCCAGTATTGCCTGACGCCATTTGATGACAAAATTACTGTGACTGAGTCCTGCATCATGAGTGGAAAACAAAGCTAGTGTCATTAATCGTATTACACTTGAAAAGGTCTTTAAACGCTGAAAGCAAAAAAAAAAACTCAACAAAATCGACTTCGCTATTAAAATGCGGCATTGATTTTGCCGAGATACATTGTGACAGGTTGCCGCGGTGTGTGATTTCTGAGACATTTATCCTGCTTTTGAACATTCGTGTGCGGCATTTATGAGATATCGAAATTGGAGAAGCGGCTGCCCGACCGAATTAACGGAGGCGGCTGTTTCTACGGAACACGTTCAAACCCACGTGACGGCGGTCTATATTCCCCTCTTTCACACCCTTTTCTTCGACTTCTCGAAAGCATTTGATCTGGTTTCTCACCTTTTACGTTGTCATATAGTAGGTTCCCTCAACATTAACCGTAATATTATACTGTAAATTGAAAACTTTTTGTCAGACCGAACACATTTTCTCTCTGCTAACAATTTAGTTATGCGCTTTGTCCTGTCACCCCCGAGATTCCCCAAGGCTCTGTTCCTGTACCTTTGCTTTTTTCTTATCTATAAAAATCAATTATCTAACTCTGTAACAACCACAATAACAAAACTCACTTGATAATTGTTCCATTTACGGTGCAAATAATCAAATTGTGACAATAACATTAGACTGATTTAGAGAATATTTATACCTGTTGTGATACTTGGAAGATGAGTCTCACAGTCAAAAGTTCAAATTAACGAGAATTTCCCGCAGTACTGCTCGGCCTAACTTTCCCAATAATCACATTATGAATTCCGTACTCGAAGAGGTCACCTCTTATAAACACTTAGGCGTCTACATAACCTATAACCTTTCCTGGCAAACACACATTAACCATATCACTAACAAAGCAAACCGCACGCTTGGTTACCTCCATTGCAATTTTTTCTCTGGCCAAGCCAACGTAAAGCTACTAATTTACAAAACACTAATACACCCTAAGCATGAATATGCCTCTTCTATCTAGGACCCTGGAGTAAAACACCAAAAAATGCGATAGAGCTTGTTCAAAATCGTAGTGCGCGTTTTAATATTGCTAACACCTTAAGGACAACAAATGTAACATCAATAAAGCCTACATTAGACCTTCCCCTCCCCTCACACCGTAGGAAACTAGCACCATTTGTACTAATGCACAGAATTAACTATTACATTCTGGAATTATGAAGTCAACATTTCTCTCCGCCTTCATATATATCGTCGCGAACTAAGCACCTTCATAAATCGTTCGTTCCAGAGTACCGCTCGAATTTATTGTTAGAATCATTTATTTCAAAAATCACCAATGAATGGAACTACCTCTCCCCCTCCATTGATAGGTTAAGCGATTTGTCTGCATATAGAAATGCTATAGACAAACACTTTCGTTAATCCGCGTTTTTGTTTTCTTTTGTTTTTCGAATTTCCTGTGTTTGGTATCCTTTTGTGTGTTTGTATTATGTATTAACGCCACTACCTTCTGTAACGCCTTCGGTCCTTCAGTTATAATAAATGAAGTGAAATTCAACCAAATCTGTGAACACGACAGCCTCTGAACGTTTAGGGCAAATGTTTGCCTAAAAGGTTTGAATGACATACAGAAATATATGGACATACACGGGCAAAAATAGTAAAATACAGAACATGCCGCTTTCTTTCCAACCGTGATAGGCGGTTTGCATAGTGTGTTGATGGTAGGAGCCCAGAAATATGGATGGTTGTTTGCACTTTGGCGGGCAAAGTATATAAAAAAATGTCTTGCTGTCTCCTATTCCAACCTTAAGGATTGTTTGAATACACGCTTGTGTGCTTTACGGGATGTTGGAGGATGATCGCAGCACGGTACTTTTGATTTACTATTCTAAGAATACAAGATGCACGTTCAACATTTGTGCTACCAATACGTACAGCGAGAGTACTCAGGACGGCGTGAGAACGCACGGGAAGGCGACCAGTGTGAACCCCTAAACACAAGGGGGAATTATAATATCCTTCTATCGTTGCTCTGGAAGATTGCAATCCCTTATACGGGCAGGCATATCTTAGGGCAGACAACCCTCGTTTAGGCTAGTGTACTGGCCTTGGAAGATGACCAAAAAGGTTCTTGTGGGACCGCTGGCCATTCGTACTTATCGCGTAAATTTGCGAACTGCCACTGTGGAAACTCTTTCCGGATATCGTGAATTCCCTAATTTGATCGTAAATTTTTCTGCGATGTGCAATAAATTCGCTATTCACCGGATCCATCCGAATTATCTGAAATTTCACTAGCGAATGTTTTTTGTGTTTGTTTGGAATAATCTGAAAACACGGAGTCCTAGTTTTGTGGAACACACCTAATAAAAATCTGCTTACCCGGCCTCCAATCTGCCGAAGAATTACTAAAGGAATGTAGCGTTGTCAATGACTACCTACAAATGCGATCTTATATCTCCGATTCACTCTCATGAAATTAAGATGTGAAATAACAATGAACACTCTTCCAAAAAGGCTTCTTTATTAAAAGCAAGGTAGAGAAGGTCTTTATTATATTTTTGAAAGTTAACAAAAGTATAACCCACGCTTCCGAGAAGTCTCTCTTTTGCACGCGGCGTCATCAAATATAATGGCTACGGACCCTAGTAGTTGGGTACTTAGATACTAAACATTACGTAGCAAGATTTACGAGCTAATCCTCTTCACTTCCGCTGACGTACTTCGCAAATACACGCCAATTTTAATGCGAATAGGTTAATGTGTCTTTTTTACTATTCAGTGCCTCTAGCCTAGGTGACTTCTTTTCAATCAAAATCTTCTGATGCTGTAGTCAGCAACTATATCTAAGAAGCGCATCCATTGTAGTGCTTGTGTTTAGCTCTGGAATTTTATTTACCTTCCTTCATCTTGGCATAGTGAGTGTGTAATTTTTGCTTAATATTTTTACTTCAAAACTAGCTTGTCATTCGCTGTGGCCATACATGGTGCAATTTCCTGAATCTGTTTCAATGTTCTGACTACTGCATTTTATCAAATGCAAGATGTCCTGAATGCAATACTAACTAACCCAGTTATCCCTTCTTTTACATTGTTTCATAATGTCTGCATTATTAATTGAGGTTGAATGTATATGCTTCTGGTATCCAGAGGTCCCAAGCTACGTTAAGGGTATACTTTGAATCCACCTTACCATAACTTCAAATAATTTCTTTGAACTGCACAAACAACTCCACAGATTTCTTTTTAATATTTTATTTGTGGTTGACACGTTCTCATTGATCTTGCAGATGTTAAGAAAAAAGTCTTTTTTTTTTCTGCCGCATGCACATATCCTGTATTCCGTCTGCTGTCCTTCCTGAAAAACAACAAGAAAAATTAAAACTTTTCTGTAAAAATCTTTGCTAATTTATAGTCTTTGTGTAAACCCCCGTTGGTGTTTTTGTCCCTGCATGTGGACCTGTTGCCAATTACTGATTGCTATTCAACGCGGTTTCAAATTAGCCCCGGACTGAAAACTACGTGTGGAACTCAAAAGAAATATTTAACCACTATCGGGCATAGAATAAATATTAAATAAGTAATTTCTTATAGGACTGATCTACTTTCAGTATTTGTTGGCGCTTACGGGTACTGTAAAAAGAAAATTTTAGTTTTGACCACAACAATACCCAGACAATAACAAAGCATCTAACGCATCTGTTTTTCTCCGGGATGATTACCCATTCTCACCATATCAGCCCCACACGACGCGAACTGTTGCCTTAAAGAAAACTTTTTCTAAGAAAAAAGGGAAAGTATACACAAGGCCAGATATCGTCGATTTCTGTCCATGCGGTAGATTGTATAAGCGGCGTCCTAGAATATGGTTTTCGGAGCAGGTGGTAACCTCTTTGATTTCGTGGTCTTGATTTATCAATATTTTAGTGCAATTGTAAATCGTTTTACCACATTATATGTGATGCTACGCAGTCTAAAGATACAAGAATTAGAGAATAGGGTAATATTTGAGGCTTGCAGAAAAGTGGCTCTTCAGGATTTGGTGGAATAACTGTAAATACGTTCATATCTATCTAAAGCCCACATTTTCACGTCGGCAGGAATGTTACCCGAGCTGAAAACCATAATAAATATTTGTTCTGCATTTTAAAATTTTACTGACTCTGACTAAGCATTTTTTGGAGAAGTTGCGAACAGCTCAATGCTTTTGATGACAACGTTTATTTTTGCAGCTTCTGGGGAATCTTCCAAATTCTTTGCTTTTTCCTCAATTGATATAAAGTCCTTTCCCGAAAGCAACGTTAGTATATAAAATAATATGCTCCTATTTGTGATGAGAAGAAAAAGCCAAACACCTTCACATTTTCGAAATGGTGTTACGAGCACAAAAATAAAGGGGAAAGAAAATTATTGCATACGCCATTTTACGTAACACCCGCGCACACGCACCCCAAAAGTAAGTTTTGCCACAAGGAATACTACATAAGAAGTATAATGCATGCTTCCTTACGTTCACAACGCTGTCATTGCGCTTGTAGGAGTGTATAAAGTAAGTCAATCTGGAATAAAAGCACAAAAAAATTGGTTAATCTTCATATTTTTCCGTATTTGGTAACACAAGTACTTCTTAGCACAAGTGAAAACGGTATAGATTCATTAAAGGGGTAGTGCACGTATTGATGAAAAGGAGCGCTGAAGAGGTTCTGTAATGCGAAATGTAATGCTACTTTACTGCTTAACTTTGTGCCCGAAGCGGCAACAAAAAGGTCGAAGCCTGAGAAGCCGTGACTTGATATGTCTCGCATGACATCTCAGCGGTAGAGCGAAAGGTGCGTTATTGAAGCGCCGATACTTATTGAGTGTGACATACTTTTATCATACATACTTTTACCCTGTTGTCAACTAAATAACTTTTGAAAGGTTCTAAAGACGACAATAACGTAAAAATTCACGTTATTGCTTCTTTGCAGGATGGCTGTTTTCATATATGCGATAGCATAAGTACAGTCAGGCTAGCGCTTTCATTCAGTAGTGCGGTAAAGTGGCTAAAAAATTTATTTATCGCATTTACGTGTTCACATAAGGTTGCCGTTCTTAGTCATGGCTTCTCTTGTGCAGCGTTTCCATTCTAATTCCGGTAAATTGTCGGGTGCCTTGGTTATTGAGATGAAAGCCTGGCAAAAATTGCTTATACCTGCGAATAGCTCCTTCCCCCCCCCTGCTTTAGCAGAATGACTTGGCAGTTGTGCACCCGAGCCCAAGAAGGCGGATTTCATTCACTTCCCCGTCTGCTGCTTTTTAATGTTTAAGGACCTGAAGTATAAAGGGGACCTCCTTTTCTACCACCGAGCGGCGCTTGCAGGAGTCACGGCCGGAGTTTAAAAACAAGTTTCCCATGAAGAAACAACTCTGGTGCATCTGGAGAGTGTCAGTTCATACGAAGGCTACACGTTTTGTGATACTATCGCGTTTTAAAAAACTACAAAGGAGTTATCTTAGAGGGAGACGTGAACTATAGAATCAAACGTTTTAAACGCACATTTGCAGGCGAACTCGCATTCCTCCTTGTTCTCATAGTTGTTGTCGTTGCCACCGCAACCGCCATAAATAAACTCTTCGCACTCGCCCGAGGCGGCATTGAAGAACCAGCGCTCAAAGCTAGCCTTGCAAAGTCCAGTTTCAGGAGCTGCCTTGCAGCCGGATTCAAAGTCGGCCTTCTCGAAGTCGCTCGCCCTCTCGGGTTCTGCGAATAAAAATTTATGAAAAAAACGGATGAATTACAATTCGCATGTGAAACAATCAATCAAATATTGCACATTTGAACATACGGCACTATCGGTTCCCCGAACTATTACATTTGAAAAAACACTGGTTGGGACCGCCGAACTTTCTGGGAGCACAAATCTGGTACTGATAGCTGGCACTGAGTTAATTTGCCTGAGTAAGCATTGAAATTTAGGTTTGAGTGGACAATGCAATTGAACTATAAATAAATCCACGCTTGCATAGGGTTCAACGAAATATACTGCAAGAAACATAGGCAAATAAAAAGACTTCAAGCGAAACTGAATCGGCTCAAGCGTTTTGAAGGCGGATGCCCGGTGGTACTTACCAACGGATTCTTTACCACTGCGCCGTAGCTCCCTTTCTTTATCAATTGTGTTTCCTCGTCTTTTGGCCAAAGTCTGTTTGAGAGGCATTTTTCCTAGTTGGCCGTGTTTGGGTATGATCCCTTTTGTTTCAATAAGTATAGAACAAGCCCCCGTTCCCTGAAGTCTGAGTTTGGCTTGGCCTGTGTACACCAGATACTTAGCTTTCGTAAATTTCAGGTGTCAATTAGGGGCTAAAATGAATAAATTGTTACTATAGTTATGTCAAGCTGACGCATCAACCTCTGAAAACTGCAGATTCCTGCTAAATCTCCAAATCGGGTGTATGCCTGAACAAAGCTATCGACGAAATTATCGGAATGTCAGCCCATCGTCGTCACGTTCTTTTTGGTGCGCCGCTGTTTTTTTTTTGTATACTACTGGGAGACAAAAGAAATACTCGTAGTCTGCTATACATATAATCCTTTAGCGTAAACATTTTTCTTGCGCATCCAGCTTGCAGGGCAGAAGCAATATAGATGTCAACGTATGTCTCCAGAATTTGTTTCATATAGAAGACCGGAACACCTAAATTCGCAGGGCGTGTTGTCAAATGTTCCGTAGTATCAGTTGTGGAGTACACGATGGGTGTGACACTTATTTCATCAAAGCTCAGCACTCGATTCCTGGGTCACCAAATATTGTTGGCCGCTTTATTTTCTTTCCACACTCGGCAAATTTAACAGCAGAGCTGTCTGATCTTGAGCCTTGTCTGCGGTGACCGTTAGCAGAGAATTGTCGTTTTCGGCGTAGTGGAGAGTAGGAAAATGGTGTGCAAAGTCGGGAGAGAAACTCGCGAGGATGCAAAAAGCCCACGATGAGTTGGAAGTGTGCGCCCCAAAGAAATGCGCTTAAGAAGAACCCGTCAACCGAACCAAGAACTGCACTACCTGAACAGGGAAACTAACCATCAGGCCATCCCCAAGTCACGATGTGTTCGGATTCTGGAAAGGCGGGGGAAAATAACGTGTGGAGACATTTGGGAAGAAAATATACTGCTTCTGGTCGGAATCGAAGGTCCCATGCCTTATATCACCAGAATCGTTACCTTGCGCTATTGCCGCTTTGTTCTATATTGCTCGACTTCCCAATTACATATGAATGGGCATACAGAAGACGTACAAAAACACACGAGTGGTTACCAGGGTGACTTAAACTGGTGTTGGCGTTTGAAATTTCTTACGTGCCTTCAGGTATTCTATCTCTTTGGCCCGCCTAGGGGGTACTCTTTTGACGGGTATTTCCATAAATTTTCTATTCCTGTCTATGAAAGAGTAAAGATCAAATGCTGTGGAGGCCCAATCAAGGGATGGAATCACAGTGAACCCCTCTTTGTTATCAACGCTGAAAAACCCGATTGATTCGCGATGCAACGTAAAATTCATCTTCTTGCACTATCATTGCATTAGGGGCACTAAGCATTTGGTTTAAAACTGTAGCGGGGGTGTTGGCTTCGGGATTAGGCTAACTTGTAGTGTACATAGATTCTGATATTCGCAGTTTAGATTGTGGGCGTAAGTAGATATTTTAGACTACGATCTACCTCACATTGCATAAAAACCGCATCTGTTTTTTGCACCTACCTCCTAAAAAATGGCCAGACCCACCACAAGCTAAGGTAAACCTCCTAAAAACCACCAGCTCCGGGTGCTTATCAGTCTTCTCAATATGACCCTTTTTTCCAGATTTTTTTGTAATCCACACGCTAGGCGCCGGTTTGTAGAGTATGGAACTTTCTGACTTTTGTTTTACAATACAAGCAAAAATTTACAGACCGGCATAACGGGGGGCGTAATAATACCGGGTACACGTAAAGCCTTCGTTACCTATATAGTTACAATTTGTCGAAGTGCCTTGTTCTGCCCGCCAGAACTTGTTTGTGGTGTAATTTCTATGCTATAAACTGTACCATTACATCCACAAAAACATAGCGATGCTGCGTAGCCAAGAAAATCTTTGTTACGTGTTTGCAAAAGCAGTATTAATGTGACAGTATTGTCTCGCTATTAGGGCACTTTGCAATTTGTCTCTGCTCACGGTGAGAACAACCAATTAGTGAAAAAACTCTTAATAACAAATGGCTGAGCCATCTCATCTAGAAACTTTGTAAGGTACTCTGACGAGGCACGGCTTCAGCAATAGATTTTTCACTAGTTGTTGCAATGAGGTCATAACCTTCCATTTAAATACATTGTATTGTTTTAGTGTCCCATATGGGTATTACGTTTACTCATGCCTTACTAAGGACGCGCTGGTAGGCCTAGCCAACACGAAAATTTCAGGCGCACCATGTGTAGACGCTAACACAAACATGATATTTTTAAAATTCACTAGAAAACACGAAATTCTCATATTTCCGACAGTATTACGTTATATGTGTACCAAACGGTGTTCCACATCCATATGAATTAGGAAAATATACAGAGCGGAATTACATAATAATGCTAGTTTTTAGCCTCGCAATTGTGGTGCAAAAGTAGCTAAAATTGCTACTTTTGCACCACAATCCAGCTTAGGAGCAATACGACAATCAGGGTGAGCACATCTTGGAAGGGATCTTTCGGGGCTCGGATAGCGCATTTCGTCTTTCGGAATTTTCTGCGCTAATGGCTGACGCGCATTCTTTGCGTGGGACACTGTAGTTCTCTTGGCAAATTTTGTTTCAGACGTGTTGCTTGCCTAATAAGAGCCTACTATACACATTTCAATTTTCCAAAGAAAAGCGCAGACTTAGACGTTAGATGGAGCGTCTCCTTTGGCAGACGTTCTTTCTTGCGGTTTTTATTGCCTCCACGGCGGATGTACTGCGTAAACTCATTAAATATTGCAGAACCGGAATTATGGATTTGCGGCGTATTTTCCTGCCGTGACGAACCAAAAGTGAGGCATTTACTTGTACACTTTGACTCCAGAATAATTAAGTTGGAATTCGCATAGGAATAATTGTCTGCAATCGTGTGTTTTTCTTTCTCCCTCAAATTCCCTATTAATGAGAAATTTATTATTAACGTAGTATATTAAAAAAGTCAGGTTCCTGTTCTTTCACTTCGCAATTTTACCGCGAACAAATAATAGGGAAGTCGCCTAAGTTCATTCTCTAGTTTATACTTGATCAAGTAGACTCCTACGGAAACAGACGAACTTTTGGGGAATCGATTTCGGTGTTCATAAAAGAGGTGTACTTTAACAAACGCTTGAGATTCATTTGTTACAGAAAATACTAAACAAATATTTGCACGTTTTCATTTTCATACGAAGCACAGGGAAACTCACCAGTACAGGCGTCCTGGCATTCTTTTAGAGTCTCGAAGTTGTTCTCGTTTCCTTTGCATCCTCCGTAGATGAATTGCTCGCACTGTCCCTTCTCGACGTCAAAGTAATAACGGGGCATAAACGCCCGGCAGATCCCAGGCTCCGCCGGCAGCCGACAGAAGCCATTTCGCTGCGCTGAAATCAAGGGAGATTCTCTAATCATAATACTGCGTGTTCAAAATGTAAAATCAGAAAATACCCTGAAACTAGAGAGCAAACAGCGGAGAAATAAAACCTGCTTTGTTGGGCTGACATTCATAGCAAACTTTTTGCGGTAACATTACAACTCAGTAAAGTGGTTCATCGTATGTCCCTTTTTCATCCGGCATATTTTATTTGTGTCTCAAGTCATATGTACGTTGTAGAAGCCAAAACCAACAGTTTCGCTGTACGTCAGGTTGTGAAAACCTTGCCATGAGCTTTTAAACCAGGAACCCAAAACCCCTCTCTTGAGAAAGAGTGTAGCTCAAAAAAGAGTTTTGTTTATACCCGACACCTTTGTGTATTGGCGCGCGTGTGCCCAGCATTGTTGGTGTCAACTGATTTCTCGAAGATCAGATGTTCAACAATTATACCCTGCCGCAAACGGCATTTTAACAAAGTTTGCATTTACATTAGCAGAACGTTGTGCAAGAATGCATGCCCATCCATATAAATTTCACATCTTAAATGCAAATGGGTTCCGGTCTATGTTCCAAACATAATCGCCTAATTACGCATATATGCTACCATTTAAAGGCGCGAACTTTTGAAAGCGCAATGTGATATCTCCCGGCAGGTATTGTTGCTTTGTAGCAGCTGTGTGCTCTGTACGCGGCGCACATAAAATATTTATTTTCGTGGTTCAATCAGTAGAGAGGGTCCCAGACGCTATTTAACTCACAGCCCTTGAAATTGTATATCTGGTGTTTGCCGAATTCGTAAGGCAGTGACGCAAGAAAAACAATATGCAATTTGAACATGACCGGCTATTCGAAATGTTAAACGCATTGGTGGTTCAAGAGGGCCTAGCAATTCTGTCATGCAACCAGCTTTTATTGACCTAAGTGCTGATTTGTCCCAACTCAGGCCAGTGCCGAAAATTGCAAGTCAACATCAGGGGCTTACGCGGCCAAAAACTTGATGCACAGCCACTACGTTTTAATTGCAATGCATGAAAGCTGTTGTTGCAGAATAGAATATCAGAGTGATCATGCAAAACCGGAGTTTCGATAAAAAAAAAGTTGCAGGCGGGCTCGGATGGAAATGTAAAATTATTCTGATAGCCATCACTCCTCACAACGTAAATCAATGCATTGCATGCGGATATTTATCTTTGACGGTGTGGCATTTTTGGTTATAAACTAACCGGGCAATATTCCCCGCCCTCCTCTCATCACCAGCGCCTGAACTTGTCTTTTGCACTTCCAGGCGCACCTGTTACCATCACAACAGAATGCGCACCGATTACGCAGGATTTGTTTCGTCACTTCATAAAACACACACAGAAAAGAAATAACCGCACAAAAACGTTTCACTGTTCGTTTGCATCGTTAACCTGGTTATTGATAATCAGTAAGCTTGACTGTTATGTAGAACTTCGGAAGAATGTTACAATGGAAATACATTCCAGAATTCAGTAGGGAACTACAAAAGGCCAATAACGGGGTTCGACAAACTTTACAGCAGTTTGAGAACTGTAGCGTTGATCAAAAATGATATGGGCATTTTGACCAACAAGTGCCGATATCGCTCTTTTGCGAGAATAGGCGGAACACACAGGATGTGGCCATGCAGGCTTATCGGAACCCCTTGTTTGTATATTTCTTATCTTATCGTCGATGCCCGTCTGGCCTCTTCTATAAGGCCACAATCTTCGTCGCACGACATTCCTGTTGCTTACGGGTGGCAGAAAATACGCACGGTTATTCTCCACAAAGAGCCCCGTTCAGTTATGGGGAATAAAATGAAACGGTATATTCTACTTTACCCTCCCTTTAAGAACTGTTGCCCACCAAAAGGTTCATGTAAACAGAGCGATAGAGAGGGTTTTACGCACTTTGTGACTGCTTTCTTGTGGTATACAAACACTATATGCGAGATACCACCTGGCATCTCAGCGTGGGTCCGATTGTTATTTTCAATGAGCAAGTCTTTCTATCTATACTCCGGTAAGTAAGAGTTACAACTGTGTGTAACCCTTGATGTGTCACATATACATTTCAGGGCTCTCATACCGTCCTGAAAAATTGCGTCTTCAAATTGCAATTGTTTGTCGTACTTCAGCCGGAATTCAGAGATTGTGCGTAGAGTGCTTTTAAAATACATGGATTGTTGTTCGAAAATTTATTTCATACCAGAAACACAAAATAGCCTTCGTTTTTTTTTCAAATAGCCTCCATATTGCCTTATAAAAACTGCATTCGGAGATGTTCTTCCCAAAACTTAGGTTAACTGAATCGGAATGTTCTTTGTAAAGCAGTGTGGGTTAAGAATTTATCAGAAGCTTTTGCAGGCAGATCTTCGAAGGTTTGGTCATGTCGCTAAGATATTGTATTACTGTAGAGCTTTTGAATGTCCAAGATAAGTTTGTAGCAAATATTTCTTTTTAGTAACCACACTACGAAAGCAAAATTTGGTCAGTGTTTTTCGATGCTATGTTTAAAGTATAACTACTAACTTTACCAAATATTACTTCGTAGCTTTTAAATTTCCAAGATAAGTGTAAACGTAAAAATTTTTCTTCAGTGAGGACAAGACACAATGTGTAATATCTAAATGAACAGAATTTTTTTAGACCTTTTCGATGCAAATATTGGGGGGAAAATAGGCCAGGGGACACAACCCCTTCCGCAAGGAGAGTAAACGTGAACCAAATGTGTTTCGAATCGATCACTTAATGCGCCATTCTGTGCCTGAATTTTTTTTTTGGAGGATGGGGGGGGGGGGGGGGGGGGGGGGGCTTACTCTCCTTGTCATTTGAGACTCTTCGATTGCGAAACCATTTCCACATCCACGAGTTTAAATTGCTTCGATGTGTCACCTCCGCGTTCGGGGCTGCTGGCTTCTGGCGCCATGTGTTTGAAGAGTTTGTTACAATAATAAACTTTACGTCATGTTGTTTGTTTCTGTGTCTGCGTTCTTACACGGCCAGCTCTCCTCAGTGACGGTTGTAAGCACACGATATAAACCGCCTCTTCCCCGAGACGTACCCAGAGGGAGGAGGTATGATTAGGTATTACAACACCCCGATATTAGTGCGTGAAGAAAAATTGATATATATTGTTGTGCAGACATTGAATACCGTCATTCTCTTTATTTTTTCGCGGGGGCATCTAACAGTCTCCTCGCCAATACATGATTGGCGAAACCGCTCGCTGCCTGTTGATATATGGCACTTACCCGACAACAGTTCCTGGCCATTTTACAGCGCAAATGCCGACGCGTAAGCAACCTTCTCGCTGAGTCCTTTTGTTCTCTTGGCGGTATCAATGAGAAAGGTTGTTGATATTCGTAGAACACAACCTATTTCAACCAGACAGCATGATACGCATCTGGTTCCACTAACAAAAGCGGCCATAACCCTGTACTATATCTACATTGCTTCACTTAGAATTGGGTTTTATGATATGCGCCAAGCGCTCTTGTAAACCTGGTTGTGTGTTGTTCAGAGTAGGTATAACATTTTAAAAATATTTGGAAAGTTCGCAAGTTTATGTTCAAATTTAAATTCACGAATACAGTCCTTGCGTAGTTTGTTTAAAGTCATACACACTGATAAGTAGGTGGAAAAGTTTATATTAATGCACTTTAAAATATTACAGCTGTACCAGTTTTCTAAATAAAACAAATGCATATTGTTTTAAACGTTCAGTTTAAAGTACAAAATCTCATGGGAGCACCCTTAATAGGGTTAAATATATCCTTAAAGATGACAATTTTCGACAACCTGATTTAAACTTGGGGATTGTGTGCGAGCGGGAATTTCGTGGGACCAGCAATATTGTAGATCTGATCTTTCACGGAAGCTTCTTAAACGGCCGAAATACTCGGCCTCAAGGGTGTAAATTAACAGAGAGTAGTTTCAGCACCGTGAGTTCAAACTACACCTATACACGG
This sequence comes from Haemaphysalis longicornis, assembly GCA_013339765.2. Taxonomy (NCBI): domain Eukaryota; kingdom Metazoa; phylum Arthropoda; class Arachnida; order Ixodida; family Ixodidae; genus Haemaphysalis; species Haemaphysalis longicornis. The sequence goes on along the minus strand of CM023452.1, from coordinate 52,015,338 downwards.
TCGTGTTTGGGAATAAAAGCATTACTGAAACCTGAAATTTTCAAAATGTTTTCGGCGTGCTAGACAGGCAAAAACAATACATTAAAATTTCAGCAGAAAAGTGTTGATCACAACCTACTCAAATACTTGTGTATCAGGGTAGCTGTTTACTACAAATCATAAGTTGAACTTATACCGTTCGGAATATTCCCAAATGCGTGCATCAAAGTAGTACCCAAAATACTGCAAGTTCTACTTGAAATGCAAATTTTCTTACTTTTTTTAACATTGGAAAATCTGAACGAAGATATATCGTGCCAATATATTCGTCATCAGTGCAGAAGTAAACTTGAGGAGTGTGAATGAAATATAACCCAATATGTTAAGGGCTTACCAAAGGCAGCGCCGAAGAGGGCGAGAAAGATGAACAGCTTCATGGCGTTTCTGGCTGACTTGGGAGGTCCACTTGTCTGCGTGAATTAGCGATGGCGTTCTTTTATAGCAAGACTGGTGGGAGAGTTTCACCTAATGGGAGCGCACAATCTGTCCACACGTGCTCCAATTCTCTAGGAATCGATAACAGCGGGTGCTGATAGGATTTTCCGTTATTGCAGGCGTGGAATGACGTTGTGAGCGTAGCCTTCCACTACTACTCATATTGATGTCACGGTTTTATGGAAGGGTGCCAAGGCCTGCATGTGCGGCCAAGGGGCGTCTTTGTTTAGACATGGTAACGCGAAGTGACGTGGAGAAGCCCCATCTCTGCAATAACCTTTTTGATAGATGGATACTCCCGTTTTTAAACATGTAATTTTTATTTCCCCAACAGCAAAATTGCAATTCCTCCAAAAATTGCCCAGGTTTTTTTTTCTACGTGTGTGGCCCCGTGAACTCGCATTTCAGTAACTGCAGCCTCAATCGATTTTCATCACTCTCATTTGGATATACATACTCTTTCGGCCTGATTGACTGTTATCCCTCTAATTTGGTGTGCATATACGTTCCACGTATTGAAGTTTTACTAAAAATATTTTGCTGACATTCTTAAGAGAATATTCTGTAATTTTAACCCCTGTGCTACACACCTAAACCTTTGTAGTTGTGCAAAATGCCATGCATAAATTGTTACCTGAGCTAGTTTCTGGGGATAAATTTAAAGAGAATAATATAAAAGTATCGCGGCCCAATGGTCTTATTATAACTCAACGATTTAAGTTTATGTGTCTTTCCGCAGCCCTATACATTTGACCCATTGGCAGTTTGCGTCTTTATGGTCCCTTTATTTTTTGTACACCGTTATAAATATCGTGCTTGATTTGTAGCTGGAATATTGATGCCATTACGTAAAATGAATACCCTATACAAATTAACACATTACTACACAAACCACACAAAACACATGAAAAATTAGGCACATTAGTGCTCTTTCTGTGCAGCTCTTTGCGGAGTACACTCGATTTTGGTGTCTTACTTTTAGAGAGTTCATAAGACAGGGACACCTATTCCATTAGGAATGTTATCGTGATAAATGAAAATGTGTATATCGTTACAATCTATTTTACTCGTCTGTTTTATCTGAATATATAAAATACCATACGCAAGCACTGGAAACAATTACCTTAACATAAATACTCCAGAAAGTCGTGGGTGCTGAGCGCCGCCATTAACACAGTGATCATAGCACCTGACGCGTATTCTGGATGTCGTGTGTTCCGATCCAACCGGGCGGGCATGTTTTTCTTCACTTCGTTTTTGTTTTCAAAAACGGGTATCTATTTCAACGGTAATAAAACGACCTAGCGCATTTTCTCCTCTCATGATTTCATGAACTTTCTTAACTGTCTACTCTTATTTTTATATATGTATAAATCTTGGGGGATTTCTTATCTCAACATTCGAAAAAGCTGGTCCTCTAAAAATTTATTGTTTTCAATAATTGTTCGCACTTGTTTACCGTACTCATTTGAGGTCGATTTGTTGGATTCCTCCAAGTAAGAAGGGGTGTCAGCATGCACTCTGCATTCCCTTGTTGTTCACGAAAACAATCACCAATTCAATTGCTGCTGCATCAAGGCAAAGGCATGTTTGCTGAAAAACAAGTGTTACCGCGTCTTTCGACAATTCTGAGATTGTTGAAATATAAGTGGTAATATCCGGCCGCTTACGTGTTCTAGCAGATAAGACTATGGCGATGGCGGAACTGCTTTGATAACGCCCTCGAGGATGGCATCTAATTTTTAAAGGGCACCTACAGGAACGTTGAAAACATTGTTCTCTTTGCGAGCGAAGCAAAAAACTTTCAAGCATACTCAGTTACCCTCAAAATATATTAAAAAAACCTGGCCCAATGGCAGTGTTTGGTTAGCAGAAAACTTATGATGACCAATGAAGAATATCTACACATCACGAGATATATTAACAAGAACAGTTTAAGCAAGTTTACTGGATTGGAATTTATTCAGAAAAATAATTGCTCAAATGTTAACCTAATTTCTTATGCTTCACTAATGGCGTACAATGTTCCGTCTATACGCACTGAAAGAAAGCCAGTTTTAAAGAATGGATTTCAAAAACGAAGGCACGTCAAATGGCTAAAAAGAAAACGCCCCTACGGTTGCAATCAACACTGGCTTCACCGTGTTATAAAGCCAACGTCAATCCGATTGTTCCATTTCTTCACGCTCAGACAAGCTTCTCCTTGTAACCATATTTCTCCTCATAAATTCATTAGTGCAAGTTTGGCTCATTCAAAATACTGCCTCGTTACAATCACGTTCACACTGCTTTTAACGTAAACTTCGCTCAAATAAGCTGCATAATTAGGAAAAAAAGGAAGGGTCGTGTAAACCACTAGCTCAATTCCCGGAACAGATCCTATGATGTCATACCAGCCAGCTCTGTGATTGGGGGAGGCTGGAAAAAGGCAAACGCCAATTAGGCACAACTGATAAGCTTGCCAAATGAGCGATTTGCGCGTAAATGTAAAGCACATTCTTTTTGTATCAGTAAGAATGGTGGGACAAGTGGAAGTAATGTAAGCGCACGTAATCATAGAAGTACCGACCGATGCGTACTGCTGTTGGTACTGCGCGCACTATGCTTCGTTTAGATGCACAGCCCTGAGAGACTTTGGGGTTTTATCAGACTATACTGCCCGATTGACGCCAGTGATGTTGTCTTGCAAGACCGTATTTGTCGAGCGAGCGCCGTATTTCACCAAACGATTATTGCCTCCATGCACAAAACAAACCAGTTTTAAATACGTTCCCAAACAAACCAAAGGCAGAAAATGGCTTGCTGCCGTATGGTGGCGCAATCGAGATTGACTAACAGTAAGCAAGTCGCCACACCCACGGCCGGACACGACTTGGGAGGAGCAGAGTCGAGTCCGGCCGTGCTGCTCCGTACGAAGTTTAGCTGGGAGACCTCCTCCTATGATACCTTGCAAACATCGTTCAAACAAACCTTTTGGTGCGAGAGCCAAACGTTAGCTAAAATTGAATAATTTCGAAAGGAACAAAGCATCTTTTGCTTCCAGACAAGCGCTGGGGGCACCATAGAACACGAAATGTTTCAAATAGAACAAACTTGTATATAGTCTTCCTGGCTGCTTTGAGAACGCGAGCTGCAGAGGAGTAGAACAATTGAGCGCAGGGATCGTTTGCGAGAGCTATCTTCGCGAGCGGAGAGTGGAACACTCGGAACGCTGAACTTGTTGCTATGGGGGCGACAACTTGAAGTGTTTGTCGCCTGCTGTCTGCTCGTCAATCAGTCGTTCAACTCCGGACACCACTGGAACGCATTTTCAATACAGCCTGATGCCGGTGCAGGCGGCAAGAACAAAAAAGAATGAGAATAATCACTACAATGTTCCAGTACTGCTAGGCAACATAAAGACAATCACGTAGCCCGTGCACTCCGAAAAAAATAAAAAGTGACGATCTGAAGGCTTAGAGGGCTACGCACGGTTGTCGCGGTGCACGGGAGGCGCACGAGAAACGGAGGTGTTCGAATTTAGTATCGCGAGCAAGGTTTGGGCATTGCGCTAAGCCTAAAATTCGTGTCGGAGAGTATAGAGGTTATCTTGTATTCCTAAAGATATACCATGATATGTTACACGTTTCTTTGGTAGATAGTAATTTATATAATCAACGTACTCTGACACCCAGACTCCCTCTCACCTTTCAGTGCTTACAAAACACCCAGACTTGCACGTCACGAATAACAAGTGACTGAGTTCATGTAATCAGTGATATTTTACTTTTTTTAGGAATACCTGATTACTTTCGTAAATTGTAACCTCCGTTAAGTTTAAATTCGCTCTGTTATTAATTCTGAAATTACACATTGTGTTTGCGATCTTACCCCCAGACCCCGCTTCCCCAGGCCATGCCATTCTGCCATCCAATCACTGGTGCTGCCTTTCTACGGAGAAGTGAAAGAGAGATAGCTTCCTAGTGCATGTTTCGGTAGTTAGTTGGCCCTCTCTGCGTCTGGGGCAGAGAGTTACGCTGCAACAAAGAGCGGGCAGTCCTGTAAGAATGCCCGCGGGAGAAGCCCCTTGAACGTTACCTTGCTCGTAGAGGTAGTAATGATTTTCCGCGATTAGGAAGCTAGGAGAACCGAAAGAATGGGGCCGCTGGGGGGATTCAGCGGGAAGAGACATATGTCAATGACAATGGATTTATTTATTGTGTCTCTATCATAACAATGCACGGCCTACTAGGTATAGCGCAGGATGAAGTAATCGCACGTGGTCCTCCAACCTCTCCTGTCCTGTACTTTGTGAGTCCATTCTGGCTCCGAAATTTCTGAATTCGTCCCTCCATCGAGTTTTTGGCCTACCCCTTTTGGACCCGTCTTCCGGTATCCACCTCGTTACCCTGGTTGCACAGCCATTATCAATAAGTCTACGTGGCTAGTTCAAGACCATTTCTGTTTTTTACTCAATCTATGATAGCATTTGCTCTAGTTTGTGCCGTGTCCAGAAAGTTAGTTTACAGTCAGTAAGTTGTATTGCTATCACTATTCCTTCCATGCCAGATATACGTTTGCTTTGTTCAGTAAGGTGCGTAGTGTCTACTCCTTATGTCATCAGTGGCAGAGTGCATTGGTAGCATTTTATTTTCATGATGGAGGTAACTAAAGTGTCATAATTCTGGAGTGCATGCGAGTGCACCCAGCTAAACGCTATTCTGCGCCAAGAGACCTTTCTCGTGGTGGAGATCGGCACAGCGAAACTGTCGGAAGTCGTTATAAATTTCTACTCGTCTATAATTGAATGTAAGGTTGAACACGCCGACCCAACGCAGGCGATGAGGTGCGGCGTAGTGAAGAGCTGTGGAATAATTTTGACCTCCCAGGAATCTTTAACTTGCGCCGAAATGTCGTACACTCGGGCGTTTTTGTTTTCACCTCCAACAGAAAAGCGGCCGCTGCGGCCGGGAATCGAACCCGCGTCCTCGAGCTCACCAGTACAACGTCGGATCCATTCAGCCACAGTGGCGGCTTTCTGCTCGCCATTGTGTTTCGTTGATATACTCAACACACCGCTGTCGGTATGTTTAGTCATCATTATTTTAAATTTACTCGTAAATATGTTATCTCCCCAGCCACTACTTATAAGTATAGTTCATTAAGCTCACATATTCTGCGTTTATCCCTATTGCTTTGTTTTCCCTTTTAAGCTGCCCTAATACCCCCTCGTGATATGCTGTGAACAGCTTTGGCAGGCTCGTATCGGGTTGTCATCCGCCCTCTCGCAGCGAGAATTTCGGTTTTGCATGTTAACGATTATCCTCCCCATACATGCTTTATATATGTCATTTCAACTAGAGTCTTATGTAGCCTATGGTTATAGTTAATAAAGTCTCATGTATTAATTAAGTAGTCTTTATAGCAATTTACAGAGCCTTGTTATACAGAGCGGAATTCCTCATTACTGAATGATGATCCGGAACAGAGAAACGATTCATTCTTGAGTATTATTTACCGGACGCAGAATCCTCTCCCGGTTGATGAGAATCTAAGCTTCAGTTTGTTCGGTGAACGATTTGTTTAAAATAAGAGTAACACCTGGGGCAAATGACATGAAAAGAAAAATTAAGCTATGGCGGATGTGTGGAATTGTCTGTGACAGTCGGAATCTTATTAGTACATTCAATGAAATATTTCGCACTGTATGTCTTTGCTTCTTTCAGTCACGCTGCCTTGTTTTATGAATAGTGGTAGCACAAATTTGGGCGCTGCTTATCCCAAGTCGACTATTTCGCAGCTCATTCCGGAAACAAAGTGATAACTTAGCCTGACGGCACCGCTAAAGACATACATTTCTTTCAATCTGTTTTAAAACGTATATATTTCGATGCAGCGATTTCAGCATATTCCCTGAAATACGCAGTGCCGGAGCTTGTGATTGACAAAGAAGCAATCTTGTGGCTGCTGACAAAGCTTTACTTAAAGAAGTCACCAGGTCCCGACAACATACCAAACATTCTCTTAATATATATGCCGCTGGGGTTAGGAAACACTTGTCTCAATGATACATGACCTTGTTAGAAACATTGAAAATTCCTGGAGATTGTCGAAAGGGTAAACTTAATCCAATAAATAAATACGTCTGGTGGGTCGAGGCTAGCAATTCATGAACGGATACACTAACCTGCACATTCTGTAACATAAAGCGCGCATACTTTCAAAGCCATTGTTACACATTTAGAAAAGAATTATTTACCACACAGTCGGCGACACGGTTCGAGATCAGGTGAACGACCCATAACTCATCTTGTAGAGATAAGTGGTGATGTTTCTAACGCAATTAATGATAGCGGGCAGAGAGATGCCATCTTCCTTGAATTTTCAAAAGCGTTGATGTGCTTCCCAATCTTGATCTAACCGCAAAAATACGTGAGATTGGAATTGAAAGTAAAAATATTTCAGGGGTAGAATGCCATTGGCGCTACCGGAAGTTGTCCGTTGCCGTCCACAACCAGGTATCAGATAGTTTGAAGGTTTTATCGTATGTTCAAGGGATCGGCGTTGGGGAAACTTATTTCTCATTTATTAAAATGACACCGATTTGAGTATCAACTTAACCCTTACATTACGGTTGTTCGCAGATGCCTGAGTAATACATAAGCAAGACTTAGTTCAACGGAAGACCATATTCAGCTAATTATTTATTCCAGTTGAATAAAGCAAGGTGTAAAATGTAGGGGATGACACTCAATTCCAGAAATACTGGGAACCTAATTAATGGTGATAAGAAAAATCCTTTGATCTTTGTAGACTCTCATGGTCACACTGAAACTGGTAAATGTAACCATTTAAAATACTTGGCGTAACGCTTACGTTCAACCTACTTAAGAGTACCTTAGTAATGTATTATTCTCTACTAACCCGTATGGAAAATTAGCATTTTAAGAAAGGAATTACGCAAAAAACCACTGAAGTGAAGCTAACTTCATTTAAAGCCCTTATAAGAGCAGCCCTATGAAACGCAGATATCATGTGGGACACACGTCGACAATACCTGATAAAAAAATTTCGAACTCAAAACTTGGCAGTTCGGTTGCTTCCACGAATATTCTAGGCACACGATCGTCACAATTTTCTTACAGAAAGCTGAACTTCCCTCATTGGCACACTCAAGGATAACATCTACGCTAAAATTTTTACATCTTTTGTACCACGGCCAGCTTAGAATCCTACGAGAAGATTATCTCCACCTTTAAACACTATTCGCGAACAAACCACAACAAAGTGATTCGGCAACCCATTAGCAACAACAATACCACCAGACATTCTTATTCTCTGGTCGATTTCTTACAGGAACCAATTACCGGAAAGCGGAATCAACTGTGAAACTGCGAAATCATTTGTCAATCAGACTCTATCTAAATTTGAATTTTGTATTATTGTGATAATCAATTTGGCAGTGACTGTGCTATTTACTCATGCATGTGGTTTTTGCTCCAGCAGAGAAGACTGGGAGCCTTTAAGTTGTCGACTGTCCTCAATATATATATATATATTATATATATATATATATAATATATATATAGCGATGAATAGGAAATGATCGACTCTCAAAAGCAAAGGGGAATCATTGAATAAGGAATTTTGCCCGCAATCCGAACCCACGACCACCAGAATATGGTTACGCTATATTGCCCCCCCCCCCCCCCGCGCTTTCTATGAATGTAATTTTTCCCTGTGCTTGGGGGATGGTAGCCGACGCCACTCTGACTTCTCGGGTGAAGGGGACCTTCTTTTTTGACTCGAGTGTATACATGTCGAGAGTGGTCGACCAGCGTTGAACCCTCTTAAGCTCCTTTGGCACCAACACTGCCAGAACAAAGGCCCTCGCTATACATGTAGTGAATCAGAATAGGAAAATGAGGGGCTCGTAGAAATAACACACAAATAAGGGTTGGCAGCCGTGAAGTCAGAGTGGCGCTGGCTCCCACCCCAAGCACAGGAAAAAATTACATTGACATAAATACCCCAGAAAGCAGGGGGGGCGTAATCGCCCCACCAGTAGCGTAGTGGTTATCGCACCAGACCGGTATTCTGGAGGTCGTGGGTTCGGATCCCTCCTGGCGGGCATTTTTTCTCCGCTTTCTTTCTTTCTTTCCAAATTCTTTATCTCTTTGTATGACCTACCACAACCTCCCCTTTGCTTTCCGAGGTTTTCTTGGCTGCCAACCGTTATTTCTGTGTGATTTCTACGAGCCCCTCATTTTCCTATGTTGTTTCACTACATGCATGGCGAGGGCCTCTGTTGTGGCAGTCTCGGTGCCATAGGGAGCTTAAGAGGGTTCAAGGCTGGTTGACCACTGTCGACATGTCGTAGACACTCGAGTCCCGGCGCGGGGATTAAAAAGAAGGTCCCCTTCACCCCGAGACGTCAGAGTGGCGCTGGCTACCACCCCCAAGCACACGAAAAAATCACATTGACGTAAATACCCTAGAAAGCTGGGGGGGGAGGCCCGGCGGTAGCGTAGTGGTTATCGCACCAGACCGGTATTCTGGAGGTCGTGGGTTCGGATCCCTCCTGGCGGGCATTTTTTCTCCGCTTTTTTTCGTTCTTTCCAAATTCTTTATCTGTTTCAATGACCTACCACAACCTCCCCTTTGCTTTCCGAGGTTTTCTTGGCTGACAACCCTTATTTCTGTGTTATATATATATATCCCCGTATCTTTCTGTTCTGCTACATGCATTACGAGGCACTGGCTCCAGCAGTTCGGATATGCCAATTGCTAACCCCCGACCTCCGACACGGTCTACGTGCGGCCGCTGGGAAGAAGACGTTCTACGTCTCCCGCGGTAGTCGAGGGGCGGCGCTAGTTGACCGGCCTCAGAGCTCTTGTAAATATAAACCCCCGCTTTAAAGTCGAGAGAGAAGCCGCTGCGGGATAGCGTAATGGCGAACGCACCGCACCGGTTATGCGGAGATGTGGGTTCGAGTCCCGCTCCCGGAAAAACGGCGGATTTTTTCTCGACTTATATTTTCGCTTATTTATCAATGTACTAAAGAAACGTGACAAGCACACGTTATTCGACCCTATTAAATATTTCGAAAAAAGCCGAATAGCACTGGCAATGACGACTGCAACCTTGATATATATATATATATATATATATATATATATATATACCACCCTCAAGCGTCAGATACACTTCTAGTAAATATAAATAGCCCAGAAAGTGAAGGAGAACACAGTCGCCCAGATAGCCGAATTGGTAAGGCATTCGACATGTAATCGAAAGGCGTGGGTTCGGTCCCCACTCTGGGCGGGTGTTTTTCTTTCTTTCTGTCTTCTGTATATTAAAAAACAAATGTTTACTTCATTAACCGTAGTGAAAAGGAAAAGAGCCTAACCACACCCCTATGCCTCCTTTGGCGTTGTAGACTGCTGCCCTATCTTCCTGTATTTTCCTCAACGAGCCCCTCATTTCCTTACTATATTATTCTATGAAAGCCTAGCGAGGCGGTCTCGGTTCTGGCAGCCTTGATGCCTAGGTAGCATAAGAGGGCTTCCCGCCAGTTACCCGCTCATGACAGGCTGTAGACGCTCGAGTCACGCCCCGGGGATGTTGAAATGAAGGTCCCCTTCTCCCCGTGTAGTCAGAGTGGCGCTGGCTACCACCCTCAAGCATCAGATACACCTCTAGTAAATATAAATAGCCCAGAAAGTGAAGGAGGACACAGTCGCCCAGATAGCCGAATTGGTAAGGCATTCGACATGTACTCGAAAGGCGTGGGTTCGGTCCCCACTCTGGGCGCGTGTTTTTCTTTCTTTCTTTCTTCTGTATATTAAAAAAATGTTTACTTTATTAACCGTAGTAAAAAAGAAAAGAGCCTAACCACACCCCTATGCCTCCTTTGGCGTTGTAGACTGCTGCCCTATCTTTCTGTATTATATATATATATATATATATATATATATATCCTTGCCTTCCACCAACAGAAGCCACGTGTGTCTCGTTTCTATGACCTTACCCGGATTCTTAGAACGGGTGTGAATGGGCAGATGTTCGCCCTTTGTGCGCATTGGCATATCTTCTTTGGAACTTCTTTGTTCCGCGTTACTAATCTTTTTGTTCATGTCAAACAAGTGCGTGGGCTAATCTTGTTTTGGCCGCTCTTGCGACCCCGTTGCCACAGTTAAAGGGAAAATTACCTTGTTATTTTTTTTTATTTAAATATTTTTTTTCTCTGTGTTTGGTTCTTCTCTCTCTCTTTTTTTTTCCATGTTGGTACATCGCGACTGTGTGTTCTTATTATCCTTTTTATAATTTATTTTCCCGCTTCTCTTCCTTCTTGTACTACTCACCAACCATGAACCAACTGTACAAACTCTCCTTCCTCTTACCTTGCCCTCACGCTTGCTACATTTTCTGTATATATATATAACTCTGAAACGAACTTATTTTGTACTCTGAAGAAACGGAGTCCTCTCTCTGAAACGTCAGTAAACTTTTTGTCTATGTTCTAAGTCTTTCGCGTTTGTCTCTGTCTCTACTAACCTTATATATATCTATATCTATGCTATATATATATATATATATATATATATATATATATATATATATATATATATATATATATATATTATATTCAAATAAGCTTAATATTGTAGAGGCTCCTTGGTTGTTTTCATTGGCAGCGAAAGCTACAGTACGCCATCACGGGCAGCCTTCGTGGGTTGACCACTTTGACCTTGAGAGCTACAGGTCAGACGACACCCTCTTCTTTAATCGCGCGGATAGGAGCAGAGCCCGATGGCGGGAAGAGATAGACGAGGAAGGAACGAAGAAGCGCGCGGGACACGTGCCGCCACCTGTCGGAGGAATGCGATGACGCCGCTGCCGCAACGACAAGGCCGCGTGACGAAGGAAGGCGACGTTTGCGCAGAGTAGTGTACGGAGTAGTGTAACGAACATTCAGCTGTGGCCGCTCGTACAGCGGCGACGGGTAAACAATGCCGTGTGGCACATAAGAAGACGTAATTGTTACGTCTAGTTTCGCTACCTTCAAGTCTTACGCGTTAGTGTGAGCTTCGTTCATTTTTTTTATGTTTGGACCACACTGAATGTACTATTTGAATATATTTCTGGTACCACTCGTGCTTCGACCGCCAACGCCTGCCGTTTATTCAAATAAACACACAGGAAATATATAATAAATAAATTTATAAAGAAAAAAAAACTAAATAAATAAATAAATAGGAGGAATACCGAGGACTGCGACGACACAGTGACGCGGTGAATGTTCTACTTACATAGATGGCGATGAGTGGAAAACGAAGTTTTTTTTTTCAGTTGATAGTATAAAGGGTAATTGCATAAATAATTTTATATCATAATCAAGGCTGGCTGCAGCTTTCTGATCTGTTTCCATGTCGGCAAAAGATTAAATTTACTCGTGAAAATCTGAATGAATCTTCACATTTCTGTCGCCCGTGCAAAATCTTCAACCCATGGTATACATCGGTAGTCATTACGGATAATCCTAAAGCTGCTTTTGAGTCTCTCCACAGTTGAGGAGGGATTAACCCTACCTTTTGTCTTTTAGTCTTCAGTTTGCTGATACACATTGTAGAATAAGGAATGCTTTGCAATACATAAATATTGCTATTTCTTGCATTGGGCGTTCAGCCATGGCATTCCCCTCACGGTTTAGGGAATCGCTGCAGGACCCATAGTGGAAAATCGTCGGAGGTGAGTTTGCCTCGTCGTCTCGTCTGCCCATCACCTCGGTCATCTTTGCGCGCCACCACCGATACCGTCCATGACAGCAATGCCTCGTTGATATCGAGGGGTCCTTCTTAAAAATGCCTTATCTCGGAACACTCCGAATGGCATCAGGGTCTTCATGCAGGGTTTAGGGCGTAAAATGTATAATAGGCGAGAACCAACGGCTGCGACTTTCCAGTGACACGGTGGTGGTTTATTTAGTAAGATGGCGATGAGTGAATGACGATGCATCTCGAGCTAGATGGGCTAACCTGAATATGGTACCGATGATGATGATCTCATCGGTTCAGTGACGGTGGTGATCAACAAAGTTTTCAAAATTATGTTGGTAAACAGTTTGCATGGAAGTTACAAGAGGCTCATGAATCTGACGTGCAAATATTCCCTGGTGTGTGATTTTTTTCTAGCCTTGCGTAGTTTGAGAGTCGTTAAGGCTTATAAAAATACTCAGCAAGCTTTTCCACAAGAATACCTTATCCTTCATTAAAAATATCCGCGGTTCTGCCATCGACACCTCTGTCTTGTTCTGGTTTTGATACACTGAAATCCTTTTTTACTCACTTTTTTATTGTTAGTAGGTCATCGTAAGTTGATCTTTTTATCGTAAGTAGCGTTGTGGGCATACAGCATTGTGTAAAACCGTTTCAATATTTTTATTGCCTCGCCAATATGATTTTTAATGCCACCCTTCTCGTCTCTGATTGCTTGTATTTATCCTTTGCCGATATCTAGAAGTTTTTAGTGGTTCCTGAGCATCCACCTGTGTCGCGTGCAGCACACTTCTCTCTTCGAGAGGGGTTGACGGATTTTTTCGTGTAACTTCTTTATTTGCATTCTCAAGTTGTCTCCAGTGATTCCACTGCAATACGGCTTTCTCATTCTATATATACGGTCGGCACCCAACAAATGAGGACAACAAAATAACGCACACAGTCAAACACAGAATGGTGTGGTTGAATACACACAAGCAATTAATATAGCCAGACGCTAATGCACTGCCTACTTCTCTGAACGTTCGAAGTTCCATTAGGGGAAAAAACATTTTATTGGCAAGACCAATAATACCTATATCAACAAAACAATTACAACTTTGCACGTACTTTTAACGAATTCACTAATGAGATCGTTCTCTAAAGCTCTAAAGCTAGAAAATGTTTAAACACGTATTTTTATGCTATATTTCGTACACAAAAACGTTGTATTTAATTTTAGGCGAGCATGTCGTTTAACCGCCAAATATGGCATTTGTGAAAAGGCAGTTTCAAAGTATAGATCCGGGCCGTTAATAGATAAAGTAGTTACCGCTTTTTCACGTGCTCCGCATCTGCTAATCTAATGAAGTGGCTCAATGGCGGAAGTTTTTAGGTAAAACCTAAAAAGGAATGCACTGCTAAAAGCTATATCCCAAACATATCACAAAACCATTATAAAGCTTGGTAAATACCTTTTCCCTACTGTTTTAGTAGAACAGGATGAAAATCCTCAGCGAAGAAATAAATTATCCACGCTTATATACATGGTATGGCTTGATATAAAACACTTCGAAGACCTCGCTCACGTGGGTCAGTGCTGTTTTCTAGTTATCGCAGGGGACAGCATGGATGGGTTATAGTTGTAACTTTTCTCTTCTCAGAGATATTGTTTCGCTGTAAGACGGCATCAAAGAATTGGGTGTAGAAACCCCACAATCGTCCATATGCTTTCTCTGCATCAGCCCTATAGGTTTCGAAGTCCCACCGCCTCCAGGCGCGTATTGTTGTACAGAGACTAGGTAGAATGTGAAACTGCACCAAGTGTAATGGGTACACTTTCGTGGCGGCATTTAGGTCCACATCCTCAACATCTAGTAGCACCGCTTCGAGCGCGGTAGGGGCGCGTTTTCGTTCTTTTTTTTTGTAGGCATCATCTCAAGGTGCAGTGGACGTTCTTTCATACATCTGTGTTTTCTGCATGAAAGTGACTTAAGGAGTATTTCGTCCAACTTCTTCTCTGATATGTTCGCAAAAGACAAATGGTATTTCTGCGAAATAGAAATTATACGAATTATTTTCATTTTATTCGCTGTTGAACAGTACTTTTTTGGCTCTCGTGCTGCTCTAGTGTAAAGGAACACTTGCTGGAGCGATTCAGTACAGTTTATTTTAGGGATCCTAATAAGAACGTCGGCATTCATGCCGCCTCAAAGCTGGGTTACGAAGATACATTGAACTTTTGTCTGCAGTCCCCTTTGGATCTGCTGCTTTTTTACGACTGCGGTTCCAAACGGCGCCTGTCCGTTTCGTTATACGATACTGCGATGTATAGGCCCAATGCCATCTACTGGTTTATTTCCAACACTATGAACATTCTTATAAACTACGGGCAAAGACGACCCGCCACTCAATCTCTGTAGCTTTACCGACGGCTCGCTCGTTCCAAATAAAATGGCGTTGAGTTTAGCTCCTGCTTTCCTGCATGGTATTTTCTTCTAAAGAATGTTTGTCTTAATACGTTGTTCACATATGTGTCAGTCGTTTACTGTACTCTGGGGAAAGTTGAAATCAGAATGTGTAGCCATTCTTCCGTAAATAAGGGTGATTCAGAATGTTTTAAACTGCTTTATTTGAGCGCAGCTCATCGCCGGATTTAATTCGTTGGCGCAGTGCAGCATGTGCCGCTACAGTACGATATACGAAAAAGAAAATCACCTGTGCCAATCTACAGCTAACAACGCAAATATTCCTAATGTTGACGTAGAGGTCATGCCTGTAAATCTAAACCAGTCGCTTCAAAGGTTCCAATTGCTGCTTCGATACGCTTCTGGAGGCCGACACGTCTTGTCAGTGTGACCTGCTGTATATATAATACGGACCACTCGAAACTTGCTTTACTAAACGAGTCGTTTTGTATAGATTTTGTTTTCGAGTCGCTTTGTATCGATGGAATTTACGTTCAAAAGAATATTCTTAGAATCCTTGCGATTTAATTTTACTTTGGTCTTCGGTAACTACTTGAAGGGAACCTAGAAGTAGGTTTTTTTAAAAACGGTTTTTTAAGAGGTTAATAAAAGTGATCTAAATATTTGCCAGACACTAAAACAACAAACAACATTAGTAAATAATTTACCCTAGACAAGGGCTACGTAAAAGTGTATAAGGTGACTGGTGCTGCAAAATAGCGGTGCTACATATTTTGTTGTACGGAGTGGAAGTTTGAAATAGCGATGGAGGTTTCGGGGTCGCGATCGAACAGGAAAAATGTTCTCCAGGAACAATGTACAATGTATTGCCAACGTGCTGTAAGAAACTTGTGATAAAGGAAAAAATCTAGAATTTCTGAGATTACAGAGCTGATAAAGTGCAATCTGCATTTACTGTCATTACGCTCAGATCGTAAGCGTACCTACAATGAACCTTCCGAGAAGCGCGATTTTGAGGTGTCTACATTGGGTGAAATATAAAAAACCTTTATCGTGTCAACAGCGTCGCAAAATGACGGCAACCCATATTTCAGCGGAGTGCCTTACTTTAACGAGACCCTCAGGGTGTTCCCCATGGCTCACTAGCCAGAATAACTGTTATTTAATATTGGAGACTGGACTACTCACTCAGAATAAGCAGTCTGGCCCTTTTGGTAGAAGTAAGGTATACCGCTCGCAGGCACAACAGACATCATGCTTAAGCAAATTCCACACCTGCAGTGAAGCAGTCTCTTATGAGGTCCAACAACGGTAAAAACCGCTGCCGCTCACTGATAAATGCATGCAGACTCACTTAGACTACAACATGTTCGGGCTATTCAGTGTACGAAAGTAGAATAACAGTTTGGAAAAGTCAACCGGAATTCTCCCTTACTACCTGCAATAATGAAGCAGTCATAAAGAAACGTTTGATTTAACCGGCCCCATGGCACTCGCTTTTTTTTCATATGGAACTTAATTCGACCGTGTATCTTGTCACTCTTAAACTGACATACAAATGAATTTAGTTCGGAAGAATGAAACAGTGTTCCATGTGTAAGAGTAGTTATATACCCTAAATGCTGCCCGATTCCTGTGGAATTCGTAGGACATGGTGAAAATATGTTTGGTGTTGAGCAGAAACTGGCATAATTAGGCAGTGGTTGCAGCATTCCAACCACTCGGCCGCGAGGGCATTTCATTGCGGCGTTTTCTGAACAAAGGTAACACACTTTCGAAGACTAACACTGCATGAAAACCGACTGTTTAGATATCTATTTTCACATATAGGCTCTACACACTAAACACCAACAATTCCAGCTTCGTGAAGGGACAGCAATGGCACCACCACTACTGACTGGTTAATCATGCACGTTAAGTGACGTTTTTATACCCACACTTGAATGTTAAAATTTACAGAAAATAAAATGTATATTAAGTTTATATTAAAACAGTTTTTTTTTCATTAATCAATATATTATTTTTTTTTTTTTACATGGACACAGCAGTTTCTTTTTTTTAATTTTGCTGCCGTCCTAAAAGCAGACACCAGAAAAATATTTATTGCAAACCTTTTTGAACTGCATAATTTAGTTAACAACTTTCTTGATATTGGTTTTTGTACGAAGAAGGAAATTGTCATCGTCGTCGTAATCTCTGCAAAGATTTGTGTCCGCAACTAATTCCTCATAGTCTGGAACGATAATTGATAACTGAAAATAAAGCCACTGCGGCTGCTCCTAGGACAAGAGGTTGACGGACTCGCATGAGTCCACTCATTCGGACAATCACTTGCACTCCAACTCACGGATCAGGGAGTTCGAGTGAGGGCGAGGCTAGTGTGGCATGGTGAGTATGAGCTTCAGTGAGTTTGAGCCCTACTGAGCACAAGTGAGTTTGACCCTGACTGAGTTTGAGTATGCCAGATACAAAGTGAGTGCTGAGTGTTTTCTGGGTTCTGAGAACATTTTGAGTTCTGAGTGAATTTTGAGTTTTGAGGCCATTTTGAGTTCTGAGTTTATTTTTAGTTCTCGGTACATTTTGAGTTCTGAGTACATTTTGAGTTCGATACATTCTGAAATTGAGTACATCTGAGTTTGAGTCCATTGTGAGTTCACTCGGCGCTCCCCTCGTTAGTCCAATTAGCTGGTGCATTGGACTACGCAGCCTTCCGTTGTTTTTGCTATGTTTTCTTCGGCACATTGAATTTATTCTATGTGCGGGGAAATGTGCGGTGATATGTGCGGTAAAACGATGTCTAGAGAGATGGGTGGGTTCTTAGAAGCAATGAAGGCTACGAAATTTGTCCGATGATTGTAAAGTTTGGTGTGGGCTACAACGACATAAATGCTTTTTACAGCGATATGCGCTGGCTCCACCGGATCTCAGTGTGAAAATAGTACTTATATTAATATTAGATTTTTCATCTTAAATGCACCAACGCCTACGTGAACGTATTGGAAATTTCTAATTTTTGGATTGGGGTTGGTGACATGAGCGCTTTTAGCAGAGCTTTGCGCGTGGCTATGCGCGGCCTGTGTAGCAATAAAACGAATTTTTTTAGGATTCATTTCTGCCACTTCTGCCAATGGTTTCTAACACAACGGTTTCCATGCCAGCCCTAACGGTGGGATAATTCGATATCTGTGCGTTGAAAAGAAGGGCAGCGACTTGCGAGATCGATAACCCTGTTGCAGTGGAAACGTCGCGGTAGTCCGCACTTTTTTTCGGAAATCGTGAGGTTTCTGCCTTCGGTGTTCGTGAGTGGACAGCGTGAAAACTTGACCGCCGAACCTAAACTTCCACGTTAGTAGTGGTGATTTCATGGAGAGCAAAACTTATTCAACCACCCAAAAGCCCGAACTCCAAAGCGTCCATCCTACTCTCTCGATTCTACCACTTTTGTGGAATAAAGGCTGACACCGATAGGTAAAAACTGCGGTGGTGTTAACGTCAGCCTTCGTTTTTAATGATTAAGTACGTTTTGCCCGATAACCCGAAAAATCCTGTAGTGCATTCTAAAGAAACCAAAAACGGGCAACTTTGCATCAAATAGATGCTAGTCCTCGGGTGTCCCCTATCACAGACGCATTTCCTACACGCTGGAAGAAGTTATGATTTCGAGAGTTGTGCATGGAAGTTGAAAACTAAACAGCAAGAACCTCCAGCCCGCTGTTTAACTATGAGGATAGTTGAACACGAAGCCTTCTTTGTGCGAAAAAGAATGTGAATTGTTTAGGCACGAAGATGCTGTGATCAAAACGCCAATCTGCATGCTGGACAAAATCAAAGCTCAATCAGTCAGAGTTTAAATTTTGAATTCAACGAAGGAAACCCACACCAGAACGCTCTGCGATAAACCATAATCGTCTTTACACGGAGGAGTCCGACATTTTTCAATAGTACGCTTTATCTTGTAAACCTCGACAGGAGCATTCAGTAGTGAAACTGAGGGCATGTTTGTGCACGATCCTGCCTCTCGTCTTTCACCCACGCATGAATTGTATTTTTAAAAACCATTAACCAACTTGCAAATCTTATAAACCGACGCTGCTCAACGACAAGCAATAACGTTCTACTATCACGTAGTATTTATTCCGTAAGCGATCCTCAATAACTCTAGAAAACGGCTTTCTGTGAAATAACCACCTGTCTAGCGTAGTTATTGAAGTTACACACCGCATTCTATCAAAATATATGTTATGGGGTAAATTATAAAAGGCACTCCCCCTTGGTCAGCTGCGTGTGCACGACGCCGATTCGTCATCATCTGACCCGCCGTGGCGGCTCAGTCTCAAAGTCGTTGCGCTGGTGAGCATGAAGTCGCGGTTTCGATTCCCTGGCGCGTCGGTAG
Organism: Haemaphysalis longicornis; assembly: GCA_013339765.2. Lineage (NCBI taxonomy): Eukaryota > Metazoa > Arthropoda > Arachnida > Ixodida > Ixodidae > Haemaphysalis > Haemaphysalis longicornis. The sequence goes on along the minus strand of CM023452.1, from coordinate 51,996,306 downwards.
CTTTTCTGTTGGAGCCGAAAAGCAAAAATGCCCGTGTGTACGGGATTTTGGCGCAGTTTACAGACCGTAGATAGTCATAATTAATCCGGAGCCTTCCGCTACGGCGGGCCTCATCGCCTGCGTTGCGTTGGCGCGTTAAACCCTACAATCAATCAATCAATCAATTGTGATCAACTGCGAAATGCTAGAGCCGCAGCATTCCCGGATCGGCTGCACACACCGGCATTGTAGCCGCCCTTAGCTGCAATGTCATCATGGGTACTCCCAATTGCTTGCAGCATGAAAAATTTGCATGAAGGAACGAGCTGGACTTCCAGAGCGACGCCTGGAGCGTCGTGTGCTATTTGTAATAACTGAGTATGGGCATAAATCACAAACAAGGCATGCCTCGTCAGGTGATCTCAACTTTCAAGATTACCGAACTGAAAACATAGTTCCAGTGGTCATCTAAAATTTGCAAGCCGCACCGCAGCAGAACGACATAAAGCCACATTCAAATACGCTAAGCTGGCCGCAACCGGCATTTCACTCACGAGCGGCTGCTACACTGGCGGCGCTGTTCGCTGAAGCGAGGGTGGTGCCATACAACGGCCGCCAAATCCGTATGGTTGGCTGTTAGGTTTCATGCATGGATTTGGCCTTGCCATTTGAAGTTACTCCAATTACGGCAGAACTCACGATCCCCATGATCAGTTGAAGAGGAGGTGGTGGAAGGGAAGGGGGGGGGGGGGCTTGACAGACTCTCAAATGTTTCTGGTTGAATTTTTATTGTTCTCAGTCTCAGCACTCTCTCAGCCACGTTTTAGCGGCTCGGCGTGTGACTGATAATCGCCTATTGATGTTATAAAAGGGGTTATCTCACCTTTTTCCGCTGGATGGATCCTCTAAGAAGGTGAGAGAGGATGGTTGGAAAGCACACGGTGGCGCTTGCTTTCTGGTTGTACACCCGCTGCTGTGAGCGGTTTGATACGCTTGGAGTAAAAAAAGGACTTGATGATCGCAGCAGGGACAAGGGGGCGGCGGCTGTCCTCTCCGCTGTTTAAAATGAGTCGTCAACTGAACTGACTGGTCATGGCTTGTTGCCCGGGCTCCGGCGACAACTTCTTGTTTCGCCGCAAGGTCCGAGCTGGTGAGCCGGTCCACCCACTACTAGGGTTGGGGATTGGAGATAAAGACGGGGATTGCTGGCATTCCTATACCAGGTGGTATAGGGTGCCAGGGGATGGGTATTAGCACAGGCCGTGTAGTATTGGGTAGAGTACATCTTGTGGAGGAACGTAGAGTGGGGGTAAGAGTTAGTTTGAAGTATTCGGAGGGTGGTGACTTCGTGACGACTAAGGCAAGGGTGAGCGGTAGGATACCTGCGGCGGCTGGGGCGGTAGTGGGTGATGAGATCAGGGGGTGAGAGGGGTATCTGGACAAGGGGGCGGCCGGTGGAAGACGGCCTGGCGTGCATACTCGCAGGCATTGGCGTGGGCCCGCATTTATTTTCGGGGGGGTCAGCGTGGCCGGGCGCCCTGATGATTTGGATTTCCGGAAGTTTCGAATAAGCCTGAAGCATACGGAAAGCTGTGGGAGTAATGCGGCACAAAACATATCTGCGGCATACTTCTTGCGAGTCACTAAGTATGATGACGTAGTCTTTGGCTTTAGTGGCTGCTAGTGCAATGGCTGCTTCTTCGGCCGTTGTGGCAGTGGTGGTGCGGATAGTGGCTGCCGAAAGCTGTTGAAAGCGGTGATCGACAACGCCAACAGCGTAAACTCGCTGGACGGAGTAGCGGGCAGCGTCCGTGTACCGAATGATGGAGCTAGTCGAATGTAGCCAGTGCAACGCGGCCGCCCGAGTGGCTCGGAGGGCGACGGCGGGTATCAAAGTAATGATCACGATGAGGGGAATATTGTCGGAAAAGTAAGAAAATGCTTTCTGGTTACAGTCATAAGATAGTCATGTCGAGTCTTATATTGGATTTTAATTCGAACTGATCCCGCCATGGCGTGTAGGTATGGTATTTACGGTTTTGATGACATGAATCGCGTGGGACAAATAAGAAAAGGATTCGTAGCTCTAGTCACGACATAGTCAAGGTGAGTCGCAAATTTGTTTAATATTCGAGGTGGGACCGCTAAAGCATGTGGGTAACAAAGTGAACGTTTTAATTAGGGGATTCACGTGTGACATATAAATAATGCGTCATGGTTAAAGTCATTATACTAGTGGTTAGTCAGATCTGACTAACATTCCAAATGATCTTGTTAGGGTGTGGAGGGTATAAAATTAAAGATCTCGTTGAATGGAATCACTTGGGAGAAATATGAGAATGCTTCTTGGTTATATATATGAGGCAGTCATGGTGAAATACGGATTGAGTGAAAATTTAAAGCGATGCCACTAGGGCTTTTTGGATATAAAATCAAACATCTCGAAGAAAGAAATCGCTTGGAATTATAAAAGAAATGAGCCTTCTTGATCATCGTGGGCTATCACGGCAAGTTATATATTGCGCACGGCATCTGGTGGCGACATGTCTAAGACTGCACTACTGCTGTTGGAGATTTTGCCCTGGAGTTTCATCCCCGCATCGACTCGCAGTACGGATGAAGCACCGCTTTTCTTCGAGCCTTATCAAGACATCATGGCTGGTGATCGACTGCGAGTGGTTCTTCTTTCATCGCGGACGGCGACGTCACCAGCGGATCGACTACAAAAGGAGCGAAGCTGCGCGCGCAGCTTCAGTGGGCGCGTCACCTGGCCTGGCGACATGTCAAAGCCGGCACTTCTGCTGTTGCAGGTTCTTGCATGTTTCATGTTGCAGCTTGTAGAAGTGACGACCGTTTCTTGTTAGTCGTGCCGCGCCCTCACAGTTACTTGAACTGTGTTGTTGATTCATTGTCTTTGCGGGTGTCACTGCTGTTGTAGGGAGAGGTTGAGGAAAATCCTGGGCCCTCGACCCAGGAATTGTTGAAACAAATTATTGATAACCAGGCTATATCAGCTGGTAAAAAAGAAGCACAAAGAGCCCATATGACCGAGCTGAATGCGACATGTGAAAAAGTGAACGCCGTGCTAAACGTTATTCAAGACATGAGCGTTATATTACGAAATTTAGAATCTCTTGTATGGGAACAGGCAGAGATGTTGGTAGATAATAAAACAGAAGCCGATTCAATATTTTTCTAGGTTTATGGTATCCATGAAGACAAGGACGAATCACATGGCGCCCTGAAAACAGTTGTAATCGAGATCATTTTTAACAAAGCCTTGGGTGGGCCGAACACGATTGACAAAATTTACCATCTTTGCAGAAAAAATACGAGGGGGTAATGGGCCGGTAATCATGCGCTTTTATGACTCGCAAGAAAGAGAGCGTGTGTTGTGCAGAACTTTTGCAAGCTTAAAAGACGTTCGATTAGCATAAATCAGGTCCACGCAAAAGCTACGGTTGAAATTAGGAAAAAGCTTTGGCAAAGCAGTGCATTAGACAGAGCAACCGGCGGCAAAGTAAAACTGATACACGACAAACTCAAGATCGGCAATTGCGCATACGTCTGGGATCAAGAAAAAATTAACGGTGCCTGTTCCGTCCGCAACAAGATAAGAATCGTCCATATTGGCGAAAAAGTAGATCTGCCAGCCCAAACTAGCAACGCCCGCCCACTTCCGGCAAGACTTCTGGCACGGAAAGCATTTCGTCGCAGTCATATTTGAGAAATATATTTTTCAGTGCACGCAGCATGTCTAACCAAACAGCTGATGTAGAACATTTATTATTTTCCCAAACCCTGGTGTTTTGTTCGTAACTAGACGTAGCGGCATAATGAAATGTGTGAGAGTAGCATTTTTCCGCCCGCCTACAAAGTGTTTAGATGGGATTTTCAGCTTTGTAGCCGTATGGATGCATTTAGGTGGATGTCAAACGTTCCTTCGCAGAAACTTACTCCCCCTTGGGGATTTCCGCTAAATCTGGTCGACTAACACATGTCATTTACTTCGAGTTGTTGATGAATTCGCTCTGGCGGTGTAATTGACCGGCCTCCTGGTTAGCTCAGTTGGTATTGCGATTGCTCTGGTTAAGTGGTGGTCCCGGGTTTGAATCCTGGAACAGGAGCAATTTTTCTTCAACTTCGAAGTTTCTGAGAAACCTTCATAGCTTTCTTTTGTTGCTGTAGGGCTGCATTTAGGTGGATGTCAAACTTTCCTACCCAGAGATGGTGTAGTTGCTATCATTGTGAAAAGAACTAAGTGCGGTGCCCTTGAACTGCAGTCTGCCTGAAATAGTATTTTGCCGGATTACCTACGCAAACAATATGTATTTGATTGCTGCTGTATATCGGCCACCCTCCACCTTCGCCAAATTTTGGATGACTTGAATTGTTTTTTAAACTCGTATGCAAATGAAACTGCAAGGCTTTTAATGGCTGGTGACTTTAATTTGCGACATTCTAATTGAGAAAATCTATCAAAGGGTGAAGTGGAAATAAATAGTACGAACAAATTGATGGAGATTATGTTTTCGCATAACCTTAATCAAATAGTTAAGGAATTTTCAAGGGATACCCGCAAAGTCGCAGACAGTGTTGGACTTGACTTTCATATCTGGTGGAGTAGCGTATTACACTGTATCAGGTTTTTACTGACGCAGGTTTACACTGGCGCACGTTTATAGGATCTGCTTGAGCATATCGACGATGGTCTGCTTGAATATACCGGTGAGCGCAAGGGTCTATGAAAAACCATATAAATTCGTACATGTTAAACATTCTGGTCGGGTGGATGGCACGTCCATCTTACATGTTCTAGAACAAATTTCACGAGTTAAAAATAGAATATCACCATGAAAGTGTAGAATAACTACGGAAGCGCCTTAGAGGTAATATAATACTGCCGCGAACCATACATTGGGTTTGTTTATTTGTGTTTTGCTTTACCGCCCGGCTGTACCGGTCTGTGTTATCTCTGCGCCAAGGGAAGCGCGTGTTCCCATTCTTTCTTTCTGTGCCGCATGTGTTATCTGTTGTGATAGGAAGAGCATTTCGATCTAACGTGAACAGCTCAGAATAATCTTCTTGGATCTGCTATGTTCTCGATGCGAATCGACGTTTCGGAAACCACGCGCGCCTAAAGATAAAAAGCCTGCAGTGCGGACGCCGGGGCATTCGATTCGACGACCCTCGCCTGTGCAAGTCACTTTGTTGACCACTCCTTCGCCGCCTCTGTATTCTTTTGAGTTGTTAGGGGAGCACAAGTTCGCTCCAATAAACGCGCTTCTCATTCAAGACAACTCCATCGTCCTTCTCTTCGTGACATCTCGTGTAGGTGCTGGGTACGCACCCTTCATGCCTACTACAACCTCGGGAAGCCGCCCAGCCAGTCCAACAAGAGCCAGCCTCCGCCTGCAAGATTTACCACCCGAGTTCGGTTTGATGTCAGAAGGGCCCAAGAAAAGGAACGCTGCAACAAACACCATGGTGCAAGAAACAACGTTGCCAATTGTCCTGCAGCAGCCCCGGGAACCGCCATCGTTCCGGGGAGCCCCCGCCGAAGACCCCGAAGAATGGTTGGAGAAGCTGGAGCGCGTCCGCATCTTCAACAGGTGGGACGACAAAGAAACTTTCCGGCATGTTTTCTTTTACTTAGAAGATGCTGCTCGAACTTTGTTCGAGAACCATGAGAGTTCTTTGACCGACTGGACTCACTTCAAACGGGAGTTCCTTAAGACATTCCCTAACGTTGTGAGAAGAGAGCGAGCTGCGCTTTTGCTTGAAACTCGGACACAACACCCTAACGAAGTGGTCGTGATATTCGTTGAGGAGATGAAGCAACTATTTCCCCGCGCGGACCCCGAAATGACGGAAGAAAAGAAGTTACGCTTCTTGATGCGCGGTGTGAAGGAGGAGCTGTTTGCTGGACTTGTCCGCAACCCGCCCAAAACCATCGCTGAATTCGTGACCGAAGCCAGCACGATTGTGAAGGCTCTCGAAATGCGTGCTAAGCAGTATGACCGGAACTTTGTTGGCGCGGCCAGTGCGAACTACGTCGACAACATGCGGATTCCGGGTGATAGCCTACGCGAGACCACCCGCGCAGTAGTGAGAGAGGAACTGCGGAAACTTTTCCCGATGAACGCCGCAACCCCAAGTCGCTTGCCTAACTGACGTGATCCGGGAAGAAGTTCAAAACGCTTTGGGAACTTCTGTGGCATCCGAAGTACACTGCGAATCCCAAGCTATGACGTACTCCGCGGCTATTCACCGACCCCGCCCTGCTCCAACACGTCGTCAAGAGGCCCCGCCCAACCGCCGCTCACTGTCACACCGCCCGACTCCCCGGTAGCAACAAACCTCAGACTGCCGAGGAAGACTGACGTATGGCGAGCACCGGATAATCGTCCTCTGTGCTACCACTGCGGAGAGGCCGACCCCATCTACCGTCGCTGCCCATACAAGAGACTCGGACTACGTGGTTTCTCCGTCGACACACCACGCCCCCGACCAGGCCAGCACCCATCTCAGATTGAAGAATACCTGTCGAACACCAGCCGTGCACCAGCCCCTTTCAACCGTTCGCCGTTGCCCTACCCGTACCAGTCGCCGGACCACCGTCGCAGGGCTGACTTCGCACGTGGAATGTCTCCCATCCCACGCGGGGGAAACGAAAGGCGGCAACTTCTGGAGGTGACGTTGTTCTACGGCGAAAAACTGGAAACCCTCCAACGACGCAAGGACGCGCTGAAGACAGTGATTCACGACATGCCCTCATCCCGACGACCCGACCTAACCCTCTAGACTCTAGGAATCCCGAACACGACGACAGCTACACGGCGCGACGCGTACCCGACCTGACCGAGACGTCCGTTGAGAAGATGACGACAACGACGATGCACAATGCCCGACCGTCAACACGTACAAGCAGAGATACGACGCCCCGACGAACCCGGAACTCGAGGAAGACTGCATCTGACGTCAAGATGTCCATCGACGGCTTTGACGTAGTCGCCTTCGTAGACACGGGAGCTGACTATTCGGTAATGAGCGGACCATTTGCGTCTAAACTGAAGAAAGTTATGACCAGATGGGACGGTCCGCACATACGCACAGCAGGAGGCCACCTCGTGACGCTAAGTGGAACGTGCACATCGCGCGTCACCATATACGGCACAACGTACCCTACGGCGTTCGTCATTCTGCCTAACTTCTCCCGCGACGTAATTCCTGGAATGGACTTTTTGACGGACAACGGTGCAATAATCGATCTGCAGACTAAGTCAACAACTTTTTCCCCCCATCACTCCATGACGCCGGAACCGAACCCCGAACTACATGCTGCTGTAAGGATGGCCGATGATCATGTCACCCTACCACCCCGTGCAAGCTTGATGGTCGCAGTCTACTGTGAAGATGCTGCTCGTGACGCCGACGTTATCGTAGACACTGATCAAATGGTGCTTCTCGACCGTGGTGTGTCTGTCGCAAGAGGCATTGCGCGCTTCAAGGAACACCAATCCCACATTTTGGTCAGTAATTTCACCGAGGAGTACCAGCATTTAAACAAGGGCGCGGCAATTGCATTCCGCGAAGAAACGCAAGGAGCAAGTGACGTGATCACGGTCGCCGACTTTGAACGCACACCCGTAGAATCCTTCAAGCTCCCGCAGCCATTCGACGTGAATCCGGCGCTACCGCAAGAACAACTGAAAAAAGTATTGGCTTTGCTGCGTCACTATAGCGAATGTTCTTCGTTGAGCGCAAAACTACGTCAGACCCCTCTAGCGAAGCACCGAATAATAACCGAAGATGGAGCCCGATCTACCAGACAGTCACCGTACGGCGTCTGTTCACACGAACGGGAAGCCATCCGGACTCAAGTCGACGACATGCTCAGCGGCGACATTACACAGCCATCGAAAAGCCTCTGGGCTGCGCCCGTCGTACTCGTAAAGAAAAAAGACGGCACATTAAGGTTTTGCGTTGACTACCGGTGACTGAACAAAATCAGAAAAAAGGACGTGTACCCTCTCCCCCGAATCGACGACGCCATTGACCATCTCTGCCACGCGAAGTAGTACTTCTCATCGGTGGACCTGAAGACCGGCTCCTGGCAAATTGAAGTGGACGAGAGAGGACCGAGAGAAGACTGCATTTATAACCCCAGACGGCCTATACGAGTTCAAGGTGATGCCGTTTGGGCTGTGCACAGCACCAGCGACGTTTCAAAGAGCCCATGGACACTGTGCTAGCTGGCCTTAAGTGGCCACCTGCCTCGTATACCTCGACGACGTAGTGGTATTCGCCCGGACTTTCGACCAACACCTTGAAAGGTTGGAGTCTGTACTCGAGGCCATTCGTACGTCGGGGTTGACGCTGAAGCCTGAAAAGTGCCGTTTCGCATACGGGGAACTCAAGTTCTTGGGCCACGTCGTCAACGCCGCGGGAGTCGTACCTGACCCGGCAAAACTTCAGCCATGCGAACTTCCCAAGGCCGAAAGACAAGAAGGGCGTGCGAAGATTTCTCGGGCTGTGCGCATTACTACCGGCGCTTCGTCGCAAACTTCGCACGCATTGCAGAGCCACTCACGCGCTTGACGAAAGATAGCACCCCTTTCAGCTGGGAAAACGACCAAGAAAAAAATTGCCCCCACCTCCCCGAAGGGAATCGTGAGGAAGTGCGAATGCATTTCTTGCGCCGAGAGTACACGGCGTAGTAATTCTGCCATCGCCCTTGAGAGGCGCAGTACCGGCTGCGGGGGAGCTGTCAGGCGAGGGAGAGGCGCGCGCCGAGGGTGAGTGCAAACCTAACGGGGGGAGAGGCGCGCCAGCTGCAGAGCAGTGTGACGTCACGGCGCGAGGAGAGGGGGAGCAGACGCAAAGGCGCCAGCGCGCGGTCACGTGGGAGTGTGACGTCACGGCGCGAGGAGCGGTGCTTGAGCCGGCGCGGGCGCGCGCAGCCACGGCGCGGGAGGCGGAGCGCGCGCGGGTCACGTGGGGTGTGAGGTCGCTGCGCCGTTGCTACGGACGCTCCTTTCCGCTCCTCGCGCCGTTGCTAGGGGAGAGGAGGAGAAGCAATGCGGACGGCGGAAGGTTCGGGGTCGCTTATAAAGTGCATCGCACTTAAAAGCATTCTGCGAGCTGCAAAAACGCCTGCAAAGCCCGCCCGTGCTCGTTCATTTCGACGAAAATGCCGAAACGGAAATGCACACGGACGCCAGTGATATAGGCTTGGGTGCCGTCCTTGCCCAAAAGCAAAGCGGCTGCGAAAGGGTAATCGCTTATGCCAGCCGTGGTCTGTCGAAGGAGGAGAAAAACTATTCTGCCTCTGAGAAAGAGTGCCTGGCTATTATATGGGCGATTTCAAAATTTCGCCCATACGTGTATGGAAGGCCATTCAAGGTTGTAACAGACCACCATGCGCTGTGTTGGCTCGCCAATTTGAAGGACCCCTCTGGCCGTCTTGGGCGGTGGAGCTTGCGCCTGCAGGAGTTCGACGTTACAGTCGTTTATAAATCCGGCAGGAAACACTCCGACGCCGACTGCCTGTCCCGCGCCCCCGTCGACCCACCACCACAAGACTCTGATGAAGACAGCGCGTTCTTCGGGATCGTGACAGAGAGCGACCTAGCCACACAGCAGCGTGCCGATCCCGACTTACGCGTCATAATCGAGTACCTCGAGGGATGCAACGTTGCCGTTACTAGGACCTTCAAACGCAGCTTACCAGCATTCAGCCTGAGAAACTACGTCCTTGTGAAGAAGAATTTCAGCCCCGGAACAAGAGCGAATTACCTTCTCGTCATCCCCGCGGACCTTCGTGACGAAATTTTGGAAGCGTGCCACGATGACCCGTCTTCCGGACATCTGGGCACAGCCCGCACTATTGGAAAAACCAAGGCGAGGTACTACTGGCCCGGCCTTACCTCTGACGTAACCCACTACGTCCGGAGCTGCCGTGACTGCCAGCGACGAAAAACGCCGCCGACAAGACCCGCCGGACTTCTTCAACCGATCGCCGTCCCATCGAGACCATTTCAACAGATTTGAATGGACCTTTTCGGCCCCTTCCCTACGTCACGATCACAGATCAAGTGGATTGTCGTAGCGACAGACTACATGACGCGCTACGCAGAGACGGTCGCTCTTCCGAGGGGGACTGCACAAGAAGTTGTGAAGTTCTTTATAAGCCAAGTTGTGCTGCGACATGGAGCCCCGGAAATTCTAATCACAGACCGCGGAACGGCATTTACTGCGGAGCTGATGCAAGGAGTATTACGCTACAGCAACACGGATCACCGAAGAACGACGGCGTACCACCCCCAAACGAACGGACTAACAGAACGTGTCTAACAAGACAATCGCAGATATGCTGTCAATGTACGTTGATGTTAAACATAAGACTTGGGAAGAAGCGCTCCCGTATGTCACGTTTGCGTACAACACGGCTATCCAGGAGACGACGCAGCTGACGCCGTTCGAGCTTGTCTACGGTAGAAGGCCGACTACGATGCTCGACGCCATGCTTCCGCAAGTAGAAGACGACGACTTCAATGGTTCCACGGATATCTTCAACGTGCGGAGGAGGCCCGCCAGCTCGCTCGAGTTCGTGTAATGGACCAGCAGCTGGTGGATGCGGGCCGCTACAACCTCCAACGCCGAGACGCCGAGTACCAACCAGGGGATCGTGTGTGGGTTTGGACTCCCATCCGACGACGCGGACTCAGTGAGAAGCTCCTGCGACGGTACGTCGGACCCTACCAGATTCTATGACGTGTTGGCCAACTTACCTACGAAGTGATCCCCGATGGTGACCCCGGCACATCACGACGACGCACGCGGCCTGAAGTCGTCCACGTGGTTCGCTTAAAACCTTTCTACGGACGATGACGAACTTTTATTTTCATTTTTCGGACTGTCGCTTATGTTAGCATCGGGTCGATGCACTCTTAGAGGGGGGGTAATGCCGCGAACCATACACTGGGTTTGTTTATTTGTGTTTTGCCTTTAACGCCCGGCTGCGCCGGTCTGTGTTATCTCTGCGCCAAGGGAAGCGCGTGTTCCATTCTTTTTTTCTGTGCCGCATATGTTATCTGTTGTGATAGGGAGAACATTTCGATCTAACGTGAACAGCCCAGAATAATCTTCTTGGATCTACTATGTTCTCGATGCGAATCGACGTTTCGAGAACCACGCGCGCCAAAAGATAAAAAGCCTGCAGTGCGGACGCCGGGGCATTCGATTCGACGACACTCGCCTGTGCAAGTCACTTTGTTGACCGCTGCTTCGCCGATTCTTTATTCTTTTGAGTTTTTAGGGGAGCACAAGTTCGCTCCAATAAACGTGCTTCTCATTCAAGGCAACTCCATCGTCCTTGTCTTCGTGACAATACACTGCATCGACAATTTTGTTCGCTCACGAAGCAAGAAATCAAAGCAGAAACATCCTTGTATAACTGTACACATAATTCACATCAATCGCAAGCTCAACAGGTTGAGAAATAGGAAAAACAACGCTGCGGATATTTTATCACTAAAAAAAGTCTGAAATATGCTTGATTAAAATCGAACAAAACGTTCATCCATAACACGCTCACAGACATCCTCAAATGATCGCCACAAAAGTTCTGGCGACCATTACAGATAAGAAGGACGCAGTCGGACAGATAATGGATGGCGAAGTAGTGCTCTCAGAAAAAAACAGATTTCGCGAACCTATTTATTCATTTCTTCCAATCAGTTTTCCCAAAGTATACCGCTGACAATAAGAGAAAAATCCTAGTCTATTGAATACAATACCGAATGAAATACCTTCGAATTAGGACGGAGGGTGTGTTTGCGTTTTTGTAGTGTTGTACCGAAAAAAATCATGTGGCCTAGATGAAATACCAACAGTATTTCTTCAACGTTACGCAGAGTGGATGTCGTATTACCTGCAGCTTTTGTTTTTAAAAAATCATAAGGGATAATTCAGTTATAAGGGATACCTCAGGACTGGCGCCTCGCGAGTGTTTTTCCGGTACATAAAGGTGGAAATAAACTGCCTGTAACAAACTATAGACCCGTCTCGCTCATTTCTGTGTGTGGTAAGCATTTGAGCGTATGATAGCCAGACAGATTCTTAACTTTCTAAAAAAAGACCCGCCGCGGTGGCTCAGTGGCTAAGGCGTTGCGCTGCTGAGCACGAGGTCGCGGGTTCGATTCCCGGCCACGGCGGCCGCTTTTCTGATGGAGGCGAAAAGCAAAAACGCCCGTGTGTACGAGATTTCGGCGCACGATAAAGATCCCCAGGTGGTCAAAATTAATCCGGAGCCCTCCACTACGGCGCGCCTCATCGCCTGCGTTGCGTCGGCGCGTTAAACCCCACAATCAATCAACTTTCTAAAAAAAACTATTTGCTATATCCTTTTCAGCAAGGCTGTGGTCTTCCCTAACGACAGTCACTCAGTTTATCGAAACTTTCCAGGACCTTTGCGAGGCTATACATGAATGCGAACGGGTAGACATTGTATGTATAGACTTTGCGAAGCATTCGGCAACCCTCCGCATCATAAACTCCTCTACCAATTGGGAAGGCTAGGAATCGGTGAGGGTATTGATTCGTGGATCGAGGAGTGCTTACGAAATTATTTTCAGAGTCCAAATCATTACAAGCGTATCAGAAAAGGGCGAAGTTCTGTCTGGAGTGCCTCAAGGCTCCGTCTAAAGACCGGTATTGTTGCTACTGTGCTAGAAAGATATTCCTGCCATTGTCAACAAACCCAAGTGTTAAGATGAAACTTTTCCCGGAGGATTGCCTAATTGGTTCTGGTTTATTATGCCCCAACTATCACATTGTGCTAAGCAAATACCTGCAATCATTAAATTTATGGTGCCAATGATGGGGCTATAAAATCAATTATCAAAAAAATAACATTACGCATATAACAAGAAAGCGCGTTGTTCTAAGATTTGAATTTATAATAGGGGAATGTGATTTGACCGAGGTAAAGAGCTTTCGGTACTTGAGGGTGACAGTGGCGCATATTCTGGGCTGGCGTATTCGTGTTTGTAATACCTCCTCCAAAGCATATCAAAAGGTCTGCTTTCTTAGCGGAATATATAAAACGCAAATAAAGTACTTAAGTTAGTTGCCTACAAGACTTTCATACGGCCCGTTTTAGAATACGCAAAAGTTTATGGTGCTCACACCAAAAGGGCTTAAAATACTAGGTAAAAAAACAGCGGATGTTTTATACCTTCTAGGTATCGCCGCACATACTCAGTTGCAGAAATGCAACTGAGTGTGGGTTGGAACATCTGGAAAGCAGGACCAAGCAACGGCTGAAATGTCTTATCCAGATATTGTATGGAGCATTTAAATTATATAAGAAACACTATGTGAAAGTGCCTCTAAAACATGGTTCCCCGAAAAATAACACCAGAGCAATTCGAACTGTTCATACGCATACTGATGTGTAACGGTATTCTTTTTTTGTGGATGTGATTGAAATATGGAATAAACTACCAAATAATGTTGTGGAGTGCTCGGGTGTAAAACGATTTGGTTTAGCTATAAACTTGGTTGTCTGGGAGTGACCAGATACCACTTCTAGTCGGGTACGATTCAATGCTCCTGAGAAGGGAAAAGAAAGGAGGCGGAGGCGTCAGTGTATACACAAAGGACACCATAAGTTCCTTGGGTATTGAAGAATTTTCAGAAATTACCGATGACTTCGAATGCTTGGCTTTTCACGTACGGAAAATGACTATGTGTGTAATCTATAGACCTCCTGCGAGTAACAAAAGAACATTTTACAGCTTCTTGGAGCGGTTATTGTCATATGCTTGTTCGCGCAATAAATCGTGCAGTATAATGGGTGATTTGAACATCGATATGACCTTGAAAGAAGGAGCGTCTCTTGAACTGAAAACCTCGTTATCTTGTCATGGTGGTGTTAATCCCATAATGCTACCAACTAGAATTGACACTAACAGTGCCACACTTTTGGATGTCTGTATATCAATTTTTTGTGATTGGGATATATCGACAGGAGTTCTGACTGTGGATATCACTGATCATTTTCCAGTTTTCTTCTTTATCGAGACTCTTTCGGTTATAGATGATCTATCCCTTCAACCGCGCTCTTTACATCAGATCAACAATCGCACAATCGAACATTTCCGAAAACTAGTAGAATTGTTAGATTGTGAAATCGTCTATCGGGTGAACGATGAAAATATCGCTTGTACTGTTTTCTTCAGTCCATAGGAGAATGCTATGATGCAGCCTGTCCTTTACATCCTGCAAGTAAAACAACCAAAAAGGTGTGAAAACCCTGGGTGGATCTAGATCTGTACAAACGCATAAAAAAGAAAAATGCTATGCTACACAATTTTATCAAAACGAACGATCCCGAAATACGCAAGGCGTACAAAAACTTCAGAAACAAGCTACAGAGCGATTTAAAGAGCGAAAAGCAAATATTACGTACGGCTATTTTTCCACATACGAGGCCAGCCTAAGAAATTCTGGGACACAGTAAACAAAATAACTAGAATAAAAACAATGACACAGCCGCAATTCACGCATTTAAGTGGACAGCCGGTAGAGAGCCTTTAGCTAGCCAACTGTATAAATACTCATTTTATTGATGCTGGCGCGCGCCCAACACACACTGATAACGGCGGCCCTGGCGCGACTGGCATTCCACGATTGTCCAGCTCTGTCTTTTTGAACCTGCGAACGATACCGAAGTACGGGACCTCATCGGAAAAATAAATAATTTTGCAGCGGTAGGAGTTGACTGATTTTTATCGAGTGTGACTAAGCGCGTGGCACTAGAGCTAAGTGACAGACATTATAATCTATGTTGTCCACCGGTGTTTTTCCGGAGGAACCTAAAGTTCCTAGAGTGACGCCGATTCATAAAGGGGAGCACACGACAATGTACCAAATTATAAATCAATATATGTCCTGAGAGTTTTTTCCAGGGTATTTGAGGGGGTAATCTATAAAAGACTATCGACTTTATATTTTAAACAGAATATAATTTCCAAGTAGCACTTTGGTTTCCAAAAATCAAAATCAACAGAGCAAGCATTACTGTACATTAAAGATAAAATAATTGCAAACATAGAAAACAGGCAGTTCACAATTGGACCATTTTTAGACTTTAAAAAAGCATTTTATTCGATAGATCAAAATATTTTGCTAAACAAATTGGAGAGGTATGGAAAACATGGCGTTGCAGGTAACATTTTTAAAAGCTATTCGACTCAAAGAAAACAGTTTATTCAACTAAACGCCATTGCATCAGACATTAGAGCTAAAACAAGGTGTCCCGCAAAGATCAAAGTTGGGCTCGTTACTGTTTCTAGTTTCTGTAAATGACATCATAAATATAAAAGGTCCGCAAGAGCTTGTAATGTATGCTGATGACACTAACGTTTTCTTCACATCAGATAGTAAAATTAAACTTCACTCAATGGTATATGTTTGCTTGGAACAATTATCAAATTGGTCATTAGATAATAAATTGCAACTTAAGCTACAAAGAAAACTTACATGATTATAATGCCGTACAATAGAAATGTCGAGAAAGAAATCCCATTATATTCAACAGAACCAAGGTAAACCGAGTGACAGAACAGAAGTTCTTAGGTGTTTGGTTTCAAGAACAACTTTCCTGGTGTACGCATATTGCTTACATGCCCTTTGAAGTCTCTAAAAGTAAAGGTTTCACTTATAGAATCGGCTATTTGTTACCACTATGGTTGAAACAAATCTTATACAATGCTCTAATTTATTCAAAACTATGCTACGCGACTTTGGTGTGGGGGACCACACCTAAAACTAATTATAGCAGGCTCATTGTATTACAAAAAATAATTTTGCGCATATATTTAGATTATCGTGGCTGTTACGCAGATTTGAGGATAAGTCCTTTATTTACTGAATATTGAATGCTTTGAGCTGACGAAATCTATTACATGAAGGTTCTGCACACCATTTATAAGCAAAAGACCCACAATCAAGTTAACAATAAATCTTCTGGGTACGATGTCAGGCATACAATACGGCACACTCCAAAAGTAAGAACGAACTATGGTGAGCAATCTTTCCTCTACCAGTCAACTGAAATAATAAAGAAATTAAGAAAAAATAAACTTCGAAGCCAGTGAACTTACGCTTAAAAAACAGGTCAAAGAAGTGTTACTTAAGGAAAATGCTCACAATACTGATATATAATTAAGGTTTCGAAGTATATGTCGGCATGTTCCCCTAAAGGTAGATATTAAAAACAATTACATACAAAAGTATATTAGCAAATAATTATGGCGTAGTACTCTAACCGACAAATTTTCATGCGTACGAATTACTCCGTTTATGTGTACATTGTGATCCCTTAAAGAATTTGAGACCTATGCTTTGTATATTAAATAAGAATTGTAGTAATGACTTTGTTCTTTTTCTCTATAAAGATTGTGCTATCATGCTTAAATTTGTGGACAGACGTGTTGTTATGTACGCTGTAAATCGGGTGGCTGAGGCCTCTGTCAGGTCACGTTCACCTTTAGTCTCAGCCTCCCCTTGGTTTTTGCCAAGAAATAAAAAATCAAATAAAATAAAACATGTTTTTTTATAAACAGTGCATCCAAAACCTGTTCATAACAGTGCACAGTAATATATATTGGTTCATAGTTTTGTTCCTTTCTTTTGTTCCCTTGCAGTATTTTGCAGTGTTTTTATGACTGTGTGTTTTGCAGTGTTGATTCCCTCCTGTAACAAGTCTCTCTACAGGGCCAACAGTATCAAATAAATAAATGAACAAACGTATAAAAAATTATTTGGTTAATTTTTTGGTTTGGCGTGTAGGGTATCAAAATATTTGTCTCGGTGAATGAAGATGAATCAGATATAACAGTCAGAAATCATTAAACTGAATAATGGTCAGTTTAGCAAAAACGTCTTATTCAGTGCCCATAGATATAATTGTGCTCGTGAATTGTTCGCATGACATCTTGAAAGCTTCGTTAGTTCGACACTGCAGCACTCAATACCAGTCAACAAGCCTGCGTTCCCAAGAAACAGGTTATGCACTTTTGGGCTGATGTATTTGGCAGTTCATAAGGTGTAAGTCATACTTGTTAATGGCCCGCTTGATCATGCATTGCGCCCACATTTGGCTCTGTTTGCCCGTGCAGGCGCAGGGTGTGCCGCCAATGTTGTCCGGTATGATCTAGACTGATCTGCCACCGCCGAATGCTTTTCTGTTGTTTTACGTAACAATAATTTAACTCACCCATTGGAGCAGATATGCATCAGCTGCAGAATAAAAAACATGTGTATTAGAAAAAAAGCATGTCTGTACCACACAACAGACTTGGTGATGTTTCGTCGTGCCTTAACAGCGTTTTATAAACATTAAGATCGTCGTAGCTTAAGCAATATTGAAAAAGGAAACCTACAGTGCTGTCGTCAAGCGCTACGCGCAATTAAAAAGCCTCCATCGCCAATGCTAAAGATAAAAAGATACTTTGATAGGAGAGGTCACTGTGGCCGCATTCTGTAGACGCTATTATGAATAAGTGGAGTCTTTGCTGCGAGTGTGGCAGTCCTTCTCGGCACGATTTCTAGATCCCGTCACCGCTGCCTCTAGTTGAATACGAAGAGCTGTTGGAAGTCTACACTTCTGAGGAGGAATTCGCATCCACCACTCGCTGCGAAGCATACGACTACCTGTTCGATTAATATGACGATGATTACTATCACCGCAACCTACGAAATAACCAATGAGGCTGAAACTGTACCGTGTCCGGCAGTGTTCACCGACAACTTCTCCAGCATTCAAGTAGTGTGCGTGAATGCAAGCTTCGGTGATTTTTTTCCTTCGTTTTGTTTTTTGTACCAAGGCAGTGTCCTCATGTGTTCACTACAAATGAGCCCCAGCCCCATATCCTGTTGGAGATAACCTGTTCAGAAGCGGACACCCCACATCATCTACGCACTGAAGTGGAGCGATTAGAAAGTTCTAAACCTATGCAAACTATTTATGTCCCGTTCCAGAATCTGGCAGGTTTGAAAGCAGTGCTTGCACTTATCAAAGTTAGGACTGCTACGTAGGACAAAAGTATAGATCAAATTGATATTTAATGTTCTAATGGGCCGAAGCTTCCACTGGCCAATAAGGCGCCTTTTAGTGGAAGGTTTTGGCGAAATTCGGCTACATAAGTTACGATAACCTGGGCTTATATCTCGACGCTCGGGCGTTTCCGCTTTTCGCCTCCATCGCAAAAGCATCCATGCACCGCAACTGTGATGTAACCCGCCTGCTTGGGCTCCCCTCCGCAGCGCATTGACGTGTTCTCCTACAAATCCTAACACCAACTGTTAGTATTGGTTATGGTCACAGAGTATGTAAAGCAATAGAATCCTTTTATATATGCTCAACTGAGGTCTTTTCTTATCCACTGTATGTCATTACGAGCGGGAAATATCAGCTTTGATTGTGGAGGAGCAAGAGCTTTGCTTCAAAGGAAATCGATAAATTTCTGATTCGGGAGAGAGTAAGACAGGGAGATACCATTTCGCCAAAACAATTTACAGTATGCGTGTAAGGGGTGTTTCAAAACTTGACTGCTGTACCATAGGATTTTAGGATATATGCGGCATTTGAGGTTTTACAGAGCGATACTGTAGAGATCCTGCAAACAATGCTTGAGAAACTGCAATCTGAAAGCATGGCCGTGGGGTTAAAATATATGTAAATATATTCAAATAAATGAGAAATAAGCACGGGAAAGGGAAAAAATTCCTTCCAGCTGAGGAAACGAAACGATTTAAGAAAAACAATACAACTACCTCACACAGATAATTAGTACTGACCCCAACAACGACAGTGCAATCCGGCGCATAATAGGTGTGGGCTGGGGAGCACTCGGCAAGCTGTCAGAAACAATGAGAAGTAACGTACCGCTGTCACTCAAAATAAAAGGCTACGACGATGTGCAACGGCCGGTTATGACACATCGAGCTGAAATTTGGCCATAGAAAGAATAATGTTAGGAGTAACACTGAGGGCCAGGAAACGAGCAATCTGTATCACAGGAAACAAAACTGAAGTATAAAGAATGCTAGTTGAAATAAAGAAAAAGAAACGGACTATGTCTTGCCACGTAGACAAGTTCATCGACGACCAGTTCATTTTTCAAAGATGCGTATAGAGTGAAGGGAAGGCCATCAATCCGTTCGAGGGATGAAATAAAAAAATAAGGGGGTAAGCTCGCGATCTAAGCAGCGCAGGGCCGGAGGAATGGGAGATCAGTTGGAGAGGCCTTCATCATGGAGTGGGCCGAAGTAGGCTGAGGAGGATGATGACAATGATTAGGAAGATAAAAACAAAAGCTTTTACCAACCTATCTGAGGGGACAAAAACACTATACTCGGACGAAAAAACATGATGGCCAAATTTATAAGGTGTTGTCAAGCCCACATGCCTTTTTTTTCCAGCGGCGACCTTTATGGGTCCGGAGGCCCTCAGTCGTCAAAATGCCAGAGACTACGCAAGAAGTATTGATCAGAGTTAGATGACACAACCATGCAATATTACAATTGTAGAAGCCACATTTTTGTTGCCGCAAGCACTCTTCATAATCATCATGAGATGTAGCTTCAGCATAGGCGGCCCGTTTCTATGGCGCGCTATTCGAGCCTCGCATCTTAGAACAGCGCTTTGCCTAGTGGAAAGCTAAGGGAACTCCTTGTCCAACGTGCCAATGTTGCCATTAAGTCGCATGTGCAGTCATAACCACCCGATGCCATTCTGCCTAATCGGCCTCCTATATAAAAAAAGCACAGCGCCTATTTGTATATTTAAACACGCCAGAAACTGTTTTGGCATTGCTCATGGATGGTCTGGAAACAATGTCATGGCACACGATACTTTATGCGTTAGTAGGTGGAACGCAAAGTATTGTCCGGGTCTGGGCAGCCCCAACAACTCCTGAAGTTACTTTTTCTGGACCGGGCATTATTTCACTTCCCGATCTACACCTTAAAACCATTACAACCATAAATATGCTAAAAATAACGGCACGCAAACCTTGCGTTCACCTAAATTCTCCAAGCCTGCCTCCCTGTCCTGGTGCCAACTTTAGTATTCATGAAAGCATCAGCCTGATGCAGCAGAAAATCAATAAAATCTTGCACATTTTTCAACTAATACACGTGCATTTATATGCCGAGCTTCTTCGGGAATTTTTTTCTCATTAGTGTTGCTATCAGCAGCAACTTTCGGATACCTTTGGACTATTTGACGATACTTTATTGGGCTTGTTTTTGTCTGAATATTTTTACTTGCTTTGTCTTTTGTGAACAATATTTCACATTTACACTAACATACCGAATTAAATTTCTAGCTTTTGTCGATAAGGCATTCTGGGTCAGATCCAGGACATTTCATGGTTAGTGCTCGGTGGTATTTGCCAATTAT
Source organism: Haemaphysalis longicornis (assembly GCA_013339765.2). NCBI lineage: Eukaryota > Metazoa > Arthropoda > Arachnida > Ixodida > Ixodidae > Haemaphysalis > Haemaphysalis longicornis. Next base: position 51,975,851 of record CM023452.1, on the reverse strand, counting down.
TGTTTTGGCGTGAACATTACCATCTCAGTTTCTTGGTCCTTTTCCATACCAGTGTGGAATGCGGCAGTGGGTTATCTCTAACTCGGTTGATATAGACTCATGAAAACAAAGTACAAGAGCCACACAAAAGTGTAAACACTAGGCTGAGGTTGTTTAAATATCTATTCCTTCCAAACATACCACTAACGACTGATACCTGGATGGAAAATGGAGAAGAAAGACAATACCGCCTATCGCGTGCAAAACTTTATTCGACAGTTTGTGGATTTATTCCACAACTTGCTAATATTCCACGCTCTGAGTATTACGAGTTCTGGAAAGAAGTGCTAACAGACGGGACATCAACTTTAAGCCCCCACGCAAAATCAACGAAATAATCCGCGCTTTTATGGGGATGCTCCATGAGCGATGCAGGCGCCGTCTATATCTCAGCCAGTTATTTATTGGCGCAACCGACATTTAGGGCACTGCAACAAACACAGCACATTCATAGCTAAACTGTTTTGTATGAATTTGGGGGGAAGGGAACTCACACAGAAAACAAAGGCACAGAAGGATAAGCAAATCTCTACTGGAATTTCGTTTAAAAAACGGTAATAGATCGCACAAGTTACCTCGACAGCTGATTAATACAAAAAATAACAAATATTAAAAGATATACAAGCGCGGAAGAGGGTGGCTCCTCCTGTTGACTCTTCCCGACATTTAAGAAACGGTTCCCCTAACTCCCTCTCCATCTTGCCCCTGTGGCTGTTCACCAGCGTTGTTTTGACAGCTACGCGGGCGTTTTTTTTTTTTCAAGACATTGAGAGCCGAAGCGTATGAACCAGGCCACGTTTTTAAGGTGGTCCGGTTAAAAGCCGCAAGCCCGGTTGATCCCTCAGAAGGACAAGATGCGGGTTTTGAATATGCCTTCTCTCAAGGCTGAACTCGCCATTACTAAATAGCTTGTGTTTGCTTTAGCTACACGCGAATGCCCACATGAAATCCAGTAATTCAACACCCCCATGAGGTTACGACATAACTACGAATTTTTACTTGTGAGATGACGGCACAAATTATCTGAGGATGCGGTCACTGCCTGGTATAGTTGTTCCCCCTCAAGCCCCTACCTCTGGCAACGCAATTCCTCTTGTGCTACCATTTCAGCCTCTCTGATGGATCTGCAGAGTTTATCTACTCCTAACTAGTACTGGTCAGCAGGATGCCCTTTTAAGTGCGAATGCACTTTATAAGCGACCCTGAATTCCGGTGACCGCCGTCCGTCCACATAGCAACAGCTGCGGGTGCGCGCCCTCCTCGTCTTCCTTGGCAACGGGGGGAGATGGGCGCGCGCTGCCTGGCCGCTGACATGGCACATACCCACGTAGGGAATTGGCCAGGAATCTCCTCGTCTTCCTTGGCAACGGGGGGAGATGAGCGCGCGCTGCCTGGCCGCTGACATGGCACATACCCACGTGGGGGATTGACCAGGAATCGGGCGTGAGAAGGACTAATGCACCCGCTTAAAGGAGTACTGACACGAAATTTCAAAGCTGAGATCCGCTCTAGCAATCAAGTACGACGACAACACAAATAGGTGTCTGTGCATGGCACATACCCACGTGGGGGATGGGCCAGGAATCGGGCGTGTAGAAAGGCTAATGCACCCGCTTTAAAGGAGTACTGACACGAAATTTCAAAGCTGAGATCCGCTCTAGCCATCAAGTACAACGACAACACAAATAGGTGTCTGTGAATAAATGCATCTTTCTTCTTTGTAGTTGTGTGTGTGGTGTGATCTCTCTTTCGCGAACATACCGAACCACGCAAATTCAACTCATGCATTCGCACTTTCACATTCTTCCCCTCGGGGAAATGCGGGGAAAATTTTTACCTGCCCTACGTTATTTTGTCCATCGAAACCTTTAGTAATCAAAATCCCACAAACCCTGGCGGCACTTCGTTGGATTTAAAACTAATTCATGACCTAATTGATGATTTGGACCAGGAAGAATTTTTATCTGTCACAATTAGGTTCCCTCATTGAGACCCTAAATTAGACGTACGTGCCGCACGCCCTAGTGGCCCATCACTTTAATGTCCCCACTCTGCACATGCTGTATATTGGCCTCTCTATAAATTGAATTCTGCTATATTTTCGGAGCACGGCGCAGAATATTTGTTGCAATGCCCAAAAGACGTTCGATCGAATCTTTACAGCCGGTACTTCTGCGTCCTTCTTCGGATGGCGCGGTGGCAAGCACGCCCTTAAAACCAGGTAGTCGAACTTGGGCCACCTGCAAGGAAACTGCGAGAACGCTGTTGTTGTACCCAGGGAACGGCAGCTTTTTAAATGCAGAGCATTTCAGTAACTCACGATGCCACCCGCGTTGTCCCGTCGTAGTCCGCACCGTCGTTGTCCGCATCTCTCCCCCTACACTATATAAAAGAAAATACTATCCGGCGCCAGGTTTCGATCCCTCGACCCTGCGGGCGGAACGCAATGTACATGGTGCTCAACCCACTGCGCCACAAAGCCGACACAGAATGGGATGCTACGAACGCGCCTTATATCGTTGACGCATTCAAATTACTGCTGACGAGCGCTCTCTCGTCAGCAGTTGCCAGAAGTGCAACAACATTAACGTAACGCAAACTAACTATAACGTAACGTCGTGCGCCCCCGGAAATGCTCGGCATTTGATCGTGCCCCTCGCGAGGGGGATGTTTCATTGCGTCGCCATGCGAACAGTTTGCCACGCTTTAGCTTCAGTTCTTTCTTTTCTGGTGTGCCGACGAGCGGCACCACCTCCTCGCACTTCGCCGAGGGAGGATCCGCGGAGGGGGCGAGATATGGCGCTGGTGTCTCCGAGGCCGCGTCTGCGGCCTCCGCGGGCACCGGCGCCGGAGCGGGGTCATCGCCCTTCTTTAAAAGTTTAGTTCGCAAGCCACGCAGGTTTCTTTATTCTCAACACCCTTTTTTTTTTCTTGTACCTGCTGGCACATCGGATGTACCGCTTGTCATCCACCTTGTAAGCTTATAGGTTTTCTAGGGGGAGCTTGGATGGGTCTGAGGATAACGCCAAGCGAACTAATAGACCTGAACGACAATTTTTGTGTGGGAAAATATAATGTAATAAACCATATATAGTGGTGCTGCCAGAATTAATGGTGAGGCTATAAAAACGAAATTATGAAAACAAAAACCGAATAGTTTTCAAACAACCCCTGCATTCGACACAGTACACACCTATTGTAAAGAGTAGGGAAACAAGCTGCTACAAATACAATTCACATACAGTTCAAGGGTTCCAAAAGAAAAAGGTGGTGAATGTGACTAAAACTCTATACGGCTCTCGAAAGATGCTTACGATGCTCTTCCACGTCAGTGTGAAGCGCGCCAACCTGCACAATAGAAAAGCATTTCACCTGGACCTGCCAACCTTGAACCAAGTGCGTCACAAGTTTCGATCGTATAGTCCGTGCCGTGCAAAGATAGGCTGTCGCGGCCGGGTTCAAACACACGCAAACCATAATTTCAAACATCAACCCAAAATCAGTACTAGCAATATTACTGGAATATTGTTTGTAAACATTCACATATCACACTACACCCATACCACTATATCCAGAATACACGCAACACTGGCGTTACTAACCAATGCCTATGGAGGATCGTAGCGCTCGTGTAGTACAAGTGTGCACTCTGATGTTGCATAACGTAATATGTGCTAATAAAATTGCGAGCGTTGCAACTCACAAACGTATTGCTTCCGTACTGAACTTGAAACAAAAAATTGGTCCTAGTGTACAAAGGAACCTAAAACAAGACACTAGATTTTATAAGCATTCTTAAACACAACCTTTTCTCTTGGATTCTACGTAACATCATCCAAAATTTTTTAAACTGAATATCTTACATCGTTACTCGTAACACTTGTAAGCTCGTAACACTGATTACCAGAATACCCGTATTCTGGTAAGCTGTCAAATTTGAGTCTCTCGAATAACTCAAAGCTTTGGCAGACACACAACAAAATTATTACAATTAGCTTCACCTTCGACTGCGCCAACGACCCCAAAAATTGGTAAATCAAGACGTTGGCAGAATTCGTTTGCCAGATTGCTTAATTACTCGATACACGGTCCCTGGGGTGTTGCGAATTTTTTAGTGAATTTGTAACAGAAATGCCATACGCCACGTTGCAATACTTCTGACGGTAGTCGTCGTCAGCAGTGGCTGCGGCAGCGGCGTGAAGACGTCGCTAACAACGAAACTGCCCCTGTTGCAGGCTGCCGTGAGTGAGTGTCCCACCGCCCGGAAAGCGAAGACCACTGCCGCTACGCCCATCATGGAACATCCAAAGAAACAACCAACATCAAGCAAGCAACGGTGGGCTCGACACTCTACAAGCATAGTTTGCGCAGGCGCCATCCGGGAGTCCATCCCAGCAGCTTTGACTTGGCAGCAGCGGCAGCGGCGTCAACACGTTACTAACAACGAAACTTCCCCTGTTGCAGGTTAGAACAGCAATTTGCAAATATTCCTCTCAAACTGTCACTGCCTGTGCCGCTGCAGTCTGCTGCTATTGATTTCTTGTAAGAGTGTCTCAATGGTTTGTGGAATGTTATTCGCCTAACTGCCTGCGCTCCTATGAAAAATGTCTCTTGTGTGTGCGTCTTGCACAGCAACCATTGGTGATGACGTGGCAGACGTGAAGTGCACTGAGTGTTGAAACACTTACCACATTGGGAAATGCGCTGGCGTAGCCGAGAAATCCTTTAAGTCAAAAAGCAAATCCACAAAAAGGAGGGGTGCTGCCTCACGTGCCAAGACATTGAGTCTCCAACGAGCAGTCCGGAAGATGCTGACTATGAGCTTGACATAAAGGTAGCTCTCGCCTCTATCCTGAAAAGGCTTGATAGCTTGCCTGAATTGGCCAAAAAAGTTGAGGAAATAGAACAGTCTGTAAACATATGTCTATGAAATTCGACGAGTTTGAAAAACAGACTTCGCGTCAAGACAGTGAAATAAAAGCACTAAACAAGAGAGTAGCTGAACTGGAACGCAAGGACGACATGAACCAAGTCGTACAAGCACAACTGCAACAGGATGTTAATCAGCTTGAGTACCGGAGCAGAAAGCTGAACCTAGAATATCACGGTTGCGCCTGACGAAAATCTACTTTCCATTCTAAATGGAATCGCCAGAAAGCTTGAAGTACCGCCCCTCACAGAAGCCGACATTCAGACGATACACAGACTACCGGCCCGCCCCGATTAGACGGCAGGAATAATCGCTCGTTTTATAAGACAGACAAGAGACTCGTGGCTGAAAGCTAAAAACAAATTAAAGAATAAGGAACCGCCTATCTTGATCCAGGAGAACATGACCCTACAGAATAGGGACTTGCTTCGTGCGGTGAAAGAGTTAACGAAAGATAGCGGCTATCGCTTTGCTTGGCACACGGATAGAAAAATTCTGATCCGCAAAGATGAAGGTACGCGTATACTTCCTGTCAAAAGTGCCAATGATTTGGACCGCTTCAAATAAGTACTCCGCTTTGTAAGGTCTAGAGAAAGAACATATCTAAATAATCCAATGCCCTTATCTCCTGCCAGCTGACCTTCCCTGTATCACTTCCTCGTTCTTGGCTACTTCCGTGAAAGCTCTACATGTGAACGCGCGATCAGTAAAAAATAAAAAGGAATCCATAGATCAACTTTTTAGTGAATATCAGTTCAAGGTCTCTGCGATTATGTTGAGTGAAACATGGAGCCCAAGCCAGCATAACGTCTTCAAATTGGCAAACTATACTACACATTACCTCAATAGATCTGTGGGTCGTGGTGGAGGAGTAGCACTGTTGCTCGATGTGAGTGTAAATGGTGAAATTCTAGCCCTTCACATTGTTATTACACCTGATTACGAAATATTATCGCTTTGTGTGGGCAAAATAAATAACCCTGTTTGCTACCGCCCACCCAGTCAGGATGTAACAATATTTCTGAAGTTTTACGAAGAGTTCTTGTCGTTTGTTGCTGATGGAAACTACACGCTTATTGCCTCTGGAGACCTCAACATTGATGTGAGCTGTAATATCTATTATGCCAGAGAATTTATAACTGTCTTGACTTCAAACCGTTTGGTTAATGTAATTCAAGTTCCTACTCGAATAACAACTGAAATCCAATCCACTTTAGATCTTTTTATTTATTACAAACATTTCCCATCCAAAACATCAGGCAGGTGTCCTATCATGCCCTATTAGCGATCACCTTCCAGTATTTTTGTGCATGGATACGCCAGCCTAATCACTCAACCATCAAGTAGGCATTAGATTTCAGAGCAAAAATAAAGCTTCGCCTAATGCTTTTCATATTGCACTTATTCGGGGTGACTGGACCCTAATTCTCAGGCTTAATAATTCAAATGAGGCTCACAAAAATTTCCTGCGAATGTGAAAAGCAACTGTATCAGTTTTATTTTCCTTTTACAACACGAAAACCACCTAGAAAGTCTCGGAAACCGTGGATCACACCCGAGCTGCTACACGAAATTAAAGTGAAAGACAAGCTTTATAAAACGTTTTTAATAACGCGCACAGTCGATTATTGGAAGTTTTTCAAACAGTTTAGAAATAGATTGACAAAGAAACTTAGAGCAGCCCGAACGGAATACTATTCCGCATTCTTAGATATAAAGAAAGGTCGTCATGATACTATCTGGAGTCGGATAAACTTATTACTTCACCGTTATCAGCCGCAGAATCAAGTGTTAAATTTGAAAATTGCGCCCACCTCCCCGCGAGGGGAACCCTGTGTAGAGGCGACGCTTCGTAGGTTTCACTTGGTGTTTCCGTAGGATTGATTCTGAAATCGCGTGAAACGTGTCCGGAATGCGTATGATTATTATGTTTTATGACTATTATTAGGTTTTATTGGCCAATCTTGGTCAATCTCTCTAAGTGGTGTGCTTGGGGCTTCGCTGTCGCAACGACCTTTACTCCATCACTGTTGCTGTAAGTGGGAGCTTCTTTTCTTTTAATGCAAGTGTTAATAATTGCCCCATCATGCGTTGTACCAGTAGCTTCTTGACGTAGTTTGAATGAGTCAACGATATAAGGCGCGTTTGTAGCATTTCATTCTGTCGGTTTTGTGGCGCAGTGAAAAGAGCACCATGTACCTCGCGTTCCGCCCACAGGGTCGTGGGGTCGAAACCGGGCACCGCCAACTAATATTGTTTTTATAGTGTAGGGGAGAGAGAGGGCCATCGGAGAGGAGAGGGGGTGAGCGGCGGAGAGCGCAGCTCGGCCGGCGAGGAGAATGGGGGAGGAGTGGACGACAACAACGCCGACGCTACATGGACAAGGCAAGTGAATGAGATGCAGTCCCGTCTTAAAATTGATGACAAAGAACTAATTGCAACTGAGCTGGCCAATGCGTTAAACCATTTTTTCATAAATATGAAAGCAGACGGCTGATTGAAGGATGCATGCGAATATATGAGTGCTCCGAACGTACACACAGTATTCTTAGACCTGTGACAACAGATGAAGTGATATCGGTTATAGACAACCTAAACAATAGCAAATGTCTAGATATTGACGATATTCAAGTAAGGCCACTGAAACATGTAGCAGATATAATAGCACCAGTAGTTGCACATAACTTTAACACTTGCTTAACGACATCAGTATTTCCAGAGAAAATGCAGATAGTCAAAATAACAGTCCTGTTCAAAAGTAGAAATCGCAACAACTTCAGCAATTGTACACCCGTAAATATACTCCCTATATTGTCAAAAGCCTTGGAAAAGGTTTTGCATATCAGACTAATTAAATTTATGGATAAACACAACGTGATTACAGCATGCCAATTTGAGTTTCTGAAAAAACAAATCTGCAGAGTTCGCCCCTCTGGAACAAAAAGAATATATTCTTACACAATTTGAAAAAGACAGCCTTTGTGTGGGAATCTTTATAGATTTCTCCAAGGCATTGATTTGGTGAACCATGAGTTACTTCTAAAGAAGCTAGAGTACTACGGAATTAGGGGCCAAGCTGCATTACTTATAAAGTCCTATTTGTCTAAAAGAAAAGAAACCGTCATTATAACGATACATATACCGAAATAAAACCGGTTTCTTCTGGCGTCCCACAAGGACGGGTGCTTGGTCCGTTGCTGTTTAATATTTACCTTATGACATTATAAATATCAACCGGGATGCAAAATTTATTATTTATGACGATGAATGTGAGCGTTTTCTCTGTGGTGGAGATGTCCATGGTCGATACAGGCCTGTAACACGTTGATGGCCGTGCTGGAAAAATGGTCGAAGTCTAATTACATGCGCGTAGATGAAAAAAAAAAGACAAAAGCAATATTATTTCATCCGAAAAACAAACCAGTTCCCTCCCACGATCCCTTCCATCTTTAGTTGTCGACAAATAGAAGGCGTAGACCAGGTTAAGCGCCTTGGTGTAGTATTTTGTCCACTATGGGCACGCAAAAATCATGTAAATCATGTTGTCTCGCGCTTGGGAAGAATAGCCGGTACCGTTGGGTTATCAGATATATTCTCCCAAAATCTTTAAAGCTACTATTGTATAACTCTTTATTTTACTCTCACATGAACTACTGTCAGCTTGTATGGGGAACTGCCACACACTCACTTCTAAAAAAAATTCATCTATTGCAAAAAAGTTCGTTATGTTTTCAATGTGAAGTACTGTGCGCCAAGCAAATGTCTCTTCCTTGAAGCAGGTGTAATTACAATATATGACTTGTACAAGTACCGACTGAGTGTTCGATTTAAAAGAGAAACCAAAAGGAATATAGACCATATACGAAATCTGGCCCAACTTCAACAAAACAAAACAAGCTACCTGGTCAGAATGCAAGGAAGCTTGTTTATTTCAATGTGCCTAAATACCGGTTGGGAATGCTTGAAATATGCTCTGCCTTCTCTCCAGAACATGTATGACTGTGAAGGTTTTGATTTGTTCATATGTACGCACCGGGAACTGCGTTGCAGGTATAAATAATGTATTTCAGTCGAATGTTTTCGGTACATCATTATGCTCTAAATATGTATGTTTGTTTTTATTTATTGTTTGAGGACTGTTTGAGGACTGTGTTATTGCTTCACCCATTTGTGTTGCAACGCTTGAATCTTGTACGCGTGCGTAGTTTTGTTTCTAGCTGTAATTAACCGCTTCGCTGTTCATTGCTACTGCTGTTGCTTGTCTGAACGGGGGCTGCGGCCTAGTCAAGCCGTAATTACGGCTTTTTCTGCCGCTCCTCTGTCTCTCTCTTGTGTGTTTTTGAGGCAGAAATAACATTATATGATTATTATATGAACAGCCAAACATTCGTTCCACAGCCTAAGGATTTCTCGTCAAGAAGGTATGAAGCTACACAAGACGATCCCTCCTTTAGAAACATGGATGGTTGGTTCTTGTGTGTTTTTGCATAGTTAAAAGATTTTTGCTTCATGAAATTTCAAGATACATTTTGGTTTGTCCTGAAGCGTATACGGTAGAACACCCCTTGAAACACCCATAACGCCGATACATTACTCAACTGGAAGATACATTTTGGTTTGTCCTGAAGCGTGTGGTACAATGGCCAATACAACTGGAAAACATTGTGTGCTTGTTTACAATCAACGCATGTGTTAGCCTGCAAAATTTGAAAATGGCCGTGACCAAACAGGGGAGTTTGGATTTGGGAGAAAATTGTCAAATAACAAGATACACGTTATTTCTTAATGTCCCACATCACCAAGATTTTTTGTGAACAAGAATACGAACGCCATGTTTGATAAAACGATGAATACGCACCTTTGGTGGTACCGCGCGAGTTTTTTATACCTCACGGGGCAGAAAATATTGCTTCACTCATTCGCGCGATGTCTTCGTCATGTTTGTCGTGTAGCTTCACGCGAGGGAACTCGTGTGATCAGACTGCACATGACTTTCAGATGCTAGGCAGAGTCCGCAAAAAAAAGCTAACGGCGCTCGAAATGCTCCAGGCATATAGCATATAGCATTATGTACACATGCAATAATGCGCTGAATGCAAATAATAAAATTTATGCGACTTTTACCAGGCAAATTATCAGCTGCAGGACTTCGGCGGCTTCTTTAATTCGCGCCGCCCTTCGTTAAAATATTTTGCCACTTCAAAAATTATGCCATCCAGTGCCAACTAGCTATAAACGCTTTACGTTATCGCGACAGACCTGATCTCCGACTCGCAATACAGCTACTGGCGCTTATGTTGCGCGCTCCAAGATTTTTTTTTGGGATTGCACCTGTTTTTCCCGCTGGAATTGGAAAGCCCATTAATCCCTTTTTTTCAAAGTGACGGCTAATCATTTTGTGGTGGCGTTCTGGCCGTGCGTGCACACGTCGGTTGCACAGATAGGCTTAGACGACAACCATTACGGCACGAGCTGGAACAGCTGGGAGAGCTCCACGCACTAAAGTTACACGGGATTACAACAGCGTTCTTGCTGTCGCGAACGGGTAAAGCTTGGTAAGTAACGCAGAACTTGGTTCATTCCATGCCAAATGTCCCAGCGGTAAAATCGACCATCACGGATTTCCTAAGTAAAAATTGTGGGTCATCCTCGCATGGCCAACAATGCTCCCTGAAAGTGTTTATGTCGAAAAAAATGTATTCTTTGTCTAGCGGCACTTTTACCTCCAGGGTTGAAAGCAAACTTACTGTGTGCAAAACATTTATGAAAAAACTTCTCTTACAATGTCAAGAATTTTTTGTGAACATGATGATGAGGCCCTGGGCTGCTCTACGCCGCAATAATAAAATATTTTTCTTTTTATTAGCTGTGATTACGCCATTCAGAAAATACACCATGTAGGGCATTTTCAAAGATTTTTAACAAATAAGAGCACATTCTCTAAACAAAAAAAGCATTTGTATCTGTATCTCAGCTTTCTGGATAAATGGTAAAAACTGTATTTACGCTGAAAAAAGGTGAAATGTGCGAGAAAATGTTTGTCAAACTTGAAAAAATCTTCTTTATGGGCCATATTCACCTTGAAATTACGCATTTTTGTGCTCGTAGTAAAAATATCAAATACAAGCCACTCACTAGCACAAATCATCGCCGTTGATTTCAGAAAGTTTCGTGAGAAGAGTTTTTGTTTTACCAGAGAGGTACATTTTTCAATTTGTACAGCGACACTACTTCACCCCGTTTTTCCACAGAGCGGCTTCTCTGCACGGCTTGCACATGCCTGCATGAAAGAGGCGCGACCCAGCGGGTTTGCGCTACAAGAATACCTTTCGCCGCAATGGTATTTTCAGCGTCAGTGCAGCAAAAAGGAATAATTCGCTTGTTAGTGGTAAAAGTACAACGTGGAGATAGCGGTGGTGCGCCCATTCCATGAGTACGGGTAACTCAACGGCTGGACATCAGATGTGCATTTAAAGCATCGGGTTATGCAATTCCCGCTAACGCATACAAATAAATCCGTTTAACTCGATGACACCGCCGCTGTTTATTTCGTAATTTTCGGCATACTTAAAAGATACCACGTATAACATACCCTGCTTCTTTAAATGCACGTCCATGTCCAGCAAGCCGTTGAATTACCCGTACTCATGGAATGGGCGCACCCCGCTAGCTTCCACGTTTTACTTTTCCCACTAACACTCGAATCATTCATTTTTCCTGTACTGACGCTGCGAATACAATTGCGGGAAAGGTATTCTTGTAGCGCAAACACGCTGGCTCGCGCCACTTTCATGCAGGCAGGTGCATGGCGTGCAGAGAAGACGCTCTGTGGTAAGCGGGGGTGGAGTAGTGTCTTTATACAAATTTAATTTTTTTTCTCTGCCAAAACAAAAAGGCCGTTCTGATTAAACTTCCTGAAATAAACGGTGATCATTTGTGCTAGTGAATGGCTTGTATTTCATTATTTTACTGCGAGCACAACAACGCGAATTTTTACGGTGAATATGGGACAGAAAGGCGATTTTTTTTTAACTTTGATAAAGGTTTTCTCGCACATTTCACATTTTACCAATTTTCCACAATGCTGAGATACAGATACAAATGCTTTATTGGCTGAGAGAATGTGCTCGTATATGCTAAAAATGTTTGAAAATGCTCGACATCTTGTGTTTTCTTAATGGCGTAATCACCTGAAAGAAAGGAAAAATAGTTTAAAATTACGGCCAAGAGCAGCCCAGGGCTTTAAAATAATGTTCACAAAAAATGGGGTCCATTGTAGGGGAAGTTACTTTTTCATTATTTTTTTCACAGACGTAAGTGTGCTTTAAACCCTGGAGGGAAAAGAGCCGCTAGAAAAAGAACAAAATTTCTTTGATAAAAAACACTTTCAGGGAGCATTCTGGGCCATGCGAGCATGACCACCTATTTTTACTGGGCAAATTCATGATGGTCGATATTACGGCTGGGACATTTGGCATGGAATGACCAGACTTTTTGATCTGTCGCAGAGGATATAACAAGTTGGGCTATTTTTGTATGCGACGGGAAGCAAGAGTTAATGCAAAAAGGGAACAAAAGTATGCAATATAATATCTTTCGCGTAATAATTAGGCGGTAATATAGTTTTCATTGCGCACGTCGACTGGTGGGTGTTTTCTCTAGACTATTAGGTGCTGAAGCCTGGGATCCGCTTCTCTACTCTTCATAGCATTTTACCTATTTCTGCAGCAAAAATCGTCAAACCTGTACTAAGGTTTGATCACCGGTTTCACTGAAAGAATGACAATGCGATGAATAAACATAGGAGAAGGATATACGAATGACTTATACTGACGCCCCTTCTTCCTTGAAGTGAAACAATGAACCAATTTTATAAGCATATCGTTAACTTTTCTTATTGGTTTGTCACAAATGGCGGTCTTTCATCACTTTTTTTTCTGTTGATCGGATGATGGGGAAGGAGCAGTTGTTGTTGGCCACAAAATTTTGTGAAATGTCACTTTTACAGGGGAAACGAGCTTCTTAACACTTCTTAGTTCGCTTTCTCGAGACTGACTTTTTTGAAAACGGGGATAGTAGTCGGTAGTACCTACATGGGTCGGTCCTCGCTCTACATTTTTTTTTCATCCAGAAAAGCCCGTATCGATATCTCATCGAAAACACAAGTGACACTTCCACAACCAAAACGGTGAGCACGGATAAATAAATCCAGAGTTCGAACTCCAAAGCGGAGGAGCAGAAAGAAAGAACATTCCAACTGTGTCCATCGTACAGTGGTGACGCTCTAAATGACGCCGTATTGCAAAAAAGAGTAAACATTAACTGTTAAGTCTAATATGGCAATCTTCAAGTCTTACTCGTTAGAGGGAGCTTCCTTCATTTTTTTATTTTGTACCATGCTGAGTGTACTATTTGATTATCTTTCTGGCACCACTCGTGCTTGGACCGCCCGCGTCTGCTGTATATTCAAGAAAACAAATTAAATAAATAATAAATAAATATAAAAACAAATAACTACATAAATAAAATAAGAGGAATACCAAGGACCGCGACGACATGGTGACACGGTGAAAGCTCTATTTCCATAGACTGGGGGATTAGTGAAAGTACAAAGCAGGTCACGTTATAGCTTGCAAAAGCGAATAGGGCACCGATTATGATGATGGTATTGGTAGAGCGATGATGATGATCTATAAAATTTTAACCTCTTCTCCGGCCACAGGGAAGCTGTGGTCACTCCGCAAGTATAAAATACTGTAAGTTCGTTCCTGTACGATTCGGTGGGGCAGTCAGAGACTGAGAGTGTTACACGTGACGTCTTTTGAAGATACTCCCAGAATGTGAGTGCAGAAGACGCAGCCAAGCTGAAATGCAAAGCCGTTTTCGCAAGTCTTGTACGCTAATGCAAGTTCCTCAGCTTTTCTTCAGTGCTGCCGGACCGCAGGTTCTTGGAGCCTTCCACCCCTTTATCAAGCTTTGCGCTTTGAAGATTCGGCAGTGTTTGACCGATGACATATTGTTCTTTTATTGGTGTGTGTGTGCGGTCTGTTCCAGTTAGAGCTTATTCTCTGGTACGTGCAGCGACAATATTCTTTGCGTGCGTTGGAAAACCGCCACGATAGCGTTCCTCAGTGTCGAATCACTTGGCTTCTCGTTAAGACATTTCTGTGTCCTCTTGCTGTTTCAATTCTTCCGAAGTATAACTTGTAGTTCAATGCTCAATAAATAAGGAGTACCGTTCTTTTGATACTCAAACAGCAATAGGCAACCACACAGTCTCCCCCGTGTTACAAATGAGCCCAAAGCTAGAGATCTTTTTTTGAGGGTCATGTGTTAGCAGCGAACATGCCTTCTTCTCACTTCTGCTTGCGGTAAGATTTGTGACAACCGCGCATTTTCTGTCGCAGATGCTGTTTCAAAATCATGCTGGACATAGCACCGGTCAGTAAATGTAAAAACTCCACAAAATTGGTCGATGAATGCATTTTCTCGATGATTTTGTGGTACTCTGCGAGGTCGGATTTCGGTTTTTTAGTTGATAAGAACAATGGGTGATTGCATAACTAATTTTATTTCACATTTAAATCTGACTGCACATTCCTGATCTATTTCCATGTCGGCAAACAATTATATTTATTGTTAAAAATCTCAATGTGACTTCACATTTCTGTAGCTTGTGTAAAAGGCTCTTCAACACATGTTATACACGGGTTGTCATTACGAATAATCCTAAAGCTGCTTTTGAATATCTTTACAGTTGAGGAGCCATTAACCCTACATTTTTTTCTTTTAGTCTTGAGTTTGCTGAGGCGCATTGTGCACTAAAGAATGCTCTGTTTACACATAAATATTGCAGGTTCTTGCATTGGGCGTGGAGCCGCGGCATTCACTTCACGGTCTAGGGAATCTCCGCAGGACGCAGAGGTGGAAAATCTTCGGAGGTGAATTTGCTCGTCGTCTCGTCTGCCCTTCGCCTCAGTCATCTTTGGGCGCCAACACCGATTCTGTCGATGAAACCAGTACATCGTGGATATCGAGGGGTCTTTCATCAAAAGGCCTAATCACGGAAAACTGCGAATGGCGGAGGGCCTTCATGCCGGGTTAGGAGTAAAATGTGTAATAAGCGAGAACCACCTACCGCAACTTCCCGGTGCACGGTGGTGGCTTCTATTCAGAAAAATGGCGATGATGTGAATGACAAACCAGCTGGAGCTAGGGCGGCTCCCATGAATCCGGTACCGATGATGATTATCTCATCGGTGCAGCAATGGGGATGATCTACACAGTTTTAATAGTTATGTTGGTAAGCAGTTTTTATAGATGTTACAGGAGGCTCATGGATCTGAAGTGCATATGTTTCCTGGTGTCCCCCTTATAGCTAATGAGCATTATGTTGGGGTTTTTTTTCAAGCCTTGCGTAGTTTCATAGTCATAAATGCTTCTCAAAATATTCACCAAGCTTTAAACTAGAATACCTCCTCCCTCATTTCATATATACGCGGTATTGCCATCAATACATCTGTCTTGTTCTGGTTTGATACCCTGAGAACCTTTTCTGCTCGCAGTTTTATTGTTAGTAGGTCATGGTGAGTTGAGCTTTTACGCTCAGTACGTTCCCCGGTTAACATAGCGGGCGTACAGCATTGAGTAAAACCGTTCCAATACTTTATTGCCTCACCAATATTGTTTTTCATGTCACCCTTCTCGTCTATGATTGCTTATATTTAGAATTTGCCGATACTTCAAGATTTTTTACTTGCTCTTGAGCATTCACCTGTTGCGCGTGCAGCGCACTTCTCTCTTCTAGAGGGGTTGATGGATTTTTTTGTGTCGTTTCTTTAGTGGCGTTCTCACGTTGCCTCCAGTCATTCCACTGCAATACTGCTTTCTCATTCTATATATACGGTCGGCACCAAACAACTATGGAACAGAAAATAACGTACGCAGTTAAACACAAATTACGAGGTGGAATACACATAATCACTCTATACAGCCATACGTTAATGCGCTGACAACTTCTCTGAACGTCCGAAGTTAATTGAGGGAAAATAAAATCTTTTATGAGCAAGTGCAATAATACATACGTCAAAATAATGATTTCAACTTTGCACGTACTTTTAACGAATGCACTAATGAGATTGTTCTCCAAAAATCTAAAGCTATAATATGTTTAAACACATAACCTTTTTGTTATACTTCGTTCACAAAAACATTTTATTTAGTTTTAGGCTAGCATGGCGTTTATACTCCAAATCTGGTGTTTCTGAAGAAGCAGTTACAAAGTACAGATCCGGTACGTTAAGAAAAAAAGTATTTGCCCGCTTTTTTAGGCGCTCCGCAGCTGCTAATGTAATGAAGTGGCTGAAAAGCGAAAGTTTTTTAAATAATAACTAAACTGATCGCTCTGCTACAAGCTAGAAACAAACATATCACAAAACTATTCCAACGCTTGGTCAATACGTTTTTCCTTCCTTTTTTAGTGGAACAGAATAAAAGTCTTCTACGAAAAACTATAATATCCGCGCTTTTCAGCATGGTATAGCTTGATATACAACGCTTCGAAGACCTCGCTCACGTTGGTCACCGTGCTGTTCTTTAGTTATCGCCGGGCACAGCCTGAATGAGTTATAGTTTTCACTTTTTCTCTGCCCAGAAATATTGTCACAGCAGTTTTACTGTAAGACTGCATCAAAGAATTGGGTGTAGAGACCTTACAATCGTCCACATGCTGTCTCTGCATCAGCCTCGGAAGTTTTGAAGTCTCGCCTCAGCCAGGCGCTTATTTGTTCTACGGACGTTAGGCAGAATGTGAAACTGCACCGAGTGTAATAGGCGCGCTTTCATGGTGGCGTTCAGGTTCACATCCTCAACATCTAGTAGCTGCGCTTCGAGCATGGTAGAGTCGTGTTTTATTTCTTTTTTTGTAGGCATCATCTGAAGGCGCAGTGGGCGATCTTTCATACATCTGTGCTTTCGGCATGAAAATCACTTCACTAGTACCTATCTGGCTATCTGGCTCTGGCTAGTCAAAACCGCTGACTAGCCGGAATAACTATTAGGTAATAATGGAGACTGGCTGCTCAATCACCATAAGCGGTCAGTCCCTTTCGGTAGAAGTAAGGTATACCGCTCGGCGGCGCAATAGCATCCTCCTTTGGGATATTACACACCTGCAGTAAAGCAGTCTCTTTTGAGGTCCAACAATGGTAAAAACCGCTGCCACTCACAGATTATGCAGACTCACTTACAGTATAACATGCTCTGGCTGTTCAGTGTACGAAGTAGTCTAACAGTTTGGAAAACTCAACCGCAATTCTAACTTACTACCTCCCTTCATGGAGCAGTGATGAAAAAACGCTATATTAAACCGGCCCCATGGCACTCGGTTTTTTTTTTTTTTTTTCATTTGGGACTTAATTCGACCGTCTTTCTTGGCAATCTGGAACTGAAATGCAAATGAATTTAGGTCGGCAGAATTGAAACAGTGTTTCTTACGTAAGACTAGTTATATACCCTCAATGCTGCTGACTCCTGTGGAATCCGTGGGACACGGTTAAAATATTGTGCTCAGCAGCAACTGGCTTAATCAGGGAGTGGTTGCAGCATTCCAACCATACGGCCGCGAGGACATTTCATTGCACCGTTTTTTGAACAAAGATAACACCACTTCGAATTAAAAGTGCATGAAAACCTATTGTTTAGATATCGATTTTCTCTTCTGGTTCTATACACTAAATACCTACTCCTGGTTCAATACAAATACGACTTCATATGGGGAAGGGAAGGGAAGGGGCAGCCCCAATTCTGACGGGTGATTACTAACCGTTAGGTGACGTATTTGTACGCAAACCTAAATGTTAAAATTTACAGCAGGTCGGAGGCCTAACAAGTTTATTTTGTAACGTCTGTTGGTCATCAGTTAAGAGATTACTTTTTAAATGAGAAAAAAATATTTCTTTTTTATTACATTTACTCGCAGTCTTCAAAACGGACACTAGAAGAACAATCAGCGCAAATCTTTTTGTTATGAAAACGTTATTTGACAATTTTCTTGATATTTGTTTTTATAGGAAGAAGCAAATTGTGAACACCGTTGTTAACTCTGGTAAGATTTGTGTCGCAAATAATTCCTATTGTTTCCGTAACGATAATTGATAACTGAAAATAAGGCACTATGGCTGCTCTTAGAACCATAGGTTGACGGTCTCACGTGAGTCCACTCACTCGGACAATCATTTGCACTGCGACTCACGCGTCAGGGTGTTCGAGTAAGGGCGAGGCTAGTGTGGCATGGTCAGTATGAGCTTTAGTGAGTTTGAGCACGGCTGAGCCCAAGTGAGTTTGAACCTGACAGAGTAGGAGTTCGCCAGAGACAAAGCGAGTTCTTAGTCTTTCGAGTTCAGAGAACATTTTGAGGTCTGAGTGAGTTTTGAGTTTTGAGGACATTTTGAGTTCTGAGTTCTTTTTAAGTTCTCTGTACATTTTGAGTTCTGAGTACATTTTGAGTTTGGTTCATTTTGAATTTGAGTACATCTTGAGATTGAGTCCATTTTGAGTTTGAGTACGATTTTAGTTCGGAGTAAATTTTGAGTTCTGAGTACATTTTGAGTTCTTAGAACATTTTCAGTTCTGAGTACATTTGGATTTATTAGTACAATTTATTTCTGAGTACATATGGGTAGCATAGGACGCAGCTATAGGGACCGGGTCGCTGGATGGGAGGGGCCAGCACTCGGCGCTCCCCGCGTTAGTGTGATGAGCCAGTGCATTGGACTACGCAGGCTTCCGTTGTTTTTGCTGTGTCTACTTCGGCACATTGACGTTATTGGTAAGTGCTGTGAAATGTGCGGCGATATGTGTCGTGCAACAGATTCTATGGGGGGGGGGGGGGTTCTTGGAAGCAATAACGGCTACGTAAACTTGCCCGACGCTTCTAAGGTTTGGTATGGCCTACAATGACATAAGCGCATTTTGCAGCGATATGCGCTGGCTCCACCGGATGTGGGTATGAAAAAACTACTTATATTAGTGTAAGATTCTTCTTCTTAAATGCACCAACGGCTACGTGAACGCGTTGGACATTTCTAAGTTTTGGATTGGTCTATGGTGACATGAACGCCTTTTGCAGCACTCCTCGCCTGGCGCTGCGTGATCTGAGCAGGAATAAAAATTATTTTTACCATTCATTTCTACCACTTCAATTATAATCACTGGTTTCAATCACGACGGTTTCCACGCTAGCCCTAACGGTGGAATAATTCGATATCTTATCTGTGCGTTGAAGAGAAGGGCAGAGACGTGCGAGATCGATTACCGAGTTGCCGTGGAAACGTTGTCGCAGTTCTCCCTTTTTTGTTCGGAAATCGTGACCTTTGTGCCTTGGGTGTTCGTTAGTGGACAGCGTGAAAACTTGACAGCCGAAGCCAAACTTGAACGTTTGTAGTGGTCATTTCATCAAGAGCAAAAGTTATTCAACCACCCAACAGCACAAACAACAAGAGATCCCTCCTTCCCATCCCAATTTACCACTTTCGTTCAATAAATTCTGACACCGATAGTTAAAAACTGTGGCGGGGTTAACGTCAGCCTGGGTTTTTAATGAAGAAGTACGTTTTGCCCGATACGAGAAAAAATCATGTAATGCATTATAAAGAAACCAAAAACGGGCAACTAGTTGCATCAAATGGATGCTAGTGATCCTGAGTCCCTCATCACAGACGCACATCCGCCTGGAAGCAGATATGATTTTCGAGAGTTGTGCATGGAAGTTCAAAACTAAACCGCCATACCATCCAGCCCTCTGTCTAACTACGACGATGGTGTGGACACAAAGACTTGTTTGTGCGAAATAGAATGGGAAATGGTCAAACACGAAGATGCTGTGATCAAAAGGCCAATCTGCATGCTGGACAAAGTGAAAGCTCAACCAGTCAAAGTATAAATCTTGAAGTCAACCAATGAAACCCATACGAGAAAGCTTTGCGATAAACCATGATCGTATTTACACGGAGGAGTGCGTCATTTTAGAAGTGTATGTTTTGGCTTGTAGACCTCGACCGCAGCATTCAGTAGTAAACCTGAGGGAATGTTTTTGCACGCTCCTGCCTCTCGTCCTTCATACACGCGTGAATTGTATTTTCAAAAAACCATTAACCAACTTGCAAATCTTATAAACCGACGCTTTTCGACGACAAGCAATAACGTTCTACTATCATGGAGTATTTAAGCCGTAAGCAATTCCCAATAACTCTAGTACACGCCTTTCTATGTAATAAACACCTTGCTAACGTAGGTATTGAAGTTACACACTGCCTTCAATCAAAATTTTGGTTATAGGGTAAATCTTAAAAGGCACTCGCCCATTGGTCTGCTGCTTGCGCAGGACGCCGCTTCGTCATGAAGTGACCCGCTTCGTCATGAAGTGACTCGTTGTCATTGCGCCACTGAGCACGAAGTCGCGGGTTCGATTCCCTGCTGCTTCGGCCGCTTTTTTGAGGGAGGCGAAAAGCAAAAATGCCCGTGTGTACGTGATTTTGGCGCAGTTTACAGATCGTAGATGGTCAAAATTATTCCGGATCCTTTCTCTACGGCGGGTCTCATCGCCTGCGTTGCGTTAGAGCATTAAACCCTACAATCAATCAATCAATTGTGATCAACTGCGAAAAGCCAGGGCCGTAGCATTCCCGGATCGGCTGCACACACCGGAATTGTAGGCGCCCGTAGCGGCATCATGAGTAGTCCAAACTGCTTGCAGAATAAAAAATTGGCACGAAGGAACGGGCTGGACTTCCAGATTGACGCCTTGATCGTAGTGTACTATTTGTAATTACTGAGTATGGGCGCAAAACACACACATGGCATGCCTCGTGAAGGTGATCTCTACTTTTATTGATTTGCCGACCTGAAAGAGTATTTGTGGTCACCTACACTTTGCAGGCCGCACCACAGCAGAACGACATAAAGCCACATACAACTACGCTGCGCTAGCCTCCACCGGCATTCCACTGACAAGTAGCTGCTACACAGGCGGCGCAGTTCGCTGTTGCGACGGTGGTGCCGTACAACGGCCGCCCAGTCCCTATGATTGCTAAACAGCGCAACAAAAACACTAAATTTAGCTGAGGTACACAGGACGAGCGCTGATTTTCAACTGAGGTTTTATTGAAAAGACAGATATTTATACCCCACACACCTACACACACGTGCTATAAATGCACACAACAAAACAAGCGATTAATCGGTGCTATGACGCGCCACATACGCTCTACAAATTCCCATTACGAACACATGCACTTGAAATGATAATAAGCCCTCTCAAGCCATGATAGGTGTGTGTACGTGTGTGGGGTATAAATATGTGTTTTTTCAATCAAAGCTCAGTTGAAAGTCAGCGCTCGTCCTGTGTACCTAAGCTAAAGTCCTTGTTTTTGTTGCGCTGTTTAGTAATGATGGATAACCAACTCGCCCAATACTGCACTTTGCAGTCCCTATGGTTGGCTGTCAAGTTTCATGCATCGTTTTGGGCTAGAAATTCAAGTTATTCCAATTACGGTAGCACTCGCCATTATCATGATCAGTTCGAGCGGAGGTAGAGGGGCTGGTCTGACTCTCAAATCTTTGTGGTTGAATTTTCATGGCTCTCAGGCTCAGCACTTTCTCAGCCACGTTTTCGCGGCTCCGCGTGTGACTGATAATCGACTATTGAGGTTATAAAAGGGGTTATCATTGCTTTTTCCGCTGAATGGATCTTCTAAGAAGGTGAGAGAGGGTGGTGCGAAAGCACACGGCTGCGCTTGCTTTCTGGTTGTTCGCCCGCTTCTGTGAACGGTTTGATACGCTAGGAGTAAAAAGGACTTGAAGGCAGCTGATACAAGGGGAGGCAGCTGTCCTCTCCGGTGTATAAAATGAGTCGTCAACTGAACTAACTAGGCGACGCCTGTTAAATAGGATAATGACTGTCTTAGAAGACAGATAGGGTGAAACTTCAAACCAATGTCGCTCAGTGTAAATAAAATCACGTAGGGTAAATAAAAAAAATGTGTTATGTAATAGTGGTCGTGCAGTCTTAACAAGCCATAAATTTGGTTAATATTAAAAATCTTGCGCGAGGGTGTGTGGATAACCACCATTCAAGGTATAAATAATGGGAATCCCGTGGGGCAAAAATGCGTTATTATTATATTATGACATTCACTGTTAGTCATTCACTGTGTGAAAAATGAAATTCATGACACTAGGGAATGTTGCGTATGAAATTAAAGGTCTCGATGAGGGGAATCGCTTGTAGGAAATGCAAAAATGCTTCCGGAAATAATAATATGACATTGTAATGGTTGGGTTATGTATTCGGTTAAGATTCGAAACGACTCCACTAGCCTTGCGGGGCATCCATTTGAAGTTAGCTGTCAGAAAAATCAAGTTGGACAAAAATGTGGTATAGGTATATCGTGAGATCTTCATGGTCAGTCATTGTTAGGGTTATACAATTAATTCATCCACTAGGATGTGTTGGGTATCAAAGAGAGAGAAAAGTAAACGTTTATCAAAACCAGTAAATTTGGTGCTAGATGGCAGGGGCACCAGCCCTGTTGGGGGCGACGTTCGTCCGCGATGCCCTGGTCCGGGCTGGCTGCCCGGGCTCTGGCAACAACTTCTTGTTGCGCCGCAAGGTTCGAGCTGGTCAGCCGGTCCAGCCACTGCTAGTAAGTAGGGTTGTGACTTGGAGATAAAGACGGCGATTGCTGGCATTCCTATACCAGGTGGTGTAGGGTGCCAGGGGATGGGCAGTAGGCACAGGTCGTGTAGTATGAGGTAGAGTACATCTTGTGGAGGAGCGTAAAGTGGGGTAAGAGTTAGTTTGAAACCTTCAGAGGGTGGTGGCTTCGTGACGACGAAGGCGAGGGTGAGGGGGAAGATACCTGCGGCGGCTGAGGTGGTAGTGGGTGATGAGAACAGGGGGGGGGGGGGGCGGTGAGATCGGATCGGGAGGGCCTGGCGTGCATAGTCGCAAGCATTGGCGTGGGCCGCATTCATTTCCGGGGAGGTCAGCGTGGCCGGGTGCCCAGATGAGTTGGATGTCAGGTAGTTTCGAATTAGCCTGAAGCATTTGGAAAGCTGTGGGAGTCATGCGGCCCCGAAGATATCTGCGGCATGCTTCTTGCGAGTCACTAAGTACGGTGACGTAGTCTTTGGCTGTAAGTCACTGCTGTGCAATGGCTGATTCTTCGGCCGTTCTGGCAGTGGTGGTGCGGATAGTGGCTGCCGAAAGCTGTTAAAAGCGGTGGTCGACAACGGCAGCGGCGTAAGCTCGCTGGACGTAGTAGCGGGCAGCATCCGTGTACCGAGTAATGGAGCTAGTGGAATGTACCCGGTGCAACGCGGCCGCACGAGTGGCTTGGTGGGCGACGACTGGTATTAAAGTGCTGGTCTCGATGAGGGGGATATTGTCAGACAAATACCAAAAGGCTTTCTAATTACAGTCAGAAGATAGTCATGGCGAGTCCTATATTGGATTAAAATTCGAAGTGAACCTGCTATGGCGTGTAGGGTATGAAATTTACGGTATATGAGAGGAATCGCGCGGGACAACTAAGTAAAGGATTCGTGACTCTAGTGACGACACAGTCAGGGTGAGTCGTAAATTGGTCTAATATTCAAGGTGGGGCAGCTGAAGCATGTGGGTTATCAAAGTGGAGGTTTCAATTATGGGATTCACGTGGGACACATAAATAATGCGTCGTGGTTAAAGTCATTAGTGTCGTGGTTAGTCAGATCTGATTTCCATTCCAAATGATCCTGTTATGGTGTGTATGATATGAAATTAAAGATCTCGTTGAGGGGAATCACATGGGACAAATATGAGAATGCTTCTTGGTCATAGATATGAGGCAGTCCTGGTGAATTATGAATTGAGTGAAAATTCAAAGTGATGCCACTAGGGCTTGTTGGGTATAAAGTTAAAGCTCTCACTGAAAGAAATCGCCTAGAAATAATAAAGAAATGCCCCTTCTTGATCATCGTGAGCTATCATGGCAAGTCATATAATAGGTGCGGCATCTGGCATGGTGACATGTCTAAGACCGCACTACTGCTGTTGCATGTTTTGCCCTGGATTTCAATGCCGCATTGACTCGCAGTACGGATGAAGCACCGCTTTCTTCTTCGAGGCCTTATCAAGACATCATGGCAGGTGATCGACTGCGGGTAGTTCTTCTTTGGTCGTGGACGGTGACGTCACCAGCGGATCAACTACAAATTGAGCCAAGCGGCGTGGAAAGCTTCAGAGGTCGCGGCACCGGGCCTGGCGACAACATGTCAACGCCGGCAGTACTGCTGTTGCAGCTTCCTTACGTGTTTAATATTGCAGCTTATAGAAGTGACAACCGTTTCTTGTTAGCCGTGCCGCGCCCTTAGAGTAACTTGACTTGTGTTGTTGATTCCTGGTCTTTGCTGGTGTCAGTGCTGTTGTAGGGAGATGTTGAGGAAAATTCTGGGCCCTCAGCCCAGGAAATGTTTAAACAAATTCTTGGTAACCAGGCTACATCAGCTGGCAAAATACACGCACATAGAACCGCTATGACCGAGCTGAATGCTACATTTGAAAAAATGAACGCCGTGCTAGACGTCATTCAAGACATGAACTTTAGAGTAGGAATATAAAAATCTCTTGTATGGCAACAGTCAGAGAAGTTGGTAGATATTAAAAGTGAAGCCGATTCAATATACTTTTGGTTTATGGTATCAATGAAGACGAGTACGAATCAGACGGTGACCTGAAAAAAGCTGTAATCGAGAATATTTTTAACAAAACCTTGGTTGTACCGAACACGATTGACAAAGATTTTAATCTTGGCAGGAAAAACACTGGAGGTAATAGGCCGGTAATCATGCCCTTTTATGACTCGCAAGAAAAAGAGCTTGTTTTATAGAACTGTGGCAAGCTGAATACAACTTCGATAAGCGTAAGGCAAGACTACGCAAAAGCTACTGTTGAAATTCATAAGAAGCTTCGGCAAAGCAGTGCATCCGAAAGAGCAAACGGTGGTAAAGTAAAACTAATACACGACAAACTCAAGATCGGCAGTGGCGTCTACGTCTGGGATCACGAAATAAATGAACGTTGCCTTTTCCTCCCGGAACATGATAAGACTCGTTCGTAGGGGTGAAAAGGTAGATCTGCCAGCCAGAACCAGCCATGCCCGACTACTTCCGTCAAGACATCTGGCACGGAAACAATTTCGTCGCAGTGTTAGCTTAGAAATATACATTTTAACGCACGGAGCATATCGAATCAAACAAATTATCGGGAACATTTATAATTTGCCAAAACCCTGGTGTTTTTTTTAGTAACTAGACGTGGCTGCATAATGAAAGCAGTAACAGTAGCATTTTTCCTCCCGCTTACAAAATGTTTAGGTGGGACAAAGATATCAGAGTTGGTATTGAGCTTTGTAGCGGTATGGCTGCATTTAGGTGGATGTCAAACGCTCCTTCGAGGAAACGTATTCCACGTTGGGCATTTCCGCTAAATGTGCTATCTAACACCTGTCCTTTACTTCGAGTTGTTGATGAATCAGATCTGGCGGTGAAAATGACTGTCCTTCAGGTTAGCTCATTTGGTGGAGCAATTGCTCCGGTTAGGTGGTGGTCCCGGGTTCGAATCCTAGAACAGGAGGAATTTTTCTTCAACTTCGAAGTTTCTGAGACACCTGCATAGCTTTCCTTTGTTGCCGTATTGCTGAATTTAGGGTGGATGTCAAACCTTCCTTCCCAGAGATGGTGCAGTGGCATCATTGTGAAAAGAATTAAGTGCCATTGCCTTTGCACTAGAGTCTTCCTGAAATTGTATGTTCCCGGATTACCCACGCAAAAAAAGGTGTACTTGATAGCTGCTGTATATAGGCCGCCCTCCACTTCCCCAAAATTTTTGGGATGACCAGGAATTGTTTTTAAAAACTCGAAGTGTAATGAAAATACAGACTCATAATGGCTGGTGACTCTAATTTGCAACATATTAATTCGAGAAAATCTATCAAAGTGTGAAGTGGAAATAAATAGTACGAACAAACTGATGCAGATATGTTTTCGCATAACCTAATCACATACTAGAGGAATTTTCAAATCGGTGCCCGCAAAGTCACAGACAGTGTTCAACTTGACTTTCATACCTTGGCGGAATGGCGGATTACACTGTATCAGGTTTATACTGACGCAGGTTTACACTGACGCAGGTTTATGTGATCTGCTTGAATATATTGACGATGGTCTGCTTGAGAAGGATGACAAGTTGGGCTAGTTGGTTCATAGTTGCCATAACGAAATGCAGCGTAAAAAAGACGGGAAAAAAAGGAAGAATTAACGCCGTGTCGTCGTAATTCTTCCTTTGTCCCGTCCTTTTTGCGCTGCGTTTCGTTATGGTCTGCTTGAATATTCCGGTGAGCGCAAGGGTATATGAAAACCATATGCATTCGTTCATGTTAAAAATTCTGGCTGGGTTGATGGAACGTCCATGTTAGACATGTTCCAGAACACATTTGACGAATTAAAATATAATACCATAATGAAGGTGTAGAGTACTACGAAAGCGTCTTAAAGGTATTATAAAACATTGCATCGACAATTTTTTCCCACACGAACCAAGAAATCAAAACAGAAATATCCTTGTATAACTAGACACATAATTCACCTCAAGCGCAAGCTCAACAGGTTGAGAAAAAGGAAAAACAACCCTACGGAAATTTTGTCACTAAAAAAAGTCAGAAATATGCTTGAGTAAAATCGAACAAAACGTTCTTCAGATTTCCTCAAATTCTCGCCACAAAAGTTCCTGGCGACACTTTACAGATCAGAAGGAGGCAATCGAACAGATAATGAATGGCGAAGTAGTGCTGACAAAAAAAAAACAAATTTCGCGAACCTATTTATTCATTTCTTCAAATCAGTTTTCTCAAAGTGTAGCGCTGACAATAGGAGCTAAATCCTAGTCTATTCAGGGAATACCCAATGTCGAATTAGGAGGGATGGTGTGTTTGCGGATTTGATAGTGTCGGAACCAAAGAAATCATATGGCCGAGACGACATACCGACAGTATTTTTTTAACGCTACGCTGAGTGGATGTCGTATTACCTGCAGCGTTTAGTTTTAAAATTCATATTAGATAATGTTGTTCCGATACATAAAGGTGGAAATAAACTATCAGTAACAAACCATAAACCCGTCTCCCTCATATCGGTGTATGGTAAGTATTTCAGCATATGATAGCCAGATACGTTCTTTTTTCTAGAAAAAAAAACGATTTGGCTATATCCATTTCAGCGCGTCTTCGGTCTTGCGTAACGACAGTCACTCAGTTTATCGAAACTGTCCATACTGTCCATGCGAGGCTATACATGAATGCGAAGAGGTAGACGTTGTATGTATAGACTTTGCGAAGCATTCTGGCAAGGTTCCGCATCATAAACACATCTACAAATTTAGAAGGCTAGGAATCAGTGAGGGTAATTACTTCGTGAATAGAGGTGTACTTACGAAATCATTTTCAAGAGTCAAAATCGAGGACAAGCGTACGAGAAAAGTGCGAACTTCGTACTGGAGTGCCTCAGGCTCCGTCTTACTACCGGTATTGTTCCTACTGTACATATTGATATTCCTGCCATTGTCAATAAACCCAAGTCTTAAGATAAACATTTCGCAGACGATTGCCTAATTGATTCTCGTGTACTATGCCCCAACGATCATATTAAACTAAGGAAATGCATGCAAGCAATTAATATATGGTGCCAACGGATTGGGCATGAAAATCAATTATAAAAAAATAACATATATGCATATAACAAGAAAGCGCGATGTTCTAAGATTTGAATATAATATGGGAAATAGGATTTGACCAAGGTACAGAACTTTTGGTACTTGAGGGTGACAGTGGCGCATATTCTGGACTGGCGCATTCGAGTTCATAATACCTACTCCGAAGGATATCAAAATTCTGCTTTCTTAGGCGGAAGCTACCGAACGCGACAACAGACATTATGTTAGTTGCCTACAAGACTTTCCACGGCCCGTTTTAGAATATGCAAATGTTGTATGAAGCTCACACCAAAAGAGATTAAAAAGAAGGCACAAAAAAAAACAGCGAAGGTTTTATACGTTCTAGGTATCCCCGCACAGACACAGTTGCAGAAATGCTTCAGCAGTGTGCGTATGAACATCTGGAAAGCACATGAACAAAGCAATCGCTGAAATGTCTTCTCCAGATATTAATAGGAGCATTAAAACTAGATGAGGAACACTACCTGAAAGCAGCCTCCAAAACATGGTTCCAGGAAAATTACAGCAGAGCAATTCGAACTGTAATACGCATAACGACGTGTATCGGTATTCTTTTTTGCGGATGTCATTAAAATATGGTATAAACTACCAAACGATGCTGTAGAGCACTCGGGTGTACAACAATTTGAATTAGCTATAGATACGTCTTTTTAGAAACAGTGCGTCAAAAACCTGTTCATAACTGCGCACAATATATTTTGGTTCACAGTTTTGTTCCCTTGAAGTATTTTGCAGTGTTTTGGAATGACTGTGCGTTACTGCAGTGTGGATTCCCTCCCCGTAACAAGCCTCACTTGAGGGCCAACAGTATTATAAAAAAAAAATAAATGAACAAACGAATAAAGAAATATTCGGTTAAATTTTCAAGTGATGCTGATAGGGCGTGTATGGTATCAAAATATCTGTCTCGGTGAATGAAGATGAATCAGATGCAACCGTCGGAAGTCATTGCACTGAATAATGGCCAGTTTAGAAAAAAGTCTTATTCAGTGCCCATAGATATAATTGTCCTCGTAAACTCTTGGCTTGACATGTTTAAAGCATGGTTAGTTCGACACTGCAGCACTCCACACCCGTCAACAAGCCAGCCTTCCCAAGAAACAAATTAAGCACTATTCGTGTTATATATTTTGCAGTTCATACGGCGTAAGTCATGCCTGTTAATGGCCGGCTTGATCATGTATTGGGCGCACGTTCGGCTCTGTTTGCCCCGTGCAGGCGGAGGGTGTGCCGCCAATGTTCCACGCTATATTCTAGACTGGTCTGCCACCCCAAAATGCTTTGCTGCTGTGTTACATAAGAATAATTTAACTGATCCGTTGGATCAGACATGCATCAGCTGCGGAATAAAAAAAACATGTGTATAAGAAAACGAAGCAGGTTTGTACCACACTACAGACGTTGCGATGTTTTGGCGTGTTTTAACAGCGTAGCTGTTTTATAAACCTTATGTTCGAAATTGCAGGAAGTAACACGAAGAAAAGGCCGAGCGCTCGTGAGCGTGTATCTCATGCCGTCCGCCGAGCTTCCGTGATGCGCGCAGTAGCTTGAGCAATATTGAAAAAAGAAAACTAGTGCACTGTCATCAAGTGGTAGGTGGACTTAAAAAGCCTCCAGTGCCAATGCTAAAGGTTGATTGATTGATTGATTGTAGGGGTTTCACGCGCCGACGCAACGCAGGCGATGAGGCGCGCCGTAGTGGAGGGCTCCGGATTAATTTTGACCACCTGGGGATCTTTAACGTGCGCCGAAATCTCGTACACACGGGCGTTTTTGCTTTTCGCCTCCATCAGAAAAGCGGCCGCCGCGGCCGGGAATCAAACCCGCGACCTCGTGCTCAGCAGCGCAACGCCTTAGCCACTGAGCCACCGCGGCGGGTCAATGCTAAAGGTAAAAAGACTGATCGGGAGAGGTCACCGCTGCCGCATTCACAAGACGCTATTAGGAATAACTGAAATCTTTTCTAGCGAGTCTGCCAGTCCTCCTCGGCATGACTTCTAGATAACGCAACCCCTGCCTCCAGTTGATGACGAAAGGCTAGTGGAGGTGTACACTGCTGAGGAGGAATTTGCATTCACCACTCGGAGCGAAGCATACGACGACATGTTTGATGCATATGAAGACGATTGCTATCACCACAATCTAAGAAATAACCAATGATGCTGAAACTGAACTGTGTCTAGCCGTGTTCACCTACAGCATCTGCCGCATTCAAGTATTGCGTGTGAATGCAAGCTTTGGTGAATTTTTTACTTTGTTTTGTTTTTTGTACCAAGGCAGTGTGGTCATATGCTCACTACAAATGATCACCAGCCCCGTATCAGGTTGGAAATAATTTGTTCAGAAGCGCACACCACACATTATATACGCACCGAAGCGAACCGTATAGCACGGTCGAAACCTATGCGAACTATTGATATTCCGACCCGGAATTACCCACGCTTGCATAGCAGCACTTGCATATATCAAAGGTAAGACTGCTACGTATGTCAAATAGGTAGCTAAAATTTATATTTCAGGTTCGTATGGGCCGAAGCTTCCACTTGCTAATCAGTGGCCCTGTATTTGAAAGTTATGGATAAATTTTGGAACACAGGTTACGATAACGTGGGCTTATATCTCGACACGGTCGTTTTCGCTTTTTGCCCCCATCAGAAAACCAGCCATGCACCCAACCTGGGATGAAACCCGCCTGCTTGGGCTCCGCACCGCGCCCCATTGACCTGTTCGCCAACACGCCCTAACACCAACGGTTAGCATTGCCAATGGTCACAGGGTATCTAAAGTAATATAAGCCGTATATATATTCTAAACTGACGTCTCTGATTATTCACTGTATATCATTACGAGCAGGCAAAATATGAGCTTTAGTTGTGGATGAGCAAGAGCTTTGCTTCAAAAAAAAGAGAGAAATTCTGATCCGGAATAGAGTAAGACCGGTAGATACCATTTCGCACACACTATTCACAGCGTGCGTGGAGGGGATGTTTAGAAAGCTTCACTGGCATAACATAGGATTTGAGGATACTTGTGCCATTCGAGGTTTGTGGACGATACATGCATTACTTAGTGAGACGGTAGAAGACCTGCAAACAAATCTTGAGGAACTACAATCTCAAAACAAGGTCGCGGGGTTAAAATTTATATAACTAATTTAAATAAATCAGAAATGAGCATGCAAAAAATGTCATGACCAGCTGAGGAAACAAAGCGCTAGAAGAAAAACAAGACAACTACCTCACACAGGTAATTAGTACTGACCCCAACCACGACAGAGCAATCCGGCAGAGAATAGGTATAGGCTGAGGAGCACTCGGCAAGCTCTCCGAAACGATAAAATTAACCTACCACTGTCACTCAAAATAAAATGCTTCAACCATGTGCATACTGCCTGTTATGACTTACGGAGCTGAACCCTGACGCATTAGTAAACAACAACAAAGCAAACTTAGGTTGTGTCAACTGGCCATAGAAGGAATAATGTTACGAGTAACACTCAGGACAAGAAACGAGCATCTGTATCAGAGGAAAAAACTGGAGTACAAGGTATCATAGTTGAAATAAAGAAAAAGAAATGGACCAGGTCTGGCCACAAAGACAATTTAACCGACAACCAATTCAAGGATGCGTATACAGGGAGGGGAAGGCCATAAACCCGTTCGAGGGATGAAATAAGAAAATAACGGGCTAAGCTATCGATCTCAGCAGCGCAGGACCGGCGCAACTGGAGATCAGTTGGAGAGGCGTTTATCGTGCAATGGACCGGAGTAGCCTGAGGATGATGATGACGAGTATAAGGAAGATTAAAACAAGAGCTTTTACCAACTTATCTCAGGGCACGAAAGCACTATACTCGGACGCAAAAACAAGATGGTCAAACTTATAGTCTGTTGTCGAGCCCACAAGCTTCTGTTTTCTTGCGCGGAACTTTTTTGGAGCGGAGGGCATCAGCTGTTCTAAATGCAGCAGGCTACGCAAGAAGAATTGGTCAGAGTTTAAAGAAACAGCCCTTCGAGATTATAATTGTAGCAGCCAGATTTTTGTCGCTTCAACCACCCTTCATATTCTTCGTGAGTTGTCGCTTCAGCCTAATCGGCCCGTTTCCTCGTCGTGTGAGACAGGCCACGCCACATAGAGCGGCGCTTTGCCTACACTCGGTGACAACTTAAGATCGGCACCGGAAGTTCCCGCTGTGCCTTATCACCGTAGCCGAATGTTCCTCCGCGCGGCGCAAGTAGGGCGTCCCTGGGAATATTTTGAACATGGCGTTAGCCGTTTCCATGATTTTGTGAACTTAATATGCTTATAAACGCCTCCAGTGACGGCAAAAAAACTGCGTGAGACAAGGCAGAAGATATCACGCATTCATAGCAAACCCCTTTCAAAACGTGCGCGCACTGACGCAACGGGCCCGGCGCTTTGGAGAAGGGATACACTACATGAGGTGGTTGCGTTCTTGAGTTGTAACCGAGTATAGTCGAAACCTACGGGCACTCCTTGTTCCATAGGCCCATGTTGCCATTGAGTCGCATGTGCTGTCAAAACCACACGATGCCATTCTGCCTAATCGGCCTCCTATAAAAAGCAGAGCGCTTATTTCTATACTTAAACAAGCCGAAAATTGTTTCTGCAGTGCTTAGTGATGGTTTGGAAACAATGAAATGAGACACGATATTATCCGTTGGTAGGCGGAACGCAAGGTATTGCGTGGCTCTGGGCAGCACCGGGAACTCCTGAAGAGACTTTTACCGGGCTTTCTTTCGCTTTCCCATCTACAACTTAAAGCCATACAACGATAAACATGCTGAAAATAAGTGCACGCAAAGCTCGCGTTCGACTAAAATTTCCGAGCCTGCCTACATGTCCTGGTGCCAACATTATATTAATGAACACATCAGACTGATGGAGCAAAAAATGAATGAAACCTTGCACAATTGGCAACTCATACATGTGCACAATTATGCCGATCTTCTTCTTCCTTATTTTTTCTTACTAGTGTTGCGATCAGCAGCCAATTTGGATACTTATGGACTTTTTTAGGATGCTTCATGGGGCTTGTTTTGTCTGAATATTTTTACTTGCTTTGTCTTTCGCCAACAATAATTCACATTTACACTATTATAACGAATTAATTTTCTAGCTTTGTCAATAAGGCATTCTCGGGCAGATCCGGGGTAATTTTATGGCTGGTGCTGTGTGGTATTTGCGAAAGAACGTTTTTGCATGCACATTACCAATCTCAATTCGATAACCTTTTACGTACCAGGGTGAAATGCGGCAGTGAGTTATCTCAAATTCGAGGGAAATAGCCTCATGAAAAGCTCAGTACAACAGCTCAGTGCAACAGTACAAAGGTTGTTTAAATATCTATTCCTTCCAAAAATGCCACTTTAGACTACTACCCGGATGAAAAATGGAGAAGAAACGCAACACCACCTATCTTGTGCAAAACTTTATTCGATAGTTTGTGATTTTTTGCCACAGCTTCTTAAGGTTCCATGCACTGATGCATTTAAATGTCTTACTTAGTTCTGGCAAAAAGTGCTAACAGACGGGACGTCAACCTAAAGTCCCGATCGTAAAATCAACGACAGAATCCGCGCCTGCATGGGTATCCTCCGTGATCGATGCAGGCGTCGTCCATTTCTCAGCCAGTTATTTATTGGCCCAACCGACACTGGAGGCACTGCAACACCCATCAGCACAAACATAGATGAACTGTTTAGTGCCTCATCGTGTGAAATTGGGGGAAGGGCACTCACACAGAAAACAGGCACAGAACTATAAGCAATTCTCAACTGGAATTGCATTCAAAAAACGATAATATATCGTTCAGGTTTCCTGGATAGGTGGTTGATACTAAAAATAACAAATATTACAAGTTATACAATTGCGGAAGAGGGAGCAGTGGGTGGCTGCTCATGTTGACTCTTCCCGACATTTAGGAAAAGGCTCCCCTATTTACATCTGCATCTTGCCCCTGTGACTGTTCACCAGTGTTGTTTTGATGGCTATGCGGGCCTTTTTTTTTTTCAAGAAATTTTGAGCCGCAGGTTGTCGGCCAAGCCACGTTTTTAATGTGGTCCGGTTAAATGCCGCGAGTCTGGTTGATCCCTCTGAAGGAACAGATAAGGGTTTTTGAATATGCCGTGTTTCCCGGCTGAACTCGCCATTATAAATAGCATGCATTTGCTTTAGCTCCACGCGAATGCCGAGACATGGAAACCGCTAATTCAAATGCCCCATGAGGTTACCACACAACTACAATTTTTTTACTTATGAAGTGACTGCACAAATGATCTCAGGATGCGGTCGTTGCCTGGTTTAGTGGTTTGTTTTGTGCTACCATTTCAGCATCTGCGAAGAATCTGCACAGATTATCTACTCCTAACTAGTACTGGTCAGCGGGATGCCCTTTTTCCCTGCCCCACGTTGTTTTATTCATCGAAAACTTTATTAATCAAAACCCTGACTGCCTTCTTCTCATTGCAGGATGACACGCACTCGCGTGAAATCAGGCAGTTGAAGTTGAGCCACCTGTAGGAAAACTTTTCGAGCACGCTCCTGTTGTACCCAGGGAACGGTAGCTTTCCCTTGGGCTAGCTCGCACGTCGGGTGTCCCACTTGTCTTCCACCTTGTAAGCGTATAGGTTTTCTAGCGGGAGATTAGGTAGCTATGAGGATAACGCTCAAGCGAGCTATGACCTGAGCCACAATTTTTGTGTGTGAAAATATGTTTTAAACCACATATAAATGGTGCTGCCACTAGAATTCATGGGGAGGCCATAAAAACGAAATTACGAAAACAAAAACCCAATAGGTTTCAAAACACCCCTGCATTCAACACACTGCACGGCTATTGTAGGGGGTAGGGAAACAAGCTGCTACAAAAACAATTCACATACAGTTCACAGGTTCATAACAAAAACGGTTGTGAATGTGGTTAATACTCTATACGGCTTTGAATAGGTGCTTACGATGCTGTTCGACGTCACTGTGAAGCGCGCCAACCTGCATAATCAAAAAGCATTTCACCTGGAGCTGCCAATCTTGCACCAAGTGTGTCATCAGATCCGATCGTATGTTCCATGCCATGCAAATATAGGCTGCCACGGCCGGGATCAAACACACACGACCCATGATTTGAAACATCAACGCAAAACCACTACGAGCAATATTACACGAATAATGTTTGTAAACATTCACAAACCACACGAGACCAAAATCATGCTTATGAGCATGAAAGGTATCTCAGTCCAGATATAACACCGGCAGATTTTCGTTAATACGTTGGTGTTGTGGCTGTCGCAGTGTGTTAGTAATAATAAGCGCTTGGATACAGCATACCGTAACATTGGCAGTCATATCTTTAAGCGTAGCACTGACAAAAGTACGGCTTTACGCGCTGGCAATAAAAAAACAGGACCCGTTTTACAAAGGAAATTCCAGTGCTACATTACATTTTATAAGCATTATTAAAGAGATTGTTTTCTACCATAATCTGCGGAAAATCATCACACAAATCTTTAACAAATTGACTGTGTTAAAATGTTACTTCAGTGTATTAAGTATGCTACAATACCCAGATATTACTATTACCCGTATTTTGGTGAGCTCTCAAATTTGCGCCCTTCGAATATCTTCAAGCCTTTGCAGACACGTAACAAATAAATACAATAAGCTTAACCTGTGACTGCGCCAACTATGGCAAACATTGTTGGTAAAGGACGACGTTGGCTGAATTTTTATGCCACAATGCTTAAATCCTCGATACACGGTCGCTCAGGTGAAGGGAATTTTTTTAGAGAATTTGTAACAGAAATGCCACAGGGCACGTTGCAAAATTTCTGACGGTACACTTCGTAATTAAAAGATATTTTGCACATTCGTTCTACAACCTAAACATTTCTCGTCAAGAAGAAGGTATGAAGATACACTAGACGATCCCTCTAAAAGGAAAATGGTTTCGTTGTACTTATGTGTTTTTGCATAGTTAATGAAGATTTTGGTTCTTGTAATTTCAAGATACATTTTGTTTAGTCCTGAAGCCTATACGGTACAACACCCCCTTGATACACCCATAACGATGATACATTCCTTAAACCTAGAAAATCATTGTGTGGTGCATGTTTACAATCAACGCATGTGTACATAGCCTGCAAAATTAAAAAATGGTCTTCATCAAACATGGGGAGTTTGGATTGGGGAAAAAATTGTAAAACAACCAGCTACACGTAATTTCGTAATCTGGCGCAACACCAAGATCTTTTCTAGAAAAATAATCCGAAGGCCATGTTTGATAAAATGTTGACTACGCACCTTTGTTGGTACAACGCTGATTTTTTATACCTCAAAGGGCAGATAATATCGGTTCACTCATTCGCGCGATGTCTTCGTGATGCGGGGTAACTCGTGTGATAGAACTGCACGTGACTTTCAGATGCTAGACAAAGTCCGGAAAAAAAGGTAAGGGCGCGGGAAACGCTCAGGCACAAAGCGTATAGAATTGTACACTAATGCAATAATTCGTTAAATGCAAAGAATAAAATTTACGGGGCATTTAACCGGCAAATTATTAGCTGCAGGACTTCACCAGCTTCTTGAATTCCCGGCGTCCTTCGTGAAAAATATTTTGCCACTTCAAACTTTTTCCATGGAGTGCCGACTAGCTATAAACGTTGTTATGTTATCGTGACAGACCTGATCTGCGACTCGTAATACAGCTGCTGGCGCTTATGTTACGCGCTCCAACAATTGTTTTAGACTGCACCAGTTTTTCCCGCTGGATTTTTAAAGCCCATTAGTCGCTTTTTTCGAAGTGACGACTAATAATTTTTGTGGCGTTCTGGCCGTGCGTGCATAGGTCGGTTGGTACAGACAGGCTTAGGCGACAACCATAACGCCACATGCTGGAGCAGCTGGGAGTGCTCCATGCACTAAAGTTACACAAGATTACAACATAGTGTTTTTTCTGTCGCTAATGGGTAAAGCTGGGTAAGTAATCCATGTTTGATCTGTCGCAGAAAATGTAAGAAGTTGGGCTATTTTTTTGTTTGCGTAACTAAACCTTGGTTTCTTGCGCTAAAAAATACGAGCGACGGGGAAGCAAGAGTAATGCAATATGTAATGCAATATAATATCTTTCGCGTCATAATTAGGCGACAATGTAGTTTTCGTGCGCATGTCGACTGTTGGGTGTTTTCTCTTGACTTGGAAGGTGCTGAAGTCTGGGAACCGCTTCTCTTTTCTTCATCGTATTTCTACCTATTTCCCGCTGTAACAATCTGTCCAACCTGTGCGAAGTTTGAACACGGGTTTCACTGAAAGAACGACAATGCTATGAATAGACATAGCAGAAGGATATACGAAAGACCTATACTGACGCCCTCTTCTTCCTTCAAGGAAAACAATGAACCACATTAATAAGTATATATATTAGGTTTTGTTTACTGGTTTGTCACAAATGCTGGTCTTTTATCATTTGTTTTCTGTTGATCCGATGATGCGGAAGGAGCAGTTGTTGTTGGCCACAAAATGTTGCGAAATGGCAGTTTTTACAGGGTAACGTGCTTCTTAACACTTCTTACATCACTTTCTCGAGACTGACTTTTTTGGAAACGGAGATAGTAGTCGTTGGTACCTGAATGACTTTGGCCTCGCTTCTCAATGTTTTTGAACCAGGAAAAGCCCCATATCCATATCCCATCGGATAAAAAAAATCTAGAGTCCGAACTTCGAAGCGAATGAGAGTGGTGCGGACGACAAAAGACAGCATCGTGGGGATATTTGGTGTGAAGGTATCTTGTCATACCGACAGCGCAGACCGAGTTCAGGCAGCCACTGCTTCGGTCTATTGAGCGTTCAAGGAACAAGTGATATTCTAGAACTCCGGCTTGAAAAATAAAAGCAAGGTAACTGAAAGTTAAGCGTGAGATCGAGTGGCTGCAAGTGAAACATAAAAGACAATGACCGAAACGGCTATGCTTTATGTCGAGCTTTCGAAATTGTAGAATGGCTTCAAAGAATTGTAGGCCTCAATTCCGCTCGATATTGGCAAGAGTAGCGAAAACGATAACAACATAATATTTACATTTTCTGCCCAAGTGCAGCCATTTCTGCCCTGTGGAATTCATCTTCCAGAAGGAAAAAGAAACTCCAAAAAGAAAAGTACTCAACGAACAACCGCTGAGATGGCCTCCCCTTATTTATGTGGAGGACTGTTGTTCTTGTCTTTGTGAAGCTTTGGCTGGGGCTGTATCTCTGACAGCTTGGCCACAATACTCTGTTTCAGTGCGGGCTGCCTGGAGAATTTTTTTCGGTTTAGATAGACCTCGGTACCTGCAGCTTGGGTAACGTGAAATATGGTATTAACAAGTAGTTTCTCATAAGGTTATGCCTGCCTAAACAAGAGATAAATATGCGTTCACACATGTCACCTTAGGAACAACTACAATGGTATGTTAGTGAAGGTTGTGTTCCTCGTACTAATTAATCCACACCTTCAAGGAGCATATTTCCATAATACTCAACGAGGTGCTGCCTTTCTTCTCAGTTCTTTTTACAGGAAAGACATCTGACAAGGGGTGCATGAAGGGGTGCATGAAGGGGTGCATGCGAAGGCGTGATTTTATGGACTTGAAGTTGAACCCATGGATGATTAAATGTCTGGCAAAGGGCACGGAGCGGAAGAATTGCCGATGGCCAAAATTGTGACATTAAATATCGCATTATATTTTACCTCGACTTAGATCATCATAGAGAAAGCAGGAGTAATTTCCGTGATTACAGTAACTGGAAGCCATGTAGAAAGAAACGTCAAGCCCATTATAAGTATATCACTCCTTTCGCAGTTCAATTCCCATACCACTTCCCCCTACTGCAAATAATTTGGGGCAAATAAGCGCTATGCTGCTCGAAAACCAGGAACCGAATAATAGCGACATGTACGATGAAGGATGGCTATTTAGGTTCACACGGTGTAAATTCAGAAAATGCCTTCATAACGTGTTCTATTTTACTACCATGCATTTGCTTTTGGCATAAACACTGTCCGAGTTGCATGTTTATTGATGTTTTATTACTGTATAAAATCGCATTTTGAAAATTTGATGTTACTCTATGGCGATTTTCTTCCACGTTTGGGTGTATGATGTGGGAAAGCCAATACCCAAATTCCGGGCATAATTACTTTAAAGCAAAGATTTCTGCTTCTACAGCCATGGCGCGGCAATATTACACACTGTTCCCCGTGCGGCGCAGCTGCTCATTTCGGCGAGTGTGTCGGCGAAAACATTCCGTCGGCATTTTTGTCTGCTTTAGCGGTGGTGGTTTAACGACTGTTTTTAAGCAGCTTCGCTTCCATTGGGCACTTCTCAGGGCTTGATTAACTCTATAGACAGCACCTCTTCGATAACCCAGACCCCACGACATTATGTGGTTGTGCGTCAAAGATACCTTAAGGGTTGGTTTCCAGGGCAGGAAAACAAAAATATTGATAAGACATACATACATCTGTCCGCTGTAGAAACGCTAGAGAAACGCACTGCTCCCAACGAACGAGAGCCCGATTTATAAATTGGTGCATGGAATCTCGGTTGTGTTTTATCAGGTGTTACAAAAGGCGAATGGAGGATCTGGTTGTAAAAAACAGAGATTATAACAGTTACCTCAGCTTTTTCGCAATTCTCAAATTTACTAAACTAATTATTTAGAATGCGTATAAATGGGAAGCACTAAGTTCACATGCCTAATCGTTTCAGTGTCTGCGCTAGCGTTGCGCTGTGGTGTAGCCCAAA
Organism: Haemaphysalis longicornis; assembly: GCA_013339765.2. NCBI lineage: Eukaryota > Metazoa > Arthropoda > Arachnida > Ixodida > Ixodidae > Haemaphysalis > Haemaphysalis longicornis. The sequence continues at coordinate 51,936,259 of CM023452.1, read as the reverse complement.
TTTGCCACATCACAATGGCTAGGTTCCGCTGTCTCACCTTTCCAAAGACGCTCCTCTCCGTTTTCTTTCTCCCTATGCACGGCTGAACTACAACGGCCGCAACCGCCGCTCTACCCGGCAGTGGCCGACGCTGCTGCTACGTTCCGGATGCATCCCCAGCGAATTCCAGGTAATGGCTGACAGAATGTCTGGTTTCACTCTTTGTAGAGCCACGTGTGTGAAATCAAGTGGCGTGGCATGGGCGATTGCTTTACGTTTCGCTTAAAGCTTTGCTATTCAACCGCCTTTACAGTGTGGTATGGAGCCAATTTTTTATAGCCATATAATAAATGTGTGTCAGGCGATAGTACAGTGACTCTGGCCCCAATAAAAGAGAAAATGGGCAAAAAGTGAGCGAAAAAGAGTACATAAGGTGCGTCTGGGAGCAAACAGAGGACTTCGAGATTGAGAGACATGTAAGCATCGCCCACACCTTTCCCGAGTTTTCTCTTGAGTAAACAAAACGTAAAAACTTTGCATGGGATGTTGAATTCCCTCAGAAAACTACTTAAGAGGCATGTATTACCTATAATAGTATTTGGTGAGCGCTAACTACAGAGGTGGTGCGCCACGTTTCCTATGAACCGAATATAAAGGGAGAACAAGGAAACAGAAGGAAAAAATCTCCCTCCGTAACACGAGCCAATGGCTTAAACCAGAAGACGAAGAAAAAAAAACGGGAATAGGGAGTAACCTGCCTCGGTTAATTTCCAGATACTGCCCACACACGTCCTACACGCTTGGTGTCCCCCCTTTATTTACTAAGCTTTCTTTGCCGTTGAGGCGGCTAGTTACCTCGAAACGCCCTTCAGGAAAGCCAAGGTTTTCTGCCGATGACGAACTATGATCATCATGATGGTTTGATTTTATTAGCGCAAGGCCGACATGGGCAAAGAGCCCCAGACACAAAGTTATTTGATGAGGAGAGAACACGAAATAAAACCAGTTAAAAAACTATGAGCACGGCTGGTGTAAAGGGCCAGGGTGAAGAACAAGAGTGGTTAAAAGATAATCAGGTGGTTGGTGTATAGGACCAGGGGTAAAACTATGGGTGGTATGAGGTTAGTTGTAAGAAGTGAACTTCCGATAGGAATTCAAAGGTGCGCTGAACAGAAAACATGGCATCGTCTCCTAAGAAGTATGCCGGGTGTGGTGGAATATGTCGTGTGTGTAGTTGTGGGAAGTGTTTGCGTCGTGTGATGTCCCGTGACTTACATTGTATGAGGATGTGGATCACGGATAGGGCCTCTCCGCACCTGCTGCACAGAGGTGTTGGAGTTGCAGTGAGAAGGTGCGAGTGCGTTGCATGTGTTTTCCCTATCCGTAATCTGTCCAAGGCAAATTCAGAGTATCTATTGCATCTGTCGGTGGTGTAGGGTCCCAAGTGAGGTTTTATGACGTGTAACTGGTTGTCTATTTGTTCACTCCAGTGTGTTCACCATGTTTTGCGAAGTTGTTGTCTGGTGTGTGGTTTGACGTCGGTGTAGGTTAATGTGGTTATGTGTACTGTATTGAAGAGTGTAGCAGCAGCAGCCATTCGATCCGCTGCTTCGTTGCCGGCTATTCTACAGTGGCCATGGACCCAGCAAAGAACCAGTTCAAATATGCGTACATACACAGACATAATGCCCTGGACGATAAGATTGACAACGTGGTATTTCGAAGGCATTGTTGACGACAGTGCCCGCACAACACTGAGGGAATCTGTATAGATAATGGATTGTGGGATATGGCTCTGAAGTATATGATTGACAACAAGAAGTACACCGTTAACCGTCTGCTGTAAAGATGCTAGTATGACTAATCATAGTTCTAGGGACATTAAGGCCGGGCCGAAGCGCTACGCAAGACACAGAGCAGGCAGTTATAGAGGCGTCTGTATAAAATTCACAAAACTCATACTTCTGCTGCAAATACAAGAAATGCTGCGAAATTGCACATGTGGGAACTCGGTTTTTATCTTCAGGTGTGAAAGATGTGTCGCATGATACAGGGCGGAGCTGCCATGGTTCTATAAAATCCTTTAGAGAACTTTGGATTGTATCTAAAAAGGAGACAGCAAGCTCTGACGCTTCCTGTCTAACTCTGTAAGAGAAGGGCGCTGAGAACGATGGTTGATTTAAAAGGAGTTCAGTCATGGACGTATCATGAAAAACTGATTTAAAAGGATGGTGAGGCATGGATGAAATTTAAAGCATAAAGGAGATCTGTGTATCTCGCTGACATTGTAGGTTCCATTTGTTGCACTCTACATACAGGCTTTCAACTGCACTAGTGCGAAAGGCACCACACGTCGAGCGGAGTCCTAGATGAAGCACAGTGTCAAACATTCTGAAGTATGTTTCAGTGGCTGACCCATAGATAACCACAGTCCAATCGTGAACCTATCAAGCTGGTAAAAACACGTAAAAGAAGTTCTTTGTCTGCACCAAAAGAGATGTGCGAGGGAACGTTCAAGATATTCATTGTTTTTAAGCATTTGTGTTTTAGTTGTTTTATGTGTGGGATGAATGTGAGTTTTCGTCAAAGATTATACCTAAAAACTTGAAAACTTGTGTTCCTTCTTGACAGGAATCGAGGCACTATTGAGTTGAATGTCTCGATCCGGCCGGATGCCACGCCTCTTGAAAAAAAAACACAAGTGCACTTCCCTGGATTAAATTTTAAACCGTTGCTATCGGCCCAGCCAGCTAGCTTGATAACACCAAGCTGGACGTGGCGCTCGCAGACATACAGGTTGCAAGGCTTAAAGGATAATTGTACGTCGTCTACATAAATTGAGCATTAAATCGACGGTGGCAATGCCTTCCTAGGGGAATTCATTTTCACAATAAAAAGAGTGCAACTTAAAACTCCAGCTTTTGGCACTCCATTTTCCTGCACATGAGCCCTAGAGAGTGCAGTTCCAACTCGCACGCGAAACGTTCTTTCGGACATGTAACTGGCAAGCGTGTTTATCATGTTACCCGATTTGCGAAAGGACTTCAAATCGATGAGAATACCATACATCCAAGCAGTATCATACGCCTTTTCAAGATCAAAGAACACTGTCATATAGTAGTGCTTATGGAGGAAAGCCTCTTTTATATACGCCTCTAATGCAACGAGTTATCGTTGGTAGATCGCCCCGCCCTGAAGCCTGCCTGGCAGCTCTCGAGAAGACCATTGTACTCTAAAAAGTACACGAGTCTCCTGTATATCATCTTCTCAAAGAGCTTACACAGGCAACTTGTCAGGGCGATGGGACAAACTGGCAGGAGAAGAATGGTCCTTCTCTTCCTTTAAGAAAGCCACTACTGTGGCCTCCCTCCAAGAGCGTGGAATGTGCCCTGAAAGCCACATTCTGTTGTATAAGCGTAGGAGTATTTCAAGGGTGTCTGAGTGTGAGTGTTGTATCATTATGTATGTAATCTTGTCTGCACCTGGAGCTGAAGGTTTACATGTACTAAAAGCAGTTTTTGGCTCATGAATTGAAAATGGAGAATTGTATGAAGTTTGCGACTTCTTGGTATCACCTAGGGACTTCTTTTCTGCAGATGTTTTGTGTTTCATGAAATTGTCCATGAGTGAAACTTAAGCGCAAAGACGTCGTTCCCTTTCTCGTCCCTGTGAAAAATTTTTGCGCTTAAGTTTCACTCATGGAAATTGCGAACCCACTAGCTCGTCTCTCCATTTTGCTTCATGAAAGTGTTTGTGTAGTGTAATGAACTGGACACGTGTTCGAAGTGTTGTGCAAGTGTGTTAGCCTGGCCTTCAAGTGCGCCCCCTGTTGTGCTAACCAGGGGCAGGCTGTGTGTGTTGTCTTTTGAGCTTGCGTATACGTGTCCAGACTTTGTGAGTGTCGGTGTACGAGTTTATGGATGTCAAGAAGGTGTGCCAACTCTCTCGTTTTGCCTCACGGCGCACAGGCTTTCCGAATGCCTTGGCCCGTTTGAACAAAATAAGGTTACCCGACGTAGGGTTCCGATGAAGGATAACCCACGCCTTGTTCAGGGCTTCTCGCGCCCGCCTACAGTCCTCATTCCACCATGGCCTCATCTGGTTGCACGGGACACCAGAGACGTGGGGAATTGACTTTTCGGCGGCGCCGAGGAGGTACGCCGTGAGGAGTTTGGTAGCTTCTTCAACGTGTAGGTGTCCTATGAATGGCGGTGTAGTTTCGATGTCTCTGTAAATGTGTTCCAGTTAGCTCGTGCTTTATCGAACCTATTATGGGAAGATGAACTGCTTGGGCCTTTACCTATATAAGTTAGTGAAGTGGGGAAGTGGTCACTGCCATATTGGTGAGTGCCCACAGCCAACTCAAGACAACTCTGAAGGCCAACCCTGAAGGCCACGGATATGCTTATCATATTTATGTGCGATACTGGCCGGAGGACCTTAATACAGCTAAATTATCTGGATAGATGAATACAACTGAATTTAAAAAGTCGCTCTTCCGTTATTGTTCTACGGGGCACAAAAAACTGTATATTTATTAGCGACATCACAAGCTGCATTCCCAATCGGCATGGCTATACAGGACCAAGTTTGTTTACATACTATACATCGAGAACGCCGCCTCTAAAAATGGATCGGCCTAGGAGAACAAGATATGGATAATATTGATTCTCTCTTAAAGCCAGTAAGCTCAGGAGGGCTGCCATCACATGTAAAGCCTGCTGACGTCGGATTCAACCTTCGGTAGAGCAGCAACATTATCCAAGTCACTATGGTAGCATCCCATCGAAGCGTTTGTCCCTGGGTTATGGCATCGACTTTGTTGACCGTTATCGTAGAGAATCTCTTCTTGCCCCTTCATTTTCTTACAAGCGCGAAAATATGTGCTCTCGTAAGGGGGTTGAAAAACTGAGAGAATTTACATACCCGGGGGCTTGTGAAAAGAGTTGGGCCAGTATAAGTAGACCGAAAAGGAGGATAAGTGGACAGCATTGAGTGGTCGAGGGAATAGGCAATCAGACGTACTGGGAGCTGAAAACGTGGGATAAGGGTGGCTACTGACGAAGGCTATTTCATGAAGCCTCCAGCTGACGTTTCTTTTAAAGTTGTTTTCTTCACTTCAATTATTTATGTGGTGACAAGGAACTAGTAACATCTTCTTCGTTGTGGTTATACATTATAAGGTAGGTGAATATTCCTTGTCGTCCTAAGAAGAGTTTTTGGGCGCGAAGGCTATAGACAAGATTGAAATTGTACACCTTCTCGTGTGGTATGCCAACATGGTTTGGCTTCTGAGTTAGGTTGAAGTATATAATTGACTATCGCAAGAAGGACGCGTTTACTGGTTGATTTTTGTTTTCTCAAGTAACATGCAATGGTGTGTCCAAATAAGCACACTAATTGGGTTTGTTTTGTGGAGGCATGGTTAAAACGCAGCAAGGTCCCTGTATACAGACTACCTTCAGACTCGTGTTCTTGAAGCGCAGAAGTTACTGGGTTTTCTTCAAAGTTGCCGACATCTGTGCTTGCGCCCTACATTAATATAAAGTGAATACCAAGGAGACACTTGCCAGAATGTCCTCAAAATAAAAATGAACCAACGCTTGTTACGACGAGGTGACTTCTCCAAGGCATATTTAAACGGCACCGAATAAGGAGCTCCTACAAGTGTGGCTTCAGTCAGAGTGAAAAATCCGTAACTCTTGAAGAAGTTGTCGTGGATTTATGTTTCTTTGTTAAAAAAAATTCTCAATTTACGCACGAAAAACGGCGCTTCTACACAAGGGATGGTAAGGTAGGAGCTACTTCGTAATAGTAATATTAATATTAATCAATCAATCAATCAATCAATCATGTATATTTATTGTGCCCAGGAACAGCCGTGAGCCCTTGGTGCTGGTACACAGATGGATACAGGTAAAAAAAACAAAAATTGAAAGGAAAGAACACTTTGACAGCGTATAAAATAAAAGAGTAGAAAAAAAATAACTTTTAGAATGTATATTACATATTATACCGAACAAATCACTACAAAAACGTAGATAGCGTATACACTACATGCAATGAACACAAACAAAACTGACAGGATATAACAGAATTGGTAATTACATCGTACTGATGAAACAGAACATCTGCACACTACAGATAATCGTGTAACCTTATAACAGCAATCCATAAAATGGAAAACAACAAAAGAGTCATATAAACAGCATACTCTCTATACAGTAAGGCAAGCAGGTAAAAAGAAGTTACTATAACTAGAACAAGATCCATTCAGTATGACTGAGCAAAGAAATATTCCATATAGTTCCATGTAAGAGAATAAGAGGGACCTATTAGCGAATGAGAATTGTGGAAGTGTCTGAACTGAACTGATTGAGGGAGCGGTTAAAAATATCTACGTCTGCAGAGTAGAAGTTACACGTGCTCTGCAGCCTGAACAGCGGGCAATGTCGGTTACAGGAGCTGAGAGTACGAAAAGGATGACATTTTCTTGTGATTTTAAGAGGCACTGTTAGTTGGAGCTCAGAAAAAAGTTCCGCGCTGCTGATTTGTCCATGTATGAACTTAAAAAGAAATAAGGGGTCAGCTGTATCGCGCCTAGCCTTTAGCTCAGGCAGCACTTGCAAGTACCGTGGTCCAGAGTCAAGACGGTGATACTCGTGAGGGAAGCGATGTCTAAGTATGGACAGCAGCTTATTCTGCACTTTATCAATGGCCCTGCTGTTAGATTTGCATGTACCATTCCAGACAACCGAGGCATATTCCAGCACGGGACGACAGACAGTGGAGTACAGTTTCAGGAAGGACTTTGCTACGGAATTCTTTAGACATCCGGCAGACCATGCCCAAGCGGCGGAGAGCTCGCTGTTTGTTGAATCGAACGTGCGGTGTAAAAGTCAGCTGGTTGTCAAAGAGCACGCCAAGATCAGTTGCCGTCGAGATTCGAGGCAAAGTAACATCGTGAACTGAGTAGTGATAAAGCAGGCAGTCTGTTTTACGCGTATATGACAACACTTTCGTTTTCGCGGCATTCATTATCAGTTCGTTCTCTTTACACCATAGTGTAAATGCATCCACGTCTCTTCGCAAATGTCCGCAGTCGCTAAGAGACGAAACTTCCCTAAAAATCTTGATGTCATCAGCATAAAGTAAAAAAAATACGAATGCCTTATAGCAGCTGAAACATCATTGACAAATAAAGAAAACAAAAGACGGCCTAGAACAGACCCTTGTGGCACACCACTTGAAACGCAGTAACGATAGGATTGCTGGCCGTTAACATTTACGTAGCAGGTCCGCCCATTCAAGTAACTAATTAAGAGGTCAAGAATCGAATTATATATGTTCAGGATTGGCAGTTGAGAAATTAACAATGGGTGACTGACCACATCAAAAGCCTTGCTCAGGTTAAAGTACACAGTATCAAGCTGCCTCCTATGATGAACCGCTTCGGACGCTCGCTGCATGAAAGAAACGAGGTTAGTGATTGTGGAACGTCCGGACATAAACGCGTGCTGTTCGGAAATTAGTATGCTCTTAACACTGGAAGTTAAAACATCGTGCAATACAGTAAAAGCTTAGACGCCGCACAGAGTAGCGAAATAGGCCGATAGTTTCTAGCACTATCTTTAGCACCAGTTTTGAAGACAGGGACCAAGCGTGCTAACTTCCAGGCTGCTGGAAAAGTAGCAGATTGAATTGAATTATTAAATATAGCGGTTAGTACGGGAATCAGAAGCTCCCCATAGGTTTTTAATATTGCGGGAGGAATGCCGTCAGGGCCACAGGAAAATGACGGTTTGAGGCGCTTCAGGGCTTTCCGAACGTCGCCCTCACTTATTCTGTGAACGCAGAAATTAGACGACGCAGAGGAAGAGTTGGACAAAATGTTAACTTCACCCTTTAGAAATGCTGAGCTGAAATGATCCGCAAAGGCATTACCAACGTCTCCAATCGGGTTTCCATTGTCGTCTATAAGGTTAACGATTTCGGCAACCTTGCCAGCAGATCGAGAGCGAACATACTGCCAGAAACATTTATGGTCGCGTGTAGCGCTGATTTCTACATTGGCTATGTAGTCTGACCGATCGCGATCATACAGCTCTTTAAACAGGGCTCTGAAATACTTAAACTCTTTTTTCCAAGCTTCGGATTGTAGCCCGAGATTTTTCTTGTGAGCACAGGCTTTACATTTTAAAGCCTCTCGCAGTTCCGCAGAAAACCACTTCGGAAATTTAGATTTCTTTCCGGACGTTCTTGGTATAAACATTTGCATTCCTTGCTGAATAATTGTAGAAAGTTTCTTGACTTGGTCATCAACAGAGGGAAGTTTGACGAGGAGAGACCAGTCAGTGTTACATAAGTAGGTATAAAAAGCAACGTAATCTCCAGCAGCATAATTGTACGTCGGATGTGCAGAATGGCCGGAGCATCTCTATTGCCCCGACACATACGGCAGTGAGAAATGAAGGACAGAATGAAATTTGTCGGGACGGACCAGCAAGGTATCCGACAGAGAAATGGTAAGGTCCGCCTGGTTGGAAAAGCAGAGGTCTAAAACATTACCACAAATGTTTTATGTTTTATGTTTTTACATCTGTTACTTTGTTGCAGACCAGTGAAAGAAATAAAGTCTAACAGACAGTAGCCCTTCTGGGAAATGTAATGATGATCGTGTCTGACAGTGCGATCATCCCAGTCTACACCAGGAACGTTGAAATGCCCGCATATAAGAAATTTATTGTCCGGGTAGGCATTACAACATCCGCCATTGATGTGACACAGCGCTGAAATTCGGCGTAGTTTATGGATGGAGGTATATAAAAGGTGGAAATTAGGATACTATTTTTTCTACCGCCGAGAACCTCCACCCACACTGATTTTGCAGCAGTTTCGAGGTCTGACCGATGACGGCAGTTCAACGACTTGTCCACCGCAATGAGCACTCCACCACCGCAATTTTTAGAAGTGGGGCCAGTACGGTCACTTCGGAAAACAACATAATTATCGGTAAAATAATCGCTAGACGGAATTTCGGAGGATACCCATGTTTCGGTAAGGACGATTACATTATGTGAGGACGAAGCTATAGAGAAACGGAACTCAGCAGATTTGGTCCGAAAACCACGGGCATTTTGGTAACAAACACTGATCATGCGGGCGAGGAAAGTTCAGACAGGTGCAGCATGGACTCACGTAGTACGCCCCAGAAGGGCTTAAAAAGACACTCATTTGGCCACAGAGCTGGATCCTGCAGTAATTCACAGCACACGTTGGTTACGGCTACATAGAAGAAGGGATGGGTGTTGTACTTTGTTTTTATCCGCTTGCAAGCAAGAGGAGCAGCATCTCTGGCAGTCGTGTACGAGCACAGCTGGGCTTCCGTTGTTTCGGGTGAAAGTTTCATGACGAACAGAGCCTTCGGCAGCCGCCGCCGCTGTACCACCGTGAGCTCAGATGAGTCCGAGGTTCCGAAGGATGCGGGTTGACGAGCCTTGCCATTGACATCACCAATGCTGGTGTGGCGCACGGTGGATCCCCCTCCTCCAGCTGACGGCTGCGATGCGAAACACCCATCGGCACCAGTGACGACAGCATTCGGGCTGGAGCCAGTCGACACAAGCTGCCGTTGCACACCCTGCTGTCCGTGTTCAGCCACCGGCTGGTGACGGCGGACAACGTTTTTTGGCGCACCACCAACAGTAACAGCAGGAGCGGCTGCGACGGCAGCGGCGAACGACGCTGTCACGGGGACTACAGGTGACCCACACCCAGCCATACCCGACGCCGCGGTTGACAGCATCACGCCGGGAGAAGAGGGGGCCTTGGGGGAGGCCGGCAGCGAAACCGGTTGCCGCGCGGCGAGCTCTTCTCGGAGAGTGCGTACCTCTTGCCGAAGGGAAACGACGATGGCAGTGTGGTGGGCCCGCTCCCGCTCAATCTCCCGACGAAGGCTGTCAAAACCCTGCATATTCTCCCGGCGCAGCTGATCATTGTCGTCACGCAGTCGGGCCATTTGGTCACTCAAAAAAGAAATGCCCTCCAATGCTTCGGAGTGGAGCGCACGGAGGACAGCAGCATCAGCCCCAACGCCAACCGGTTGGGACGGCGAAACAGGGGCCTCTTCGGCCAGCGACCTCCGTCGGAGGGAACAGGGAGAAGATCGCCTGGTGGCGGATAGGCCGGTGTCGTGGCTCGCCAGTGAAGCTCTGCTGCTAGGCCTAGCCGCCGCCTCGGCCGTCTCACACAGATTGCATTTGAACGGCCGGGCACCTGACTTCAGAAGTTGCAGCTCCGCGTCCGGCCACGAACACACTTCGCGTGCACACGTTTTTTACAGGCGGCACACCAGAAAAACTTTTGCTTGCCGAAGAAAGCCTGGGAGGACAATATACAGAAATCCGCACAAGGCGCCATCTTGCGGCGCAAGATGGCGCCTAGTATATAATAATAATCAATCAATCAATCATTATTTGCGTTCCCCTTAACATCGGGGGGGGGGCCTCTTTTTTTTGCTGGCGCGACGAACAGAAAAACGAAACATAATGTACACACTCTCAATCACAA